>JAZKJV010000008.1:0-430763 GCA_037367405.1 Ottelia alismoides
TCATTTCCCTTTTTTTCCTTTGCTCTTCAACCATTGGTAGATGTTGTATCCGATTGAAATTCATTTCTGTTGTATCATCTGTATGTCTAATCAGGTTGGTATTTTAACTTCATCTACATAATATGTTTCTTCTTCTTCTTATTTTCATTTGTTCCAAATTCTTGTATATGCGTTCATCAATATTTCTGCAAAATTTAAATTTTCTAGATGTATGTTTGCTTTCAGATTTTGTTTTCTTGAATGAAATTGTGTATGCTTCTTTTTCTCGCAAGAAAATATTCAAAGCATTTACAATCTCATTCTCTAGCGATTTTTCCTGTTATATATAAAATATTTAATACATTTTTTTAAATCCATAAAACAGACATTGTATACATATCATTGCTTATGTTCTTCCCTAAAGTATAAAAGATTACTAAAAGAAAATGTTAAGAAGTTTATATAATACTAATATCAACATGAGAGCAGTTACATTGTATATGTTCTCATTTTATTTGTAAAATTGAGAATATCAGTTCAAGAGATATATCAAATGGTAGAATAGAAGACAACGTTGTAAATTGTAACTTGGTTTTGTAAATTATAAGCCAATAACGTAAAATAGAAGAAATATTGTCAATAAGTTAATGCAAAATGTCAGTATATCTCAGTAAAATACTATCAAGTCGTGTAAAATAAATTGTTACTTTGTAATATATTAATATAAAGTAGTAATTATATCTCATGTCAAGAATCTGAGGATACAAATATACCTTTGTATACGTAACGTACATATCTAATTGAAATATAACTTTCTAAAATATAGTTTTCTTTAGTAAAATATAGAATGTATTCGTTAAATATGATAACTGTTGGTAAAATAGTTATCAATTTTGCATCAATTTTTCTCAAGTTATTATAATATCGTTGTAAAATATAAATCAAATTTGTAATTGCGATCCTATATTTTGTAAAATAGAGATATATAATGTATTTCCTATTCTCATTTCCTTATATCTAAATTTCTCATTTTGTATATGCGTATAGGAGAGTTTGCAATGTGTTGATCAATTTCTTATTTTATTATGTAACCCAATGTAATTTTATGAAACTTAATATGTGTAAAATTCAATTGAATAAACACAAAATGTCACCTTATTTAGGCTTTTTTCTGAATCATCGGTAGAAACTATGTTGTAAAATATGACATGAAGATGTAAAATAGCGCAATCAATAGTATTTACATATCATATTATTCAAAATGTGGTGCTTTATTCAATCAAATATTTATGTAATGTTGTGTACCTAAATCTTCATATTGCTAAATATAGAATGTTTAATGACGTGTATTTCATTTATTTAGCATTAATTTAACCATCCCACATTATAGGAGTGTTAGTTGGCACGAAAACCACATAGTGGTTTCAATCTCCTTCGTTCACTCTTCATCCCACGGCCTAAGATGAAACCTTTCCATAATCAAGGAAAGGTGCCACCTCAATTCAAGTGCACTCTCTCTCTCTCTCTCTCTCTCTCTCTCTCTCTCTATATATATATATATATAGGGGGCACTTCAAATGAGGTGGGGTCTCACCAATATTGTGGTGAGTCATCGAGCAGATTCGTCAGATCTCAATCTGACGGTTGCATCAGAAAACTCATCCAAAAGGGCATTTTCGTCAAAGTGATTTCATTAATTTCGAGTTTCATTTATTGATTTCAAATTTCCATTCTAAACTTTTCTCGATTTGGTATTTTCACAAATGCCTATATTGGTTAATTTCCAATTTTGTTTCAAACGATCTGAAATTAACCACAGCTTTGTAAATTACAACGAGTTTTTGTAAATTATATTTTACTCTTTGTAAAATTTCATTAATGATTTCATTTTATTACTGTAATTTCATTTTGTAAATGGTTGTATCAGTTTTGTAAATGTGTACATTCATTTTGTAATGCAACGAGTTTTTTTAAGAGTATTTTTCCTCTTTGTAAACTTCAACTTTTTTGTAATTGTGTGTCTGTTTTGTAAAAAATCCGTAAATCTTTGTAACTGAATCTCCCTCCTTTGTAAAATTCACGCATGTTTTCCATTTGCGTTAAAGTTCAATTGCCATACATATTTTTGAGTCCTGCAAAATAGAGAAAAAACATTGAGATTTGTAAAAAAGGTACATAAATATGTAAATATGAATATCAGTTAAGTAAAATTGTTATACGATAATGTAACCGAATCTACCTCCTTTGTAAGAGCATCTCACCACTTTGTAAATTTTAGGCGCTCTTTTGTAAGATGATCTGATCACTTTGTAATATTTCTGTAGAGTTCTGCGACAAATAAGTACACTGTTAGATATTGAAAACATGTAAAAAATTGACATGATATTGTAAAAAAATTCAATTTTTGCATAAATCATTCCCAACTTTGTAAAAAAACCACGATTTGTAAAAAAAGCTAAAGGCCCTCCTCCGCGCACATCTCGACGCTTCGGAGTCGACGGTGAGGTGCCGCGTTGGAGGAAGCGTAGGCGGAGCGCGGCTTGAGGGAGAGCTGGGCCGAGGGGAGCCACCATCATCCGCGTGCACCATCCAGCCGCCGAATCCGCTCCAGCCGCCCCGAGCCCGCAGCACCTCAAGGCGGAGCGGCTGCCCGCGTGTCCTCCTCGCCAAGCGCAGCCCCGACGCCCACCTCCAGGCCAACCGTGCCCCCGCGCGTGCACCGCTGCGCGCGCCGTACGCGCTCCTCCCATCCGATGCTTGAGCCCACGAGGCATCCTCCTCGCCTAGCGCAGCCCCGACGCCCTCCTCCAGACCCACCATGTCGCCTAGCGGCCGATCCAGAACCGCCCAGAGTCGACCCGCTGCTGCCCCTCCTTCACCGCTTCCCCTCCGCTGCGGGCAAAGCCCCCGAGCGCCGCCTCTGACATCCACGCGCGCCGCACCCAGCGCCCTCCACCGATTGGCGGCGGCGGCCCCCTGTTTGGCCTCCTTGCTGTGAAGAACGCATGATGAGAAGGAACGAAATTGAATTAGGTTATGAAAATATGGAAGGTAATTGATGGAGATAAATATGGGTTGTCACATTCTATATTTAGAATGTGACAAAAGACTAAAATAGGTTTTCACGAGTTTAAAAAATATTATTAATGAGTCATTAATTGCATCCGCACGATTAAAAATAAAAGGACAAGATTGAAGGCTCACAGCAATATTGGTGAGACCCAACCTCATTTGAAGTTTCTCCTTTATATATGGGTAAAATGGGGCTGCCCCCAGGGAGTAGCCAACTCGGCTACTCCCACCCCTATTTTTCCCTCAATTTTTTTATTTTTTGGAAAATAAAAATTTTTATGTTCATCATTACATCCCTCTTACATTCTATTAAAATTTCGTCAGAAACAGAGACTCCTAAGCCCTTCATCCAGACGTCATTTTTTTAACTGTCGCAGGATTTTTTAAATCGACCATGTTTGGATGGAGGCCGTAGGAGTCTCTGTTTCTGACGAAATTTTAATAGAATGTGAGAGGGATATAATGATGAATATACAAATTTTTATTTTCCAAAAAAATAAAAAAGTGAGGGAAAAATAGGGGTGGGAGTAACCAAGTTGGCTACTCCCTGGGGCAGCCCCATTTACCTCATATATATATATATATATGAGTGATCCTATGAAAGCATAAAGTTATGAGAGCATGAGAGGGATGATGGACCACATGATTCACCCAGGAGAGAGAAGACCAGGAGAGAAAAAAACAGAATCATGTGATCCTATTAAAACCAAAATTTGTGAGAGCATGAGAGCATGCATTCTGGACCACATGATTCAACCAGGAGAGAGAAAACATGATCGTGTGGTCCAGAATGCATGCTCTCATGCTCTCACATTTTTTTGCTCTAATTGGACCACTCCTCTCTCTCTCTCTCTCTCTCTCTCTCTATATATATATATATATATATATATATATGAGGTAAATGGGGCTGCCCCCAGGGAGTAGCCAATTTGGCTACTCCCACCCCTATTTTTTCCCTCATTTTTTTATTTTTTTAGAAAATAAAAATTTGTATATTCATCATTATATCCCTCTCACATTCTATTAAAATTACGTCAGAAACAGAGTCTCATACGGCCTCCATCTAGACATGGTCGATTTAAAAAATCCTGCGACCGTTAAAAAAATGACGTATGGATGGAGGACTTAGGAGTCTCTGTTTCTGACGAAATTTTAATAGAATGTGAGAGGGATATAATGATGAATATACAAATTTTTATTTTCCAAAAAAATAAAAAAAATGAGGGAAAAATAGGGGTGGGAGTAGCCAAGTTGGCTACTCCCTGGGGGCAGCCCCATTTTACCCTATATATATATATATAGAGAGAGAGAGAGAGAGGGCATATCCAGAGAGCACTGTGCCCATTTGAGTTTTTTTAGCACCAAACGTGGGTTCGTCACGTGTATTTTTCATTTGAATGGTTTCCTATTTCGAAGGACACTGTTTTGGAAGGATATTAATATGTTTGAGTTTTTTTTTATTTCCAATTATACCGAGTCTTTAAAAAAAGGAAGACGGTTTTGGAAAGATAAATTCAAATCCTTAATTTCGTTTCGAATAAATAGTCATTGTACATTTGATCAGTAATGTATATATTGAATGTAAGTAATTATGTGTTGCGAGATCAGTAATATTGAAAGAGTTGTCAGTAATTTACATCTCTAATATTACATTGTACTGAGATCAGTAATTCATTCATGTTACTCAAGTAATACATATTCAGTTCTCAAGTAATTATTGTTGTGAGATCAGTAACTAAGTATGTAAATTACTATTGTCCATACAAGAAGTACTTATTACAATTATCCATTTTACTGTACTCCTTTTGATTGTTACTAATGTCCATCCCCGCCTTCTTTACTGATGTAGTTTATTTAGTTACTTGCAATACGTCAAGTGTTACTGATAGCTACGTATAAATTACTGATGTAGTTTATGTAGTTACTTGCAATACGTCAAGTGTTACTGATAACTACGTATAAATTACTGATGTAGTCTATTTAGTTACTTGCAATACGTCAAGTGTTACTGATAGCTACGTATAAATTATTGATGTAGTCTATTTAGGTACTTGCAATACGCAAAGTGTTACTGATAGCTACGTATAAATTACTGATGTAGTCTATTTAGTTACTTGCAATACGTCAAGTGTTACTGATAGTTACGTATAAATTACTGATGTAGTCTATTTAGTTACTTGCAATACGTCAAGTGTTATTGATAGCTACGTATAAATTACTGATGTAAGTCTATTTAGTTAATTGCAATACGTCAAGTGCTACTGATAGCTACGTATAAATTACTGATGTAAGTCTATTTAGTTACTTGCAATATGTCAAGTGTTACTGATAGCTACTTATAAATTACTTAACTTGTATTTGATAGAAAGAACTTGTATTTTCTTAAGATACATAAGTAACTATGAATGGATTTTAATCAGTAAGAATGATAAAATAGAAAAGTAATACATGATATATTATCAATAACATATGCAAATGTCATCAGTAACTTGGGATAATTTTTCTGAAATAATGATTTTGCTATCTAAATCCAATTGTAAGACATCCATCTTCGCTCCTTTTGATACGATCTTTTCACGATTCAAATCCATCCACGAAGCATCGTTCATCATTGCTTCTTTGGAATCATGATCAGTTTCCATTCACATATGATCCATCACATTTGAAATTGAAAATGAGAACTAAAAACAAACGATCAAATTTTACAAAAGAACAATAAATAAATGTCTAATAAACAACGAAAAAATTTACAAATCGAGGACTTGAAGACGATCTTCTTTCATCGCTGGAGATGATGAGATTTCGCAGGAAGACGAATCCATAGATGATTTTGGAAATTTCGAAAATAAATACAATGCAACGTCGGAGAGACTTAATTGCGAATAAAAAAAGGAAATCAGTCACGAGGAGAATGCGGGGGGAGTTTGTTATGGTAAGGATTGACACTAAAAAAATGGAATGGATGAGATAAAATAGGATCATTAGATCATGATCTGAAGGATGAAAGTAAGGGCTCATTTGAACTCAAATGGGTACAGTGCTCTCTGGATAAATTCCCTATATATATATATATATATATGGGTCATATGTGGCTGCCCCCTAGGGGCAGCCAACATGGCTGCCCCCGCCTTATTTGGGCAACTTTTTTATTTTTTTGAAAAATAACACCATGCATATTCATCCCTATATCCCTCCTATGTACCATTCGAATTTCGTCAAAAACAGAGACTCCTACGGCCTCCATCCGGACAGTAATTTTTTAACGGTAACATGATTTTTTTAAATCGATACCGTCGAGATGGAGGCCGTAGGAGTCTCTGTTTCTGATGAAATTCGAATGGCATATAGGAGGGATATATGGATGAATATACATGGTTTTATTTTTCAAAAAAAAAATAAAAAACACCGAAAAATGGGGTGGGGGCAGCCATCTTGGCTGCCCCCAGGGGGCAGCCCCATTTTTTTCCTATATATATATATACACATATATATATGGGAATATATGTGTATATATATATATATATGGGAGAGGGAGCTGGGAGCTGGGAGTCTACACTCAGGGGTGTAGGTAACTACCTACACCCGGCATTTTTTTCCATAATTTTTAAATTTTTTTGAAGGAAATCTTAGGGAGATTTTCTTTATATATTAAGAGGAATATGTGTTTCAAATTTCATGCAAAATAAACATTCCTAACATGTTCATCTAAAAGGGGTCATTTTCAGCAATTCTAGATCCTGTTAAGATTTGACGGTCGATAGGAGTCTCGAATTAAGTTGAATTTTGTATTACACCATGGTGATATATAGTGATCTAATTTCCAAAGGTTTCATTTCAAAAAAAATTAAAAAATCATGAAAAAAAATGAGTCGGGTGTAAGTAGTTACCTACACCTTTGGGTGTAGGCTCCCTTTTCTCTCTCTCTCTCTCTCTCTCTCTCTCTCTCTCTCTATATATATATATATATATATATATATATATATATCTGTGTGTGTGGGGGGGGGGGGGTGCGTGCGTGCGTGCGTGCGTGCGTAGATATGGGAAAAGGGATCCTAAGCCCAGGTGTAGGTAACTTTCCTACACCCACCCTTTTTTCTCTCAATTTTTTTAATTTTTTTTAAAAGAGATCCTTGGGAAATTTATATCACTATTTGTGACAGTCATGTCATTCAAATTTCAAATTATTTTGAAACTTCTAACTTATCCATCAAGACAGTCAAATTTAAACGGGTCTCAGATTTGCTGAAATCGACCCTGTCTGATGGACATGTTAGGAATGTATGTTTTATACGAAATTTGAAACACATATTCTACTTAATATTATAAATAAATCCCTCAAAGATCCATTTCAAAAAATAAAAAAATTGACAGAAAAAGGGGTGGGTGTAGGAAAGTTACCTACACCTGGATTTAGGATCCCCAAACCCTATATATATATATATATATAGGGTTTGGGGATCCTAAACCCAGGTGTATGTAACTTTCCTACACCCACCCCGTTTTCTCTAAGTTTTTTTTATTTTTTTGAAATGGATCTTTAGTATATTTAGATCACAATATATCACCATCATGTCATTCAAATTTCAACTTATTTTGAGACTTCTAACTTATCCATCAAGACAGTCAAATTTTATTGGTCTCAGATTTGTTGAAATGTACCCCTTCCGATGGACATGTTAGGAATGTTTGTTTTACACGAAATTTGAAACATATATTCAACTTAATATTTTAGGTAAAACCCCTAAGGATCCATTTCAAAAAAATAAAAAAAACTGAGAGAAAATGGGGGTGGGTGTAGGAAAGTTACCTACACCTGGGTTTAGGATCCCCAATCCCATATATATATATATATATATAGGAAAAAATGGGGCTGCCCCTTGGGGGCCGCCAACATGGCTGCTCCCGCCCCATTTTTCGGCGTTTTTTTTTATTTTTTTTGAAAAATAAAACCATGTATATTCATCCATATATCCCTCCTACATGCCATTCGAATTTTGTCAGAAACAGAGACTCCTACGGCCTCCATCTCGATGGTATCGATTCAAAAAATCCTGTTACCGTTAAAAAATTACTGTCCGGATGGAGGCCGTAGGAGTCTCTGTTTCTGACGAAATTCGAATGGTATATAGGAGGGATATAGGGATGAATGTAAATGGTGTTATTTTTCAAAAAAATAAAAAATTTTGCCCAAATAAAACGGGGGCAGCCATGTTGGCTGCCCCTAGGGGGCAGCCATATATATATATATATATATATATATATATATATATATATATATATATATATATATATATATATATATATAGGGAAAACTTGAATTGAGGTGGCACCTTTCTACAAAGATGGTGCGACACCTCTGTTTAGCCGTCCGATAATGATCAACGCCCCTCATCAAAACCACTAATTCTCTCCCAAAACCACTTATCTAATCGGAGTCTATATGCCAAATTTAGTAACATGTCTCTCTCTTTCAATTTGAATCCCGAATTTCATGCTATATAATAGCGTATTCAATTAATTACTAAAACGACCATTCTAAAAATAGTGGCGCTCACGATCGAGAGCCCCACGCGCAGGCTATGGTGCAGCCGCAAGGAGACGAGGTGGAGGTCGGTGCGGCCAAGTTGCTGGTGGCTGCGACTTGGTGGTGCGCGACTGAAGGCAAGGAGGTGGCGTGGCGACGGCGAGAGGTAGGCCGACACACGACCAAGTCGTCGAGGCAGAGGAGGCGGCGCGGCTACGGCGAGAGGTGGTCGGGTGCTAAGGTGGAGAAAGAAGAAGAGAAAGGGAGAGATAGATGTGGGGGAGGGCAGAACAGGGGATTTCACAAAATCCCCTGTTTTGCATGCATTTGTTTAGGGTGCGCGAATAAGTGATTAATCGGTTGATGAAAGTTCGCCAAAAAATTCAAGAAAAATCACCGTTGCGTTCGCAACGTGTGATTTATCCGTGAAAGTGTGATTTGTTTGGTGATTCTGTGATCGGAAGAAGATGAATCGAGGAGAGAGAGAGTGGGTGTAGAAGAGGAAGAAGAAGAGAGGAAGAATCGTCTCGCTACTGGAAATCTTTATTTTTTCCATTACAATCTTTATATATTTTGATACCTTTTAATGTCAAGTTTTAAATGATGAGGACGATTTCTCGGTTACTTTATGTATTGCATTTAAAAAATATGTTATTTTTAGTTTCGTTTGTGCTACTTTAATTCTTTCATTTATGTTATACTTGTTCCTGATATATACATTTTTTGGACCAATCTGAATATCCATGTTACATTTTTTCACAAAGTTTTATATTTATGTGCTATCCATGCTAAATAAATAGTACATATTTCACTTTCATATACTTTATTTTACATTCTGTTTATAAAGTTTTACGTTCATTCAAACGCATGACCAACACTCGCTCAAAATGAAGACTCGTGGTACATAGCTACATCATTTCATTAACATATTTTACAATTGTAAAGTATGTTTTACATTTAACTCAGTTATTAAACAATTGTCTGATATTTTCTTACAGTTATTTCCATGTGTCTAATTGAATATTACTGATTCACTTTATATTTTGCAGATCAGCATAAAAATTTTACAATGTGAGCGTGGATTTTACAAAATATGCACAAAGTTTAAAATGGCTGACGAATTTTGATGGACCCACGACGTTGGGAAACATATTGGATGGACATATAAAATAATTTATACATTAATAATAAGCAATCTATTTTACGAACATCACATGAATTTTACAAAACAGAAACAGATTTTACAAAAAAAGTATCACAGTTTACAAACATTGCTCTAACAGAATGTTCTCAAATAAGACTACAAAAAGTTTCAAAATAAATAATGCGGTTTAGAAAAAAGATTACGAAATTTACAAAAAAATGTAATTACAAAAGCACATAATAAAAGCACCTTATATTTTAGGAAACACATCTACACAAAAAATACAAATCTTCGTCGGATTTGGACATTTTTGCGAATATTAGTGGTTACGCGTTTGTAATTTATAACACAGAATTGTAAAATATCTTAAGCATTTGTAAATTGTTAACGGTTATTTCAAAATATGGACATTTATTTCATCCGATATTTCTGGAAAATTCTGTACGTCACTCAATATATACCTAAATATAGAATGATCAATGACGTGTAATTTACCAAATTAGCAATAATTTAATCCAGCACCATAATAGGAATGTTAGTTGGCACGAAAACCACTTAGTGGTTTCAATCTCATTCGCACACGCATCATCCGACGGCTTAAGATGGCACCTTTCCATAGTCAAGGAAAGGTGCCACCTCAATTCAAATGCACCCTATATATATATATATAATTTTTAAATTTTTTATAAATATGTCCTTTGGAGTTTTTGCAATTACTCATGCTTTTATGTTTTTTTCGATGATACACGTACACCTATGTTCTTACAAATTCACAGTATTGCCCTTTCGTTATCACACTTGCGCCCATTTATTACATTCACGGTAAAGGGGGCATAAGTGTGATAAGAAAGGGGCATAAGTGTGATAACGGAGGGAAATACTGTTAATTTTATAAAAATGTAAGGGCACAAGCGTGATTGAAAAACGGTAGGGGTGTAAGTATAACGCTGAAAACTAAAAAGGGCACAAGTGTAAAAATAGAAAGGAGTTTTTGCATCAATGTCCCTTCAGATTTTTTCCTATGCCTTCCGGCTATTATACTTGTGCACCTATATTACACCAACGAAGTACATGCAATTAATATGTGAATATTGTATGAATATATATAGGGACGCGTATACTTACAAAAAAGTTAGAGGCACAAATACTATTGGCAAAACTCAGAAGGGCAGAAGTGTCAAAATTCTTGTATAAAATGCATACACAGTGCAATTATCTAGATATTTTTGTATGGACAACGACAAATGGTATACATCCGGATATTACAATATTTTAACTGAATATATTATAGAATAATAATATTCAGAATCCATTGTTTACTGATAGATTAACCGATCAGCAGTTTGCTGCAGCTATACAAATTGAGAGAGGATCGTTTACTGTAGGAGGGAGTGCAACAGAGACAGTTGCAGGAATGCAAAGATCGAGCAGTTCGCACGATTTTACACTTATTGTGAGCCCGTACCATGCAAAATCGCGTGAACCGCTCAATCAAGATCGAGCGTCTCACACGCCTACAACAGGCACAACACCACAGCAGAGAATTCCTCTTCCAGATTCAAATCATCAATTGAACCGATGATCTTACTAAGAACAATACTATTGGAACTGAATTAGTGAAATTGGTTAATCTAACCAATTTAAGCTGGACTCATTGATCCAATCAGTTGAATCGACCGATTTGATTCGATTTCTAAAGCTAGTTTGGCCTACTGAACACTGTATGAGGGATCGCTACCTTTTTGAGATGATCGATGCAGTTTCTTACTGAAGATAGATAACGGAGAGTTATATCAAATCCTAATACAAAACCACCGCAATGGTATTTCATCGGACTTCAGCTATCTGATTAAGTAAAAGATATATAATTTTTATTATTTTTCCATTAATTCCAATAATTAGTGATGCCGAAGGGGATACGTAATACGTGACAACATAGAAACAAATCTATAGTGAAAGAACAACATGAGTGATAACAACAATATGATGAGGAGTCTCATTAATTTGAGGAGTCTCATTAATTAAGGCGATATATTCCCTTATTCAAATACGTGATAGTAACCCAAACACAATTTGAGGCTTTTCCATGTTTTTTATTTGGTAAATTATAAAAAAAGTCATATCTATGCTCCGATTCCATTTAGGTACTCATTGTTGAAAAGTAACACGAAAGTACTAAATTTTAATGTTTAAGATTTAGAGTTTGTTAAAAGGGTTACAGAGGCTTAGGAAAGACTGTATACATATTTATTAATTTTTTAAAAATGAAGGCTCTAACGGGATTTGATACTGAATATAATTGAGTCTTTTATTTGTTATTAATGTTAGAGCTGTCGCGTATGGAACTACCATACATTTGAGTTATTAATTTATTTTTTTTAAAAAAAATTTGTGGCTAATGATTAATTATGAAAATATGCATATTTTGGTTGTCGTCATTAGAGTGGTCGTTAGCCTAATGGAGAGGTAACCGCCGTGTTTATTGGGGGAGAGGTAACCACAGTGTTTATTGGGGCAAAGGTTGAGAAGGATAGAGATTCGAGAAGCTAAAAGTGAAGGATATGGTTAGATCCTCAAGCGCATCACGGAAGCGTGATCGTCGTATCGAATACGACGAAGAACGACTAGTCGCACTAGTTGTTCTATGCAGCGGAAATTAAAAAAATTTATGCGACGAAACCACATAATCCAAGAACACTTCTCGGATCGTTTCGTCTAAACCACAACCAAGTATTAGGTTTACCTCTTGAAGCGTGGTTGCGATCAAGTCTCTAAACGAAGAGACCTCCTGTCTCAAGTCCGATCCGTCGGAGGAGACGCTTGCGAGCGCGGGGATGAACCGCGTGCTTCTCGCAATCCATGTTGATGATCCAAGCGGCGGATCTCCTGATCTCGACACACGAGATCCGATGTCTTCTTCATGAGCGGGGCGCACCGAAGGAGACGGAGATCCACGAGCAAACCATCGGGCAGCATAACGACGATGCCGCGGCGATGGAGAACCTCTCTAGGGCATCCATGGTGGACGGCCACATGAGAGAGATGGAGAGAGGACGTGTAGAGAGAATGAGAGAGAGAGAGATTTGTTGCCTCAACTTATGTGTCTTAGAAGAGCAATGGGGTGCCTCTCCTTTTATAGGGTTTTGGGATCCATGGATCTCAATCCATGTGTCAACACAAATCCAATGGTCCACATTAATTTGTGTTTCTTTCAATGGTCATGATTTGTTGCTAAAAACACAACAACAATTAATTTAATTTAGGTTAAATATATATTGATAAATCAATATAATTTAATCACCAAATTAAATCAATTCACATTGGAGATAATGGAAAGGAGGCTCCTCCCTTCCATAATGGTGGTCGTCCCCCCTCTCCTATTAGGAAAGGGAGATTCCAATGCAATCTCCAAGATTGCATATATCTCCAATATTTGCAACAACTTTTGTTGCAAATTATTTCACAAAAATAAATCCAATTTATTTTGTGAACATTGCAATCATGCCATTGGATATTTGTGAATCACATTCACAACCCAAAACAAAATGTAAATTACATTTTCAATTTAATGTCCAATGTGAATCCAATTCACATTAACATTTAATTAACAAATGTAAATTACAAATAGCTCTCTCTTATATATTATAAATCACATTTATAATATATATGACTAATATGGATATTGCTATCCACATTATTCATATCCATGATAATTAAATCATATTTAATCATCTTGGATCTCTATTCTCTTGTGTGCAAATAATATGAATCATATTCACATTATTTACATCTTTGATAATTAAATCTCATTTAATTATCTAAGATAACTCTCTTTATAATATGAATCAAATTCATATTACTCATGATAATTAAATCACATTTAATTATCCATTTTCTCAATGCTTGGATACATATATCAACAATAGAATTATCCATGAACTCCTTCAAGGATAATGCGCTTTCTCCGCAGATACTTGGAGATAAGGACAGGGCGATTGTATTGTTCCACGTATAGTGACATGGATATTGAGATCGTATCTCAAATCCAGATCGCGGGCCTCCCATAGATGCTTGATTAAATCAAGACCGTAAATCTAATCTTCTCATTGTATCTGAATCACATTCAGATCAATGTCCAACACTTGGACCAAGATCAGATCACTTCTCTACTGAGAGGAGTCACTAAAATCCAGACCCGTTTCATCACTCCCTAGGAATGGAAGTGTCATGGTTATACAATCGTTTATGATCACATCACCCTCAGGTATTCCCAATACCTGTACATCCTGCATACTGGAAGACTCAGACTAAACCCGAAGTATTCGATCAACTTTATACTGTCTACTTCTTGGTTTTATCAGTAAGTTTCTCATTCGATCATTGGGAGTCGGTATCGATCATATACTTTCCAAAAGCATATATCATACCTAGGTCTTGATCATATACTTTCCAAAAGTATATATCAAACCTACAAATTCAGTCAAGCTTCCAAAGCGAGATGACCGTGCGCACGGAATTTGATTCTTCCCAATATCTCATGAGTGAGCTCATGTCTTCCGGTTCAGTAACTGAACCTGTATGATCCCTTTGAGAGATCGTATTACTCATATGCCCTTATATGCACACCAGCGCGCCGGTGTATAGACCTTGATTAGGTCATCAACCTATTGGTCTGTCAAATGTACATACTTAGACATATAGCAACACATCTGTCTCCGGTCAGAGGATGCGAGCCTATATCATGACAGCATACGATATAGGACTTTGGTTATCTCGATCTCGTTAAGTCAACTCTTTTGACCTAACTAATCTGACACCTCCGAATCTCTATTCCTATGCAGAGGACCTGCATCAAGAGGTCGGTCAGATATCAGCCTTCAGAGATAAGGATTGCCATCTCCTACTCAGGCTGGAGATCATCTCTTAACAATCATTTGACGGTGCTTGATGAGTCCTCAATCTAACTCTTTAGATATTCATCCAAGCACCAGCCTCTATGATTCAATAGTTGAATCAACAGCTGTATGATCATCAAGATGGCCATGGTACATAACCCTAATTGTACTAAGGGACCTATTATGCAAATTATGTATTCTTCATTTCAAATTAAGGAGTGAATTGCAATAACATTTATTGCATAATGGCTCGCCGTGGGCTCGCATTTCCAACAATCTCCCACTAGCCCAAAGAGCCATTAATGGGCTAATCATTTAAACCCGCACTTATGTGACAATCATAGGCTATTTAGAAAATAGCTAGGTAAGCTGATCAGTCACTCTGTTCCCGCGAGACTATGCCAAGTCCTTTTACGGCACTTACATATCCCCAGTAACAGTGCTCGCATCTAATGCGATTGTTGCATCTCATGCAACCAATACTCAATCTTGTTATAGTGTCCTTGACACTTTAACTCGATTAATTATTATAACCAGTATTCCCATAATCCTTATTAGAATACCTTCATTCCCGGAGATCTCTATCTCCTAAGGTATCTAAAGTTTAGACCTTTATAGATCACTATCTACATGGTCTTAAACTTTTGAAGATAAGCCTTTGAGATTACTATCTCAAAAATCTCCTCATCTATGAAGATTTTGTTATTACTGCAATCAAGTGTTTTATCTCTACATAGTAGGACTAGTAACACTTTACTACTCCCACTGCATGACAGACATCTGGTATTTGTACACTCTAGCATACACTCAGCTTCTCGTAACTAATGCACACGTGCAAGTAGTTGTAGCATTTACTTCCTCAACTCTTTGAGGTGCTATCCCTTAAGATAGGTCAGTACCATATCTTAAGGGTTAGAAGCCTTTCTTGGAATTTCTATGAATAGAATATGTCCAAGGTATACTACAAATGTGACAGTCCAATTATCCTCTTCTCTTGGCTTCTGAACAACTTCAGAACTAAGATCTAAGAGGTTTCTTTGAAATCATATTTCAAGATATGGAATAACCAGAGAATAAAACACTTATTATTATCCTTATATCATTTTAAATGATCAGGATATCATCTACATTTAGCGCAATGAACACATATGCACTCCCACTAAGCTTCGCATGGCTCATCAACATTTCATTTGAAATCATAACATTTATAATTTCATCAAATCTTATGGTCCATCTCAAAGAAGCTTATTTGAGTCCTTAGATGGATTCCTTAGCTTGCACACCTTGCTTTCCTTAATCATGAAGCCCTGGGGCTACTTCATGTGAATATCCTTAGAGAGGTATTTATAGAGGAATGCAATCTTGACTTACATCTCGAAGATGTAATAGTCAAGTTGTGTAGCTAAGGTTAGCAATATTCTGATGATTTTAAGCATGTTCACCGAAAAGCAAGTCTCATTGCAAGCAATGTCTTCTCTTCCATGTGTAGCTCATTGCTACGAACTATGCTTTGAAGGTATGTACCTTCTCATCAGGTTCCCTTTCTCTTGAAGATCCATTTACACCTTTACGGGTCTTACCCATATAGGTGGATCCTCGAGGGTCCATATACAACACTTGTACATGAAGTCTACATTAGACTTTTATTGCTAACATCCATCTATCCATGCTATGATCTTCAGAAGCTTCATCACATGAAGTTCGATCATTGTCAGATTTCTCTGACACATGGAATCCATCCTCAAACTTATTTGAAGAGGTTATAGTGTTTCATCTTCAATTATCCTTTTAGTTTCCAATTTTAGGAGCCTCATTATCTTTTCAAGATTAAATGAGTTCCTACACTTCATTTTTATCTTGATTCTCAAGAGTCTCAACCTCCAAGAATCACATTCTCAGAGATGAGATACTTTAAGAATCTCAAGGTCATAAAGTAGGTATCCAATACCATCCTTTATTTTCCTAATAAAGCAGCACTCTCAAGTGCTAGATTCCAACATACATGGAACCTTATTAAGGATATACATTGTAGTCTCTACTACACATACATACCTGGAAACTAAGGGATAATTATGCTAAAATTCATCATTGATAAGATCATGTCACACATGATCCAATTGTATCTCCCTATAACTCTATTGAGTTAAGATGTGTTAGGAGGATTGAGATAGAAGCGATATTCATATCTCTATAAGGTATTCTTTGAATTTATCTAGTAGGTACTTGCTACCTAGATTAGATCAAATTCATATTATCTTCCTTCAACCTTTGGTTCTAAACCAAAAATAATGAAATCTTTGAACATTTCAAAGGTTTCTTAGATGAAGAGAAGAAATCTCATATCATACATAATCATCAGCAGATATCACATATCCATAATGTTTACTATGATATAGATGATCTACATACATCAATATGCATGAGATCCTGAATACCTTGGCATCTTACATCTTTCTCTAAGAAGGGTGTATTGGACATTTTTCTTTGAATACAATATTCATAAGTATGTAAGTTTTGAAATTTTAGACATTCTAAAGTTTCATCTCTTACTAGTCTATTGATCAAATCAATAGACAAATGTCCAAGGCTTGATGCTAGATCATTGTCAAATGATCTTCATCCTCCTATTGATCTTAAGGTTTAATTTCAGTATTTAGAAATGTTAATGAACCATTCATTAATTTTCTAATTTAGTGGAATCCACTAGATTTTAGATTACTATCTGAAATATCTCCATCATAACTTTTTATGATAGTTCTACCTCAGAATTCATGTTTATTTCCAACATTTAGAAACAAACAATGAGTGTATTCTTATATCTAGGTCATAGAGACATTCTCTAAGACTAAGGACTCTCCCACTGAAATTAACAAGTCTATCAATCCAACAGAGATTGTTGCAACAATTGCATCAATATCCATGTGGATAACTATAAACCTTTAAGATCAAATTTTCCAGTCTTCTAAAACATATGCAACCTATTGCAAATGTCATCAGAAGATTGAGATACAATTATTTGACTTTATCTTATCAATGATTTATGTAGATTAATTTGATGCTCCATCCGAGTCCTTCTCTAAGGATTCTAGATAGACTTGATAGTCATACTATCAACACATCAACTTATTGTAGTATTGGCATTCATCCAACTCTTCGGATGACATATGGAAGTCATAGATGTATAGTCAACTCTTTGACCATACTTCTTACTCGGGTCCAACCCATGCTTCCACTGCGCTCCCTTTATCTATAAGCAACCATTGCTTAAGACTAAGGATCTCTTATGTAAGAGCATTTCAACATTTATACATGCTTCATTAAATTCATACAATATGAATATTATGAAGCTTCATGAATGACCAGAGTATAGATAGTAGAATGATGACACTCATCATCTACATCCATCTAAACTCTTAAAACATAGGTTCAAGTAGGTACTCAAACAATTTGAATACATCATCTCTTATAGAGCCACCATTCTGCATGATGCAGTGAACCATCTCATTCATGTTAAATGTCAAGAGCACATGTGTATGCCAGAATATCTTCATTAATTTTATAAGGATTATTTGACAATTGCGATCATCATCGACATGTCACTTCCAAAGTACATCCGATGAGAGATCAAGACTATAGAGACATACAAACCCTAGGGTTGTAGTCCTATTATCTATTTAATTGTCACTCCTCAATATTATGAGGAAACTTGCACATTGCAACCACATACATTATGTGTCCAATTGCAAGTACAATATCTGGATCATGAGTCCAATCCATGATATTTTACTGGTTATTATTGAGTATATCATTGAGTGGGTTTTAATGAAGGATTATCTGAAATAAGAAATTTGCATAAATATATAAATATATATATATATATATATATATTACTTTGATTTAGGATTTTTTATATCAAAGTTGTCTTGTCTTGTCAACATTGAAAGTTCATTCCCTTAATCACCTTCAACGTAAGAGATATACTTACCATTATATCTCAACAAGATCTGGGATCTCCTTCCTTATCTTTGTTGCATCCCAATAATATGAGAACCTACAACTCGGATAAAAAGAAGCGGGAACACATTCCGCCTTGCAAGTCCAACTTGCATCTCCCAATTCGGTCTTTAACACCCGGGCCCACCACCCCTAAGGCAATGTTGACCCGTCATTAATTGAACCAACCGTCAACAGGAATACAACTCGCTATGCGCAATCCAATATCGCCCCAATAATATGAGGACCCGATATTGTTGTCACTACGCATACGTCCTTACTCTTTCGAGAAGCGAAGAGCCCGATCCAAATGGATCGTATGCAGGAGCTGTCACTTCGGACAGGCGTCTCCTACATACAATATCTGGCGACGGAACCCTTCGCCTTGACGGGAGACCATGGATGTCACTTATGTGATCCTCCATATCATATTCAAATTCTAATTAATCATTATGAATCATATTCATTATGATTAATTATTCCAAGGGAAATAACACATCTATTTATAATAGAGTGTCTTAATTTTAATTGGATTCCAATTAATCTAATCATATTAAATTAATGATCCAATTAATATCCAACAAACATTTTAATAGTTACTTGAATTATGGTATTATCTCAAATACGTATTATTTCGAATTTTAATAATTAGAAAAATACATATTAATCCCTCGGACATTATCCCGGCCCTACCCGCTGTCATGGCCAGTACCGACGAGAGTGGGACGGACCACATACGTTGCAACCCGCAACCCCAATGCTCTCCGACTAGGCACCATATCCGCCTCGGGAAAGGATAATGCCAAATTGATTAATTTGTACTTGAGATGATCATAGGTTCTTCAATCGAAATTGTACCATATAGTAATAATCAAAACATTTTTGATTAACATTATAATGAGATTTGCTAAACAAATCCCAAGTCCTATTCAAGCAACATGTTTGTTGGAATGTTGATCATGTAGATCATGTAACCAATCTTGATCTAGATCACATCTAATCATTTGTTGGTTAGGGCAAAGTCATCTAAGGACATAATTATCATTAAATATTTCACAAATATTTATGCATAATTATTCCAGGAAATTAAACAATTTAATTTCACTAATTAATTAAATGACAATCACTAGGTTCTTGATTAGGAAAGTATTTTCAGCAGTGACCCTCACTTACTAAAAAAAATCATATCTCAATCAATTTAAATCCAAATTAAGCAAAGTAAATTTCTAAAGTTTGCTAACTTGATTTACAACAGAACCCAAGTGATTTGCACGCATTTCAAGGCGTTTCAAATCCGTAATTAACATCTTAATTACGTCATGATCCGCAGTCCCCGAAACAGTGGATACATGTTCACTAAAATGAGCATATCTAGAGCAAACGGAATCCAAATCACGCAAACTCAGATCCTACGGTTTCCTTATTTAATGGGGAACAAAATCCAATTATTATTTTCGTGTTTAAACAATTTAAACAGCGCTGAAAATAATATCAAAACAGAGATGCGAAAATGAAATGCAAGAAAAACTTTCGCATACCCTAATGAACCCAAGTCATCCTCGATTTATGGATCGTATCCAAAACCACCGACCTAAGGCTCTGATACCACTTGAAGGATATGGTTAGATCCTCAAGCGCATCACGGAAGCGTGATCGTCGTATCGAATACGACGAAGAACGACTAGTCGCACTAGTTGTTCTATGCAGCGGAAATTAAAAAAATTTATGCGACGAAACCACATGATCCAAGAACACTTCTCGGATCGTTTCGTCTAAACCACAACCAAGTATTAGGTTTACCTCTTGAAGCGTGGTTGCGATCAAGTCTCTAAACGAAGAGACCTCCTGTCTCAAGTCCGATCCGTCGGAGGAGACGCTTGCGAGCGCGGGGATGAACCGCGTGCTTCTCGCAATCCATGTTGATGATCCAAGCGGCGGATCTCCTGATCTCGACACACGAGATCCGATGTCTTCTTCATGAGCGGGGCGCACCGAAGGAGACGGAGATCCACGAGCAAACCATCGAGCAGCATAACGACGATGCCGCGGCGATGGAGAACCTCTCTAGGGCATCCATGGTGGACGGCCACATGAGAGAGATGGAGAGAGGACGTGTAGAGAGAATGAGAGAGAGAGAGAGATTTGTTGCCTCAACTTATGTGTCTTAGAAGAGCAATGGGGTGCCTCTCCTTTTATAGGGTTTTGGGATCCATGGATCTCAATCCATGTGTCAACACAAATCCAATGGTCCACATTAATTTGTGTTTCTTTCAATGGTCATGATTTGTTGCTAAAAACACAACAACAATTAATTTAATTTAGGTTAAATATATATTGATAAATCAATATAATTTAATCACCAAATTAAATCAATTCACATTGGAGATAATGGAAAGGAGGCTCCTCCCTTCCATAATGGTGGCCGTCCCCCCTCTCCTATTAGGAAAGGGAGATTCCAATGCAATCTCCAAGATTGCATATATCTCCAATATTTGCAACAACTTTTGTTGCAAATTATTTCACAAAAATAAATCCAATTTATTTTGTGAACATTGCAATCATGCCATTGGATATTTGTGAATCACATTCACAACCCAAAACAAAATGTAAATTACATTTTCAATTTAATGTCCAATGTGAATCCAATTCACATTAACATTTAATTAACAAATGTAAATTACAAATAGCTCTCTCTTATATATTATAAATCACATTTATAATATATATGACTAATATGGATATTGCTATCCACATTATTCATATCCATGATAATTAAATCATATTTAATCATCTTGGATCTCTATTCTCTTGTGTGCAAATAATATGAATCATATTCACATTATTTACATCTTTGATAATTAAATCTCATTTAATTATCTAAGATAACTCTCTTTATAATATGAATCAAATTCATATTACTCATGATAATTAAATCACATTTAATTATCCATTTTCTCAATGCTTGGATACATATATCAACAATAGAATTATCCATGAACTCCTTCAAGGATAATGCGCTTTCTCCGCAGATACTTGGAGATAAGGACAGGGCGATTGTATTGTTCCACGTATAGTGACATGGATATTGAGATCGTATCTCAAATCCAGATCGCGGGCCTCCCATAGATGCTTGATTAAATCAAGACCGTAAATCTAATCTTCTCATTGTATCTGAATCACATTCAGATCAATGTCCAACACTTGGACCAAGATCAGATCACTTCTCTACTGAGAGGAGTCACTAAAATCCAGACCCGTTTCATCACTCCCTAGGAATGGAAGTGTCATGGTTATACAATCGTTTATGATCACATCACCCTCAGGTATTCCCAATACCTGTACATCCTGCATACTGGAAGACTCAGACTAAACCCGAAGTATTCGATCAACTTTATACTGTCTACTTCTTGGTTTTATCAATAAGTTTCTCATTCGATCATTGGGAGTCGGTATCGATCATATACTTTCCAAAAGCATATATCATACCTAGGTCTTGATCATATACTTTCCAAAAGTATATATCAAACCTACAAATTCAGTCAAGCTTCCAAAGCGAGACGACCGTGCGCACGGAATTTGATTCTTCCCAATATCTCATGAGTGAGCTCATGTCTTCCGGTTCAGTAACTGAACCTGTATGATCCCTTTGAGAGATCGTATTACTCATATGCCCTTATATGCACACCAGCGCGCCGGTGTATAGACCTTGATTAGGTCATCAACCTATTGGTCTGCCAAATGTACATACTTAGACATATAGCAACACATCTTTCTCCGGTCAGAGGATGCGAGCCTATATCATGACAGCATACGATATAGGACTTTGGTTATCTCGATCTCGTTAAGTCAACTCTTTTGACCTAACTAATCTGACACCTCCGAATCTCTATTCCTATGCAGAGGACCTGCATCAAGAGGTCGGTCAGATATCAGCCTTCAGAGATAAGGATTGCCATCTCCTACTCAGGCTGGAGATCATCTCTTAACAATCATTTGACGGTGCTTGATGAGTCCTCAATCTAACTCTTTAGATATTCATCCAAGCACCAGCCTCTATGATTCAATAGTTGAATCAACAGCTGTATGATCATCAAGATGGCCATGGTACATAACCCTAATTGTACTAAGGGACCTATTATGCAAATTATGTATTCTTCATTTCAAATTAAGGAGTGAATTGCAATAACATTTATTGCATAATGGCTCGTCGTGGGCTCGCATTTCCAACAAAAAGCCCACGTCAATACAATCTAAGCAAATAATAGTGTTGACAACCCATTTGCAATCCTAGTACATGAACTTGGTCGACCCTCCGGATTTTTTTGATCCGATTATGATCCACTTACCGATTACCTCTAGTTATCATAGAGTCTCATTTCCGGAAAACTGACTCCTCTTAGGGTTCGTTTGGTTGCAGGGTTGGACTGGGTTGGGCTGGCCCAACCCGGGGTACCCCACCTTCCAAACATCTCAATCCTCCTTACAGTTTACTATTCACAGGGGTACCCCAACCCAACCCAATCCTGCCCAACGCTACAACCAAACGAACCCTTAAGGTTCTTGAATATGTACTCATGTTTTCTCTAACCTCACTTTGCCCGTGATTTTTCCCTGTTACACCTTCATTCCCGATGGAGGTTTTCTCATTCCCGATGGAGGTTTTTCACATAAATCATGTGTGTTTTTGTGGTTGATTGCTTTTGGTTGGTTACGTGTTTGGATCATCTTCCAGATGCAGTGTAACTGCAAAAAACCTATAGCACAGACCACTCTAGGTCCAACACGACTTACAAGCTTGTTGCACAACAGCATGCCTGCAGCTGTCCATTAATTGATCTGGAGGCATGAAATCAGGATCTGAATAACAAGAGTTTGACTATTCCCATGCAAACCTCCTGGTTGTCTATACACCCCTACTTTCTTTATCACTGAGCGGTCGTTTAGGGCCTTAGTTGGTAATCCGGGTTGTTTCTCTCTCGACAATGAAGCTTATCTTCCATCATCTCACTGCCCGACTCTGATCCATGTTTGGGGTCATATCTAGTATTCGGAGTTTGCCTCGATTTGGTACCACTCTCGCGACCTGCACCGAAACAGTGCTTTACCCCAATATGTCCAGTCAACTGCTGCGCCTCAATGCATTTCGGGGAGAACGAGAGTCTCAAAGAAGAAAAGAGTCGGGCCAACTTCGCTCCAATAGCATGTAGAATGTAATGCAATAGAATATCAACATTACCCTATTCCTCATTAAATGTAGATATATAGCTGGCATAATAAACCCTATGGAAACCAGTTATAAGCACCACGCAAAGTTTTGGCTACAGGAATCTCACATTGAATATTCTTTAGGGTAAATTACAATTTGGGTCCCTATCTATGAGTCCGATCCCAGAATGGATCCCGATCTTCAAATTATAACGATTCGGGTCCCAGGACCATTAATGTAAGGTGCTTTAGGAAATGGAAATTTTGGGGTGCATGACGAATATGCCCTTGTTGGGAAGGGAATGGAGGTTGGGTTCCAACTTTTAAACAAGGGCATACTCGTCATTGGCCCCAAAAAGTTCCTTACATTAATGGTCCTGGGACCCGAATCATTACAATTTAAAGATCAGGACCCATTCTTGGATCGTACCTATAGATGGGGACCCAAATTGTAATTTGCCCTTTCTGATATCATGAGCTCAACTCAGAGCATGGATCATGCGACAACAAACTTTACCAATATATCAAAATGAACAAAAATAGTAATTCTGACCAAGTATATGCTCAATTCTCACCAGATATCTTGTATGTGCCATCTGGGTTCACTTCGACAACTGCAACAGCAGATGGATCAGTTGGGTCCTGCTGAACAGCATCCATAGCAGGCGATGATCATATCCAGTGCATCTATCAACCTATGATGATTACACAACATTCAGACAGAGACAGGAGTTAGGGAACAAGGCATAAATTTGCTCGGTCTTAATCTCGATTAGGTATTAAATTTACATATTACAAAGCAAAAAAAGTCCAGCACAATAGAGGAGGTGACTGCAAGTCAAATGAATGAATTACTCAGACGTTCTTGCAAAATTGGAGATAAGTATACTCAGTTCACTGGACAGGAAAAATCGGTAGTTCTTTTTATCACTATTAAACATGGAAGATATGAATCCCATTTCTCTTTCCCATTGCGACACCAGGGGGCAATGGAAGGGGAAGAGGATCCTCTGCTGTAGAGGGTATTGCAGCAGAGGTGCTGTAAAATCCAATAATTTTTTTTGTGATTTAGATTCTAAAATCCAACCTTATAAATTGAATATAAGTTAGTGCTTTATATATCCTCCAAATTTCGCTTAAATCCGACATTATTTGCTATTTTATCTTAATAGTTTAAGATTAGGATCTTTTTGAAATGAAGTTCAAGTTGCTTAGATCTTGACCGATTGTTTGACCATTAAGATAATAGTAAATAATTTCGGATTTAAGCGAAATTTGGAAGATATATAGAGTATTAGCCTAAGATTCAATCTATAAGGTTGGATTTTAGAATCTAAATCACAAAAAAAAATATTGAGGTTTACAACACCTCTGTTGCAATACCCTCTACAGCAGAGGATCTTCTCCCAATGGAAGGCTAAAGGCAAAATATAGACCAGCATTCCATAGCCCCACCATAGTCAGCTGGCAACCCCCGCTTGTTGCTCATTATCCGACAGGGTCTTGGCTTCATAGAGAGGGATGGGAGCATTTATTTACCTATATATTGATAATGGGCTCATGCATCCATCCTGTAAGTTTTTATCAAGTGGAAGGGTCTTTTCTTCGGGTGTGTTCGGTCCGGGAATAAGCATGAATAAGGATGGGGAATAAAGAGAATAATGATCTATTCTTTGTTCGGTTGGAGGACAGGAATAAGGAGAATAAGGTGAAATAAAGGTAGGTAAGGTGGGATAAAGATAGGAATAAGAGTGAAATAAGATGGAATAATGGGGAATAGTCGTACCACTGAAAACCGTGTCGAGAGGAGAATTGGCCCCTTATTCCATGGCCTATTCTCCAACCAAACAAGGCCTTAGAGTGAGTTTGGTTGCCGGGTTAGCATGTGTTAAATTGGGGGAGGGTAAACTATTTTTGTGTTTTGGTGTTTGGAGAGATGGTTAGAGGTTGAGTGGGTTGTTGTGATGTGATTGTATTAAAGTTTGGAAAAATGAGTAGTTATTGTGATATGGTTGTAAAAGTGAGCAGTTATTGTGATGTGATTGTATTAAAGTTTGAAAAAGTGAGTAGTTATTGTGATGTGGTTGTATTGAAGTTTGGAAAATTGAGTAGTTATTGTAATGTGATTGTATTGAAGTTTAGAAAAGTGAGTAGTTATTGTGATGTAATTGTATTGAAGTTTGGAAAAATGAGTAGTTATTGTGATGTGATTGTATTGAAGTTTGAAAGTCAGCAGAAGATGAAAGAAAAATAATTTATTTGACGTTGAGAGTGGACCCCACAACTGAGAGAAAATGGGGGATTTTTGGAGGGTAAACCCCCACAAAGGAGGGGTTAAACCCTAATCTGAATGGGCTCTTAGGATTCCATAGTGAGACTTCAGGTGAAAAGAAAGAAAAGTAATTTGGATAAAATTCAGAACCTAGAACTAGATAGAAAGAAGGTGTGAAGCTGCTAGTGTGAGTGGCAACTATCCCAGGAGCTAGTCCAAAGTCAACTATTCAATCTCAAGTTATTTAAAAACTGGTCATATGCGTTGATACTCATATTTGAACCTGCTATGATAAATGAAAATGAGTCTTTGAAGGGCTTATTATATATTCCACTCCTTTTTCGAGTACACAAAGACCTTATTCTTATCTTTACCATGTGAGGTGCTCTAAGGTAAGAAAGAAGTTGTGAACTCAATGAAAGAAAAGGGTAAGCGTGCATCATTTTCTCTATTGTAGATATGCTGAGGTATTGGCTCTCTAAGATGGATATAATCTAATGATTTAATCGGTGCGCTACAAAGTGAAACTATTGTCCGTTTTAACGAGCAATTCAGAGATGTTCAGTAGAACACATGCAACTCCGCTTTGGAAACTTCAATGCGTGAACAATTTGGCTTCCTAGCTTTAAACCATTATTTTATTCACCCTAATATCATTCAAATAAGTAGGAAAATTATCAAGTTGCTCATGATTTACCAACTTAAAGCTTGTTTTCTTTTTAAGGAAAAAAGACATTTACCCGTAAAGGCACGTGTTCAAAAAACTTTACGATTATTTCACAAGGTTATAGGTACATGACTATATATTTCGTCAAATAAAACTACATGGAACAAAACTCGGCTAGAGATTTGCACGTTCTAATACAATTTCTGCATAAACCCTAACCTGGAAGAACATCACACCATTCCTTCTAACCACAAAACCTGCAACCCACAACCACGCTTCAAGATCTATCCTCTTCCATCCCACGCTAGCTAGATCCCAAAGAATACCTTGGCAGAATGGTTAATCGTGTTCCCATCATATACAAATCTCTCCCAGACATCCTTGGATCTTGCATAATTCAAGAAGACTTGGTCTACATCTTATCTCGCATTTGAACAACGCACACAAATGTAAATAACACCCTACAAGAAACGAGCCGCCTATCCCCAATCAAGATCCTCTCACGCCTCTGTAAGTAAAGAAAAACATTACCCTTAAGAAATATTCCATATTCAAATTCATATGCAATCAGCAACACATCCAAGAGCAAATCAATAAGGATTCAACTAGGGGTGTAAACGAGCCGAACCTGAGCGAACCAACCCAGGCTCGGTTCGGCTCCTTTAGCATATTTTCAGGCTCGGGCTCAGTTCAGCTCGATAAAATGAAAACTGCGATCAAGTTTGGCTCGACTCAGGTAAGGTTTGTAAAGGTTCAGTTCGGCTCGTTAAAGGTTCGTTTAAGAATAAATGTTGTGCATGTGTTTCTGTTCAAAGAGAAATACCACAGTTGCAGGGGATGGTTTTATGGGGTTTCTGGAATATGGAATAGGGACTTAGGGAGTGGATGACTGGATGGATTTGGAAAAATAAGTGAATGCCCTTATGCTAATATAGAATGTATTTTTTCCTTGTATATATACAATATGTATGTATATATACTTTTATGTATGTATGTGTGCATATAGTCGAACTTTTAACGAACCGAACCTAAGCGAACCTATTTTTTGAGGTTCGGTTCGTTTATTTAATCGAGCCCAAACTCTTGTTCAGCTTCGGTTCGTTTATTTTCGAATCGAATTTGAATCGAACTTTTAGCGAGTCGAATCTGAGCTGAATGTCGAACCTGAGAGATTTCTGACAGCCCCAGATTCAACCAATGTAACCCAAGCCTTCTTACTATTGGAGTTCTTGATAGAGAAAATTGCAAGTCTTTATTTTGTTGGTTATGCTTCTTTGAAACAAAAGATTATGGAGTTCTTGATAAAGAAAATATTATGGAGACGTAAGCCTCGAGACATTTTTCCTCATCCAGAAGTTGTAAGTCATGCGCCTCAGGATGTTGATGAGACAGTGGGGCATATGAGGGGGTGAAGCTATGGTAAGATGCACACCTTAAACTCCTGAACTAATTTTATGATATTTTGAGTTTTTTTAAGACGTAACTTCTCAAATGAAGAATCTTCTCATCCTATGATTATAATGGAAGTTCTTAGTCTAATTTCTAATATTTAATTGTTGCATAAATGGAGGTGTGAATAAGTGGCTCGTTCTGTGTGCATGGTGGCTCGTTCTGTGCACGCCAATCGCATGTCAAGTGCACGCCTATAAAACGTGCGTTCGTCCAATGGAGCGTCGGTACGGTAGGCGGGCGGGCACATGTATACGCCAAGTGCTCGTCCGGCCTAAGCGTGGCACAATTATGTTTGCCAAAGGCTCACGCACGTCCATATTGGCGAGCCAATAGAGAGGACTGGGCAAGCACATGTGATCGCCCAAAGTAAATAGCAGAAAAAAATACAGGTTTGACGGGGTTTAGACGCCCCGTCGAACCTGTATCGCATATTAAGAAACAACTGTAGGTGCTTATTAGAGTCGAGAATAGTACCTTCAATGTGGCATCCATGTAATTAATTCAAGTATCGTGTATCTGTTAAACTCACAAAATATATATGAACATACAAACTACACATATAAGAAAATATAGAATTTCAATATATGCATCACATTTAGCAGCTAAATATAAAATCAATAGATTTTTAAAATGTTCGACAAGTATAAGTACATGTAAATGTATTTTCAAAGTTCATACATATTAAAAGAGTTGCTAAAAAAATCATAACAAAACAAGATAAAAACCACCAATCATTTCTTTTTTGATCTAAAAATTTTTGAGATTAAACCATGCTTTTCTTTCTTTTTCTTCTTCTCTTTCTCCTTCTTCTTAAATCTAACATGCATGCATGCCTCTTCTTCTGGGTCATTCTCCCCCTCCTCCTTTTCATCTGATTTAATCTCCTCATATTGAGATGCACACCCTTGTGACCTATTTTATGGAAGATATATATATATATATATGATATGCAATTGAAGATATTGAAATATAAAATTATTAGAGTTTATAAGAATAATACTTACATGTACGTTGAGAAATCTTGTTGGAGCTTTGTCATAGTCTCCACCATCATCGCCATCTGGGACTCCATATGCAATGATGGTTTTGATGAATGTGGTTGTGAATACGACGGAGAAGAATAGGAATAACATTGTTCATCCACATAGTATGGAGGAAGACCACGAAACGTCTGCAACATGTTCGCCACAACATCCCTCTCATCGCATATCTGTAAAAAAATTGGATGGTTTAACATAAATATATAGTTAAAAATTGAATATATTAAATTATTATTTACCAATAGTTGTTTCCGAATTGCTTTATCAAATGGTCGTTGTTCCTTATTAGGATCTCCACCCCATTTCTCTACAGCTAGTGCCAAATAATGATCCTCAAATACAAGTTAAAAAACATAATAAATAAGGATATTATATCTTTCAAATTACTTATACACAAAAAGACTAACCAATAATTCTCCTACTTCAGGAATTGACCATTGAGAGTCTCCATTTTTCCCACTCATGTGGGATCTAGACCACCATTCCTGAAAAAAGGATTCTCTCTTTTCGCTTGAAAAATAAATATAAAAATAATTACAGAATGAAAGTGTAATAAGATAGTATTCAAAATCTAATTTCTAATAAGAAATCACCAACCCAACTCTAGTTTGATTGTGCGTTTTAGAGTCATTAGTTGATTTGATCCTCAATTTTTGGCGGTTTGCCCTTGCTGCCATCGATCTCCTCCCAAACCCAGTATTTGCAATGAATGCACCACAAAAATCCACCCACTTGCAACAAATATGTTATAAATATTATTTTTTAAAAATTTTACTTCATAAACTATGGAGGTAATATAATACATGTCCTATGTGCACCATGTCGGTGGGAACCTCTTCATCTCCTTAAGATTCTTCTTCCTGCATCATGTCTCCGCATGTGAGTCTCTCTTTGCCTTGATCATCCGCTTCTCCACCAAAGTAATAAATTCCCAACGATAAGCCTCTTTCTCCAAACCGAGAACTAACCGATACCTACTCTTGCAAAATATTAGATTAAAGAGTAGCAACAAAGTTAAATAAATACGCTAAAATGTTACTTATCAGAAACATCTCAAACAATCTCTCCTACTCAGCAGCAGAAATGCGACACTAACGAAATAACATGCTAGTTAAATGTGTCTTAATTATGATGGTAATATTCTTTACCACCTTGTTGCTATTAAAAAAATCCCTGCATATTTTGTGAATATTCCAAATAATATAAAAGTTTAAATGAGAAGGTTCATTTATATAAAAGTTTTGAAAATTATAAAAATTATACCTCTCATCTTTAGTAACCTCCAACAAAAAGTAGGACTCTGAAGTCTGCCTACCTCCAATGGGTAAGGTACGTGGCTGCTCGGACGTACAGAAGAAGGTGAATCAGAATCCATCAAGGTCAGTACTGGTACAGGTACCGGGCATGCAACAGGAGCAGCTATGTAAGATGGCTCTCCGTATACTTCTCCATAAAAGGTATGAGGAGGGTAACCAAGAGACTCATAGTAGGCTATGACCCGTCGAGTCTCCTTAGGAAGTGACTCTAAAGTAACATGTGGGATCAGCTGCCTACTAGAAGAAGGTGAGTATGACGATGATGGACAAGTGGATCGTTGAGATCCATTGTATCCGCCATGTCCAAAACATGCCATGACTGTAATGATGATGTAATAGTTACTTACAAAGTTATTAATGAGCATTTCTGGTTATCTTCTATAATTTATTGAACTTACGGTTAATCTTCGTCATGTGACTCGGAGTAATTAAAGCATATTTCATTGATTTCTGAGTTATCTGAATCATCATTTGTAGAGTATACATCGTCTTGTATGTCGGCACATAAAACCTCATTATCCGCCAATTGAATTGATTCGATGATTGAGACTTCTTCTACTACATTTATTCGCTCATGAGCAGGTGTGAAATCTTTATCTATAAAATCTTCTACATGAGTGCATTCATTAGAAATATAACCTCAAACATTTATCTTTACGACACTAAAAGATTCGATGCTCTTTCTCTTCTTTGACACTTGTGGGAGATAACAAACATGGTCCACCTGAGAAGCGAGAACAAATGGTTCAAATCTCCGTATGAATTTTCTTGGTATTACATCGACAATGTTATTTCTCTTATCAATCACTACGCCTCCATTGGGGTCGTGCAATCACACAAAAAGAGAATTACTTTATTATAACTAGGAATACTATATTCTACTTCAAGTATCTCCTTTAATATTCCATAGTAATACAAATGATCTTCTTCGTAGCAACAACTATGAACCCTCACTCCGTAATTCTGAGTTGTTAAATATCTACCATAATTAAATGTATGAAATCGATAACCATTACTGCAACAGGAGTTGTAAGATCGGATCTTATAAACCGGACTTTCTCTAAAGTATTTTAATATCTGTGTATGATAATCACCACCATCCAATTATCTTGTTCGATTCTTAAACCATTTCAAAAATTGGTTCCTATATATGCCCACAACTTCATCATCTAAATACGTAGGATTTTCTTCGATAGATTTCCTTCTAAATTCCCTGAAATAAATTTGAGAAATATTAAAAATAAGTGTAAGGAAATTTACATATCATTTGTAAAGTAATACAGAGAGATACTGGACAAACGGTGTTATTTCCTCGTAATTGTCTAATACATATATCTCTACAGTATCTTTCTCTTGTTTCGATAATAGTTGTTATGTAGACTTTCCAATGAGCTCAGTGTATTGACATATTATCTCATTCCTTCTTAATATGTTGTGGATAGTCTCCACATCTTCCAGAAGATACCTAGCACAGAATGTTGCGACTTCCTCGTAAATATACTGTGAACTGATTGATCCTTCCACTTTACTTTTATTTCGGACGTTTCTTTTCAGAAAGAACATAAACCTATGTAAAACATGTATATATTTTTATTCATATATCAAAAGAAAAAAAAGAGATTAATATTTAGAAATACCTCTCAAATGGATACATCCATCGATATTTCATGAACCATCTAACCTTTGCTTCGTAAGAAAGATGAATCATTAGATGATCCATTGAATCAAAAAATGATGGCGGAAATATTTTCTCCAAATTACACATACTTACAGAAATATTTTTCTCAAGATATTCCATCTCCGTCCAGTGTACGCGTGATGAGCAAATAATCTGAAAAAAATCCTTACAGTATTATAATTGTTTTAATATCAGCGTCAACGAAAAATAACGTAAAATCTTTCTTGAGATTTTTGTGTCATTCTTACTTGATTCATGAAATCTTGGCTCATCACATTCTGAACAATGTGTCAAATGTTGATGTTTACCGTATACAATAGTCAATTTTAACTTCCTCTAAACCCATCTCCTACATCATTTTCTTGGTTTTGTAATAATTATCATGTAATCGAACATCTTATGGTAATATTTTCTTGATAATTTAAAGCATGGCATCAAAATTACGATCAACCAGATTATATTCCGTCTTCATCGATAAAAGATCTGAAATTGCGAAGAGTTTTGAATATTTCTCACAACCCAATCACAATAGCTCTTTTACATTTTTTCAAGAGCTCGTAGAAGTCCGCAAACTCTCCATATAGTTCCTCATCATCTGTACAAGCAGAGTTAAAATCAGGACCTGCAATGTCCATAACCAAATCTATGAATAGCTTAACATTGTCCGCTTCTTTTGATTCATTCGTCATGTCTTCGAAGTCCTCGCCATGCCTTCACCAAATCTTATATCCTTCCATGAAATCATTTTTGTAAAGATGCAACTGAGTTTCATCCTTAGAACTCCTCTTCATTAAACGACACTTTGTACACAGACACAAGATAGAATCGTCTGAATCCATGCTACAAGAACCTTGTGCTTAAGAAAATTCTACAACTTCTTGAACACCTATTTGAATGGTATCTATAACACATCCATCTACATGTTTGTACATCTGTTCTCTATTAGCCATCTTTATCGTCTGAATGTAACAGTTCATACAGTCAAATGAGAGGTGAAGATTTAACTTTAACTTATTCTCATAAAACAAAAGAAGAAAACCTAAACCCTAATCCATCAATGGCCTAAACCTATCATACTTTATTTTAGAATATGAGAAGAGAAGCGTGTTAATTATATTATTACTTTAACCCATCCATAAAGATTCAAACTTGCTATAAGACGATCGCTGTCACATGCTTGCTTATTTCTGAGGAAAATTTGACAGTATAACCCTGCATCTCCCCAGTATACCTCAAAAACCAATCACAATCAACTTTCAAAATAGTCACCGTAGTGACCATTTCGATAATAAATTACAATTGCTTTGGTATATCGAAGAGGAAGGGGTTTTGTAGCCGAATTTTCATCAGAAATAAACAACATGTGACAACAATCGCCTTTTAGTAAGCTTCAATCCTTATGGACCCTCTTAGTATGGGATCTTCGAATTAAGGAAAGCCAACATAAATATAATATTTTAAATCACTTTACATCGTACATTTGTACGTGCTACAAATGAGACTTTAAAATAATCTTAAAATATTTATTCATTTATGTCAACTAAGCATTTACGTATATTTGGTTGGTTAACGATGGGGATATGGATAAGTGTGATCCTAAATTAGTGCCTAATAAAGTGTTTAAATGAACATTATTGAAATTGTATCAGTAAAAAAAGATTTCTCCATATGCAAACATCAAAATCCACGACGACCATTGAACTGGGATATCTCATCTCAAAGTGAGTCCAATAGTACTGTGCAAAATATAAAAAAATATAACACCATTGAATGTGATGAATGCTCCAATGTGTTGCACACGCCTCCCGCTGTGCAGGGTCACACAACACCCGGTATGGAGGAACGCACTGTGTGTGAATGATTTTGCGCGATTTAAAAATAAGTTGTTAGTATTTTAGCCTTATTATCAACTTAAATATAAGTAAATGTGATATACTTGACCGTAATAACACATTAGCTTTATTTTAATGTGATAATAAATTATCACAGAAGGTTTTCATTTCTCATATCCACACTCTATAAAATATTCTTTATCATATCTACACTCTATGAAGAGGATGATTATATGCATGCATGTAGACATAAATAGATACACAATGAAGAATATTCAAGTAACTAATCGTAATTGCTAATTAAGCACATTTATATCTATTGTTATTCATAAGTTATACCTAGTGTTATTTAAGCATAATTATACACTATCATGACATGATATTCTTATTTCATAATTTTAGTCATTATAAATAATCAACAAAGTATACCAACAAGTACAAAAGTGACAAGAGTATTCCTATCCTTTATATACTACCAAGTTTAATCATATTGTTGGTTGTGGCATTTCATCAAACACCTACCATGCACATGAATTTCCATATAAATGAGGAAACCATCATAAAATATAATAAGATGATATTAAACAACTCTTGTCCTAAATATAGAACGTATATTCAATCACTCGAATGTGTACAAAATAACACATAATATAACAAAAATTTCAAAACCTAAAACCATTCAAACAAGAGGGATATGCAATGAGATGTTAAAAAATGAGAGAAAGGATAAAGTAATATACTGAAGGGAAGATGCATATGTAGTTGAAATACACAAAGGAAGGTCGCAGGTGGCGAAGAGGGCCGTGTGGGGATTGCTGGAGGGGTTATTTTGGGGAGAAATGCGGGTACAATGAGAAAGGAGGCGATGGATCATGTTCTGTTTAAGGGCTTGGGTGAGCACACTTATGTGTTCGTCAATGGCTTCGCAGATGCTCGCCCCAATATTAACACATTCTTGCATGAGCCGCGCATAAACTTTCAAGTGGGCAAGCACAACTGGGTAAGCACATATGCAATCCAAGTGCTCGTGCATATTTTCACATACGCGCCAAGCGGTGGCGCCTCATAATTCAAACCGGCTAGAAGTATATGCGACTACATGTGGTCAACATGTGCTCCCTCAGAAGTGAGCGAGCACATGTGCTCGCCCAGGACAAGCAAGAATGTGCATGCCAAGCACGTCTTTTTTGTAGTTCCAAGAATTAGAAGTTTATTTTTCTTGCTATAGTTTTTTATTCTTAAAATTACAGTTCGTGCCTTGCCTCGATGATAGGTAAATCGCTTCATTATGCCTTACACTTTTTAAAACGTAACTGTAACAAATTGATATATCGACCAAGTCAGTCATATAATCCCTATGCATTAAGTAGTATATGAAATCCTGTAACGTCCCAGGCTTATGTCCCTTGTCCGTTATTGAGGAAAACTGGCCCTGACAACTTGTTGGGTTCATGCCCAAATGGATCCGTTGACAACCATAAAAAATGTTTAAGCCCAAGTTGTCAAGTAGTAATCACCACCACTTATAACTCCCAATCTCTCACTTTGTGAGTTTTAGATGTGGGACTATGTTTGAGGGCATGAGTCTTAAACGTGTGACATGACCCATCACTTATTCCCATGATAGTAGCGGTTGTACGTTCTAGGTAGCCATTTCCTCCTATCACTTTGTAGGGGGTGGCTCCACCTCTCAGATAGTCCTTTTAACTATCAAAGGAAAATTAGCCCTGATACCATTTGTGACATCCCAAGCTTAGGTCCCAGGTCCATTATCGAGGAAAACTGGCCCTAATAACTTGTTGGGTTCAGGTTCAAATGGATCCATTAATAACCTCCCAAAATGCTTAAGCTCAAGTTGTCAAGTAGTAATCCCCTAGTCCCATGTCTACAGCTCACAAAGTGTGAGAGTGAGTTCTTGACAACTTGGGCCTTAAGCATTTTGGGTGGTTGTCAGCGGATCCATTTGGACTCGAATCTAACAATTTGTCTGAACCAGTTTTCCTCGATAATGAACTAGGGACCTAAGCCCAAGATGCTATAAATGGTATCAAAGCTAATTTTTCTTCGATAGTGGAAAGGACTATTCGAGAGGTGGAGCCACCCCTACAAAAGAGATAGGAGAAAATGGCTATCCGGAGTGTGCAACCTCCACTGACACTGAGAATAAGTGATCATGATGCAATGAGGACGTTACGAATATAAGTGGGGGAGATTGTAATATTTATACCCCCAAAGATAGTCCCACATCTAAAACTCACAAAGTGTGAGAGTGAGTTATAAATGGTGAGGGTTACTATTTGACAACTTAAGCTTAAGCTTTTTGAGTGGGTGTCAACAGATCCATTTGGATCCAAACTCAACAAGTTATCAGGATCGGTTTTCCTTGATAATGTTGATGAACCTCCATTTCATCATCTTTATTATATCATTTTGGCCTCAAAAATCCTAGTTAATGCATGTAAAAACCCTTAATTCCGGTATTTTAGCATTCATGCACGTGTGTATAAATAGTATACAAAATACGATTTTTAAAGCCAAAATTATAGAATAAAGAAAAGAAAAGAAAAAGAATAAAATATTGTAAATATTTTATGATCTGAAACCCCGAGACCTAAGCAACTAGATGAATAGGTCGACAAGAAATAAAGTAGGGGGAGATATGTGCCAAAATACAATAAAAATACCTTTTAGTTAATTCATTCTTTATTCATTTTAGGATATATTTTTAGTTCCACTTTTTATACTTCAAATAATGAAACTTTGAAGAAAAAGTTGTAGATAATTAAATATAGAAAAATACAAAATTGATTTCATATAAAAATAATGTACAGATAAAAAGTTATGATCTGAATAAAATTCCAGAATCCCAACTTCCCAACCCTGTATCAGTCAAATAAAAACTTGAAATGTATCAAAATCACCTTTAATTGTATATAAAATTTAATAAGCTGTTTAATGAAGGTGGTTTCATATTTTTTGGAGTTACAGTTTGAAAGTTGAGTTTTGGACCCCTATAGTATACGTGTACCGATTAAAATATTCATTTTATTTATTATTCATTATTTTTATATTTTTATAATTTTGTAAATATTATTTATAATATATGTGTATATTAAAACTGGAATAAAAATACAAATAAAATGCAAAAATAAAATACTTGTATACAACACATAGATGAAATACCTATAACTATACCTATATAAGTAATATACCTATTTATTTAAGTGTACAAAACACATCATAAAAATAAAATAAAAATATACATATGTCCATAAAAATAATTTAAAATTTTAAAAAATGTTAAAAAATAATAAAATTAAATATACAAAATAAAAATAAAATATATAAATGAATATACCTATACGTAACCTATAAAAGGTATCTTGTAATTTTAAACCTCTAAAAAATAAATAAAAATTATAATAAAATACTTTAGAAAATAATAAACATTTTTCATTTTATAATTAAAATTAATAAAATTATTTATTATTTTTAATTGAATTAACAAATCTTTTTGCCAAGGATTTTTTTGGTTGGTCCACGTGGACCAACCAGAAGCTTCCGTTGGTTGACCTCAGTCAACTCTCTGATCAAGGTCTGGCACCTGTCAGACCCTCATTTTTGTCCCATTTTGTGGATTTTTAGAGGACGTTCCTTGCATATTTTCGTGATCAAGTCTTCATGACTTTTGTTCCTGGGAGATTAGACATACACGTCCAAGGGAAACCTCGATCTTTGGATCACTGCCGCACCCGCTACGCCTCAATCTTCCCAGCCGCTTGTAAACTCATTCATATACCCCCTCCTCCTCCTTTTAAAAATTTGAACCCCTTTTGGACCCTAGTTTGACTCCACCTTCGTGCTCTAGCTCGACGCTCGTGATAGGGGCATACCCAGCTAGCTAAGGGGAGCTCAGGCAAGGGATTGGGCGAGTTCCACCACCTCCGATAAGCCTCGTAGTCGAGGTCTACCTCAAGTGACACACATCTTCGAGGCCCCCATTTTCCTTTATTTTCTTTGCATTTTTTGTACTCACAGTAGTCGTAGGATCAAATCCCCATCTTTAGTTTCGTGTTTCGCCCATCAATCCACTTCGCAACCTCCCTCGCCGGAGCTGTGCTCCAACAAGCCAACATTTACGCCATCTCCACCCCATTCACTCCGCCAACCATCGAGGCATTTTATCCTCAACACTTTAACCATTTTCTGTAGGTATCTGGAGTGTAACGAGCACCTGGTGCGCCCTTGGACATCCGCCGGAGATACCTGGAGCCGCCCCGCTCAGCCGCCTTCCCTAGCCACCTCCGGTGGCCGCCATCCATCTTTTGAGCCACCAGCACCTAGAGTACATCTGCAGGAGTCATCCCGACCATTTTGGAGCTCAACGCAACACCAGAGGATGGAGATCGAGGTCGGGGAAGATCGCCTCTCCAGCGTTTCTTCCCTATTCTTCCTCCTTGGTCCCCCGCCGTTGGATCAAGGCCAGCGTCCCAGCAGCGCGGCAGCCGTCGGATCACGAAGCGTCTCAACTATCCTATCTTCCTAGGAAGATCTCATCCTAGCCGTCGAAGTCAAACCGATATCGGACGCTGCGAGCGCAACATGTGGCAAGTGAAGAAGCATACATCGTCGGATCTGCAGGCGCTGGGTATTTTGCACCTTCACCCTCGCCATTTTGTGTATTTATTTATTAATCAGAAACTTTGATTTGTAGTTTAATATTTTTTATAATATTTACAAAAACACCCTCGTAGTTTCTACATTTGCATCGAGGCCCCTGTCTACGTCACCCCACGTGACTTGCGCACGTGGGGTCAGGGTATTTTACGTAGGGGCCCTCCAGATTGGTGTTATTTCACTTAGGTCCAGAAACTTCCAGATTCAGTTGTAATATTTTTGGAAAAATTGCAAGATAACCCTCAGTTTTTTGTTATTTGCCTTTAGGTCCCTGTTAAGCATGTGATTATCACGTGCGGCTGTGAGAAATTTGCATGCATATCCCAGGGTGTTTAGCTTTTTGATATTTAGTCCAAAAAGTTCTTTATTGCATTCAATATTTTGTGGGAAATTTGCATTGTAGCCCTCGGATTTCTAGATAATTACAAAACAACTCTTGCTAGTAGTGTAGTTTCTTTTTGTTGATTATATTTATTTCATGCATCTATAAAATTAAAAAAATCACAAAACAATAAGCATAAGTTCCTATTGCGTTTCTATATCTTGCCATATTTTTATTTTTCAGTTTTACTGCATTTTAGTATTTATAAAAATTAAAAAACATGCATTTTTCTTTACTTTTTGCATTTAGAAATACATACAAATTAGAAAAACTCATTTGAAAAATTCCAAAAAAATCACATTTTGTTTGTTTCTATGTGTTTTAACTTTAGACCAAAAATTACTAAAAAATACAAAAGAAAACTCCTAAAAATTAGAAAACCCTTAAATCTTCATAAAAATCTTCAAAATTCCTTAAAATTTATAAAAATCTAATTTCTATTTCTGAATTTTCCTTATTTTATTATCTTTGTTTTAAAATAATTTGGGGAATTTTTGACTTTGTTTGACACTTTTCATCCTCATTTTAATTTCAGACTTGTATTTTATTCACTGTTTTCAATATGTCTGGCTTTAAAAATACCAAAAAATAGGAAAAATATAGAAAAAAATCATAAAAACATTAGAAAAAAAATAAGAAGCACAAAAACACTTTATTTCATGTATTTTGAGTATTTTTACCTATTTTTATCTCTCTCTTCTCTATATTGTATATATACTCCTTATATAGTTTTATATCCTTTTAAAAGAAAATGAAAATATAAAATATAAAAAGGAAATATAAAATCAGAAAATTAAAAATCCAAATATAAAGACAATTAAATAAAAAAATAGAAAATTAAATACCCACTAAAATAACACTTGTATAGACAATTGATCACTTTCATTCTTGAGCATTTATTTTGCCCGATCTACCTGCTTGTTCCCTGTGTTCGACACTCTACATTACTTGCACTATACATATATTTTGTAGAGTTATAATAAATTTTAACTCCACATCTTGCTTTTCATTGTTTAATCTCTGTTGTGGGTTAATTGTTGACTGAATTCCATATTTCGTGTGGTCGCCACAACGACTTTGTCTTCGCCTTGTGTGAGACGTATTTAGACCACCAGATTTTTGGAGTCATCAAACGTATTGAGGACCTAAGCCCAGAACGATACAAATCCAGACTTCAATTGTGATGCGAAAGCATAAATCTAGTCTACAAAAAGAATCAGCAATGGATGAATGCCTTTGGGCACACACATTTCAGCCTACTACCGGAAGTGCATTCGCGAAGGTTTTAGAAGTTTTCTTAGATTGAATCAAGATTCAGGATACAAAAGTAAAGCATTATGTTATGCTAAGCAATTGAAGTAGGCACAATGGAGAAATTTAGAAAAACATCTTGTTCTCCTTCCAGAATGCCTCCCTACCCCTCCCCCCTCCCACAAGCCGCCTGCCTTTTCCCCTCGGTTGCGGTCTGACCTTCCCTGCCTCTTTCCTACGTGTCACCACTAAACCCGACCTAGCATCAGCCCTCGTCCTCTGGAGTCCCTCCCTCCATCATCACTCGCCCGCTACCCTTCAAACCTCCAGTCGCCCCCTTCCCTTGCCCTCCATTCTTCTCTTGCGCCAGGCCCCACCCCTCGGTCCTTACCCTCCTCTGACCACCTACCCCATCAACCTCTTCAGGACCACATACCCCCTCTATGTCTCTCTGCCTCCTTTGGTCCGGTCGCCGGCTACTTGTGGGCTCAAATCTGCAGGTCTGGCTACCCTTCTCAGTCTCAGATGGCCTACAAAGCTCCCTCGCTGGTGGCTGGGGAGCTGGTCGCCCTTCTCTCTCAAAGGGATATTGATTCTCTGGATCGTTGTTGGGAAAACACCCTTTTGTTTTACATCTTGGGTAAGAGACCCTACGGCAAGTTCCTTCTTTCCTTCGTGGAAAAAGTCTGGAGGCCTTCTGGGCCCTTCAAGCTTTTGCCGAGGGAAATAGGCTTCTACTACCTAAAGCTTCACTCCACGGAGGAATGTCAGTGGATCCTCAACTCTGGCCCTTGGCTCTTTCAGAGATGCTTGGTTGTCCTTCGCCAATGGGACGCATGTATGTTCCTAGAGAGAGAGCTTCTCAATGATATACCTCTTTGGGTGAGATTCTATGGTCTGAGTCCTGGAAATAGTTCTTAACAAGCTTGCTAGTTTGTTGGGTGTTCCACTATTCATGGATGCAACTACAACAAATGGGGCCCGTCGTGACTTCGCAAGATGTTGTATCTCTATTAATGCAACAAAGGATATCCCTCAGGCTGTTCCTTTGGTTCTCCCCTCGGGTGAACGAACCATGATCCGGGATGACATGGATTGGAAACCCAAAAGATGCGCTTCCTGTGTGGTCTTCGATCACTCTTTCGATTTTTTTTCCTGTGCATGCTCTTGTGCAACTTGATCCTGTTCCTCAGCCAGTTGCAGGGGAAGCCTCATTGGCTTCTGGAAAATCTGCTCCTGCCAGTTTTGCAATCTCCTCTCCTCTGGCCTTCTCGCACCCTACTTACACTGATGGTGTCTGCCGGGTCTGCTTGTAAGTAGGAGTCTATTGAGTCAGCTCGAAATGCATAAGATATATATGATGAACTGAAGAAGGTAACTGTAGAAGTATGACTCTATTTCTGCTCATGGGATCAGCTGGTGATCTGGAAGATGATGTGGAATCTGCATGTATCTCCTAAAGGCACATAATCTGAGTCTTAAATCACTTAAAAACCTCTCAATATTGTCAATTTCGTTGATCTCGTCTAAGTCTTGGCACTTCTTTTCAATGATCTCCATGCAATCCAACTTCTGACAAATGATCCCCACATCACCTGATGAGGAATCTGAATGAGTAGAAGTAGAAGGAGTCCTCTCGATTTGTGCCACTCAGGAATGCTGCTGATAAGATGGTGGTCTGGAATACGTGTAGAATCTAGTTTGGGATATCATTGTATAGTTCTCGATCATCTCCTCGTAGATTGCCCATACTTGATCCTCATGCTTAGAAAAATATGAAACACCGCAGGATGCGTTCACCAATCCCTATAAATATGATGTCAGCCCACAAAATAATCTATGCACTAGGTTCGACTTTGAGATATCATGATGGGGATACCTATCAATGAGATCTCTGAATCAATTCGATGCTTTGTGAAACTGCCCATTCCCTAGAATGGTGAAATTGATAATAATAGATCTGGCAACATTCATACGACCAAGTAGGTAATACTTATTCAAATATTCAATGCTATTTACATTTAGGTCCTCAATCGTGTCACCTCGCGTGCCTGCGTGCGTGAGGTCCGTGGCCATTTTGTAGAGGACCCCCTAAGGGTTTGGATATTTAGTTCTAGTACACAAACTTTTATATGCAGCTATATATTTTGGGACATTTTGCAAGATAGCCCCTGGAGTTTTGATAAATTACGTTTTGGTCCTCGTCAAGAGTACGTACTTGTCACGTGATCTTTTGAAACATTTGCAGAGAAGCCCTTGCGGCCTTCGATTTTATATTTGGTCCAGGATTATTTTTATTGCGTTAATAATTTCTATGAAAATTACCACTTGGCCCCTGGACTTTTATCTATTTACAAAAATACCCCTACTAGTGTGTATTTTCTCTTTGTTTCTAGTTATTATTTCATGCATATATAAAATTCAAAAAATCGACAAAAAATATACAAAAGCTCCTGTTTCATTACACAATCACATCATATTTTTATTTTGCATTTTTGTTGCATATTATTATTTATAAAAATTCAAAAACATGCATTTTCTTCACACTTTGCATTAGAAAATACATAAAAAATTTTTTTAAAAAATAAACAATTCTCAAAAAAATATTTTTTTGTTTATTTCTGTGTCTTTTACCTACATACCAAAATCACTGAAAAATATAAAAGAAAAATAAAAAATAGATAAACACTAAAAATCTCTATCAAAATATATAAAAATCCATAAAAAACCTAAAAATATAATTCATGTTCCTGAATTTTCTTTGGATTATTATCCTTATTTTAAAATTAATTTAGAGAATTTTTGTTACTATTTGATATTCTTTATCTCCATTTTAAGCCCTATTTTGAGTATTATTGACTTTAAAAATATTAAAAAACTAGCAAAAATATAGAAAAATCTCAAAATATTAGAAAAATATGAAAGGCACAAAAACATTTTATTTCCTATCTTTTGAATATTTTTACCTATTTTTATCTCTCTCTCATCTCTCTTGTGCATATATATCCTATATAGTTTTATATCCTTATTAAAAGAAAAAGAAAATATATAAATATAAAATATAAAAGAAAATATAAAATCAGAAAATTAAAAGTCAAAATATAAAAATATAAAATCAAAAATTAAAAAAATATAAAATAAAAAACCCACAAAAAATAGCACATATAGATAAATTGATCACATTCATTTCTTTAGCATTATTGCCCCGATATACCTACTTGCTTCATGTGTTCGACACTCTACACTACTTGCACTATACACATATTTTGTAGAGTGATAATAAATTTTAACTCCGCATCGTTTTTCATTGTTTGATCTTTGTTGTGGGTTAATTATTGTTTTAATCCAGATTTCGTGTGGTCAATTCAGCGACTGAGTTCCCACCTTGTGTGGAACTTAAGACCACTAGATTTTTGGGTTAAACAAATGACACCGTTGCCGGGGAGCAATAGCGCATAGATAAGCTTTTTGCTTGATTGTGATTTTGTCTATATTCTTGATTCATTATTTGCTCCTTTATTTGATATTAATTGTTGAATTGTCTAACCACTCTCCTTGTTTGGATTTTGTGCAAGGTACGCGGATCGAGGGAGGAGCTCCTCTTTAGAGCACCTGCGCACCCACGTGAGGCGGCTTTGACCAAGCACAAATTACAAATTTTGAGCATTTATTTTGTTGCATTTATTGTTGTAATTTAAAGTGAGAGAGGGACCCATTTATTTTAAAAACCAAGACTTTGCTACACCACACTTCACGAGGTCTAGTGCCCAAGGAATTATTCCCTTGGGGGCCCTCGTCGATTTTTTCACGGTTTGTATCGTCTTTTCTCCCTTGTTTTTTTATTTTATTTTCTTTATTTTGTGTGATTGAGCCCTTAGTTTTTAGGACTTCTTACGTAGATTAAGTCCAAACCACCTAATATATTTGCCTACACCTATAGTCTACGTTTTGACTTAGTCAAATTTTGAATTGCTTCTCACTTAGTCTCGGAACCACTGCGCCGCGAGAGTTCTCCATACAGCGTTTGCAGCACCCATTGTGGTGGGCACCGAGGAGACTCCAAGACCGGACACTTCGGTTCCATTCTAAGACATTAGCATCGGTTCTTCACGTTAATAGCAAATTTTGAAACTTAGGGCGATTTCATAGACTTGTATTTGCATATAGATAGGTTTCAATTCTGCTGAGCATCTTTGAATGTGGAGTACTGGAGGCAAGGTGAGCATTTATCTTTAGCATACATCATTTATTTGCTGCTTGCATTGCTTTTTCGCCTCTCTACCTCTGATTTTAATCACCTATGTGCTAAGTGAAATTAACTCCTCGATAGGCTCGTGCATTTCTCACTAAAAATCCAAAAAAAGTGATAACCAATAAAATTGAGACAGCTAACATTACTTGACACTAAAAAAGATCAAAAAGAAAAATCTTATATTGGGGCGAGTAATCCCCTCATTGTCTTCATTTTTACTTGCTCGCGCATACACTAAGGATTAGTGCTAAACTCCTATTCAACTCCTAAGTGTTTGTGCAACTTTTTAACTTCTCACCTAACTCTAAAACAGACAAGATAAAAAGACCGACTTTTCAGTCTCTACTGAGTCGAGTAGGTGAATTGAGGGTTTTTATTGTGAGTTTTATCTGTGATTGTTTGTGAGTTTTGTCTGTGATTGTTTGTGTGCATTCCAAATCGCCTCTTTGATTTTACGCCTTTTTCTCACTTCTCTTGATTTGACCGTCGTATTCTCCCGATCATTTCCTCTTGTTTCGAGATGGCTGACTGGAGCGTATTTTATCCGGACATTGCGGATCCCTCATTCACTCCAGTCGGTTCACCTCCTTTTTTCCAGGAGGACTTTGATTATGACTTTTGTACATACACACCTCATCCACAGTATCAGACCTCAGACTATTATCCACATCCACCACCACCTCCACATTTCCACCTTCACATCCATTCGAGACTGATCTGTTAGAGTCACCTTTCTTGGAGTCCATCCTTGAGCACTTGACCCAGATGATGTATCATATGAGACAGAGGATTGACAACCTCACTAGCATAAATAAGAGCGACCATTATATTCCACCATTTGATGATATGGGTTCACTCGAGGATTTCCATGAGAGCCTACAATCGCCGAAAATACAAAAAAAGAGAAAATTTTAAATCCAAAAAGAGTTCGGAGACCTTTGGTTGAGTCAGATTGTGAGGAGAGGGACCATCTGCCAGATCATTTGACCACACATCCACTCACATCTAGTCCCACCTTTGACCCCTAGGATACTGTTGTACAGAATGCTCTTGGTATGCCTCGTGTATATGTTGATTCCGACCGTCTCCCTTGTATGGAGGAGGTCCAAAAATTAATAAAATTTATTGATTGAACCCGAAGTGGTGGACACCATTCATGAGATCATATTTGCCCCACTTCAGCAGGCCATGACCGATTTATATACTCCTCTTCCCAAGAAGAGAAAGCGGAGGAGTAGATCTGAGCGTCACATTCTGACTATGGCCACTGCCCATGCCATCGCCCATCGTCCATCTTCTAGGAAAAGGAATACGATCACACCTCTCGTGAGCTGCACCATCTTTGACCATTTATGTGATAACACTCTCCTCGACGGCAATGCATCTATCAATATAATAACCTTCTCATTGGTACTGTCTATTCATCTTGTACCTCTCAAGAAAACCAGGATGATAGTACAATTTGCTGATGGATCAATAAAGAGGTCGAAGGCTATTCTTGAGAACGTCATCATTCTGATTCAGTACATGAGCTTCACGACAGACTTTGTCATATTGCCCATGGAGACCTCCACAGGGAGCACTCTCCAATCATCCTGGGACGACCATTCCTCACCTCTATGAGGGGCCGTTATTGACTACGGATCAGGAGAGATTCGCTTATGTCCTATTGACGAGATCGAAGTGTTGATCACTGCACCCACTAACGATAAGAGACATGCACCTGATGTAACTAAACCTATTCGAGATGACCCTAAGGCATATGATCTATATGAGGATATCAGAGAGACTTTCTTTATGACCTATGATGAGACCCGAGAATTCCTCTCCAAGGAGGAAATCTCGGAGAGCATAGACCTTGGAGTTTCCGCTTCCTGTGATTGGCATTGTGTTGATGACATCCGCAGGATTTACACGATTGACACCATTGAGCGGGGGGGGGGGGGGACAGATATAGATGAGACAAAGGTCGAATTTGATTTGGTTGCTTTTATTCAGGAATTCGGGCCTTTTGCTGAGAAAGATGATTAGGTTGAGATTATAGAGGACGAACAGAGTTTGACTACTTCCACTGATGAGTTCGTTCCTTTCAATTTTGACCTGGATGAGACCTCACAGGACGACGTTGACTACACTTCTTCCGATGATGATAAGTTCATCCCATTCCACTTCGATATCAGCAAGACTCCCGAGGCTGTACCTTGTCATACTTCCTCACTACTCCGTCTACGCCTTCACACCTTAGGACTACTGAGGACCCTCACCCTATCGACCCTGATCGGTTAGTGTCATCTGAGGACCCCGATGTCGACCTGCACCACACTAGATCAATTCCTAAGCGGTCTTCTCACAAGAAGGTTCGCTTTCAACCTTCTTGATCCTTTATACATCCATTTCTGTTGTATATTGGCTTTCATCTCTATCCCTCTCCTATTTTGCTCACCCACCCATTCTCGTGTGTGCTTTGCTTAGGGCATACTTGGTCTAAAGTATAGGGGGTGCATGAGCTGAATGTCCATTCTTCGTTCCGTTTCATCACTCATGTTGTTGTTTATACTTAGGGCTTCTTTTACCCTAAGTGTAGGGAGAGTGATGTGTACATTTTTCTCTATCTTTTTCCATCTTCAGATCTCTTTTCTTCTTTTCCTTTTCTATTTTCTTTATCTATCGAAAAGGCATCGCCCCTTCTTGTCAGTCTTCTATACTTAGGGCGTACTTTGTCCTAGGTATAGAGGGGTGTTCCTTCAAAAAAAGGGTATAGGGGGGTGTGCACCCCGATTTGTTCTATTTTTTTCAATCTTCTCCATTGTCTCCTCTTCTTTTCTATACTTAGGGATATCTTACCCTAAGTATAGGGGGAGACCTTCTGAGTATGTGATGAATCTGTGATTCATCACTTCAAAAGTCAAAAATAGAGCCTTGTTCCCGAGAAAATAGAGGCATATTTCCCCTTATATTGCATAAATAGCATTCATGCATATATTCATAACTCATGCAGTTTAGCAGCTCATTCACATTTAAATAAGAAGCCAAAAATCCCCTGTAAAATACCCATACACTAAAATAACCTCTTCTCTATAATATGTGCTCCTTAGTTAATAATATAGGGAAAAAGGCCAAAAATCCCCTTTGTAAAATAGCCAATAAAGCCTGAGAACCCCTGTACATTAGAATGCAAATAAAGCCCTCATGCAAACTTCGAATTAGGTCTACTTACTCTTAGAATACTACACATTAAAAATCCTTTAAAATGAGACTAATTTCATTGAATTTGGAGCTTGTATGAGAAAGATGGGTTTTTGAGCCACTTTGTATACTATCTATATATATCTATGTATCCTTGTATTTATGTATCATATTTGACCTCATCTCCATCTTTGGTCAACATGAAACTTGTAGATCTCATCGAGATCTACAACTTTCATGTTTTGAGTTTTTCCAAATTCGGTCCCCTCTTCTCTCTACAAGTGTATTTTTCTCCAACCACTCACAGCAGGCCACGTGGCGCCCTCTGGTTGCGCCACGCGGCCCGCTTCCCCTCGCCTCACCCGCCTGCGTCCTCAACCGTTGGATCTCGCTTCAGATCCAACGGCCCAGCCTTCTCCACACACGTCCCTTGCCTGGACCATCCGATCATCTCCTGCATTGATCTACGCCGCTCGTTCGTGCTTTCACCAGAGCCCTCCACATGGCAGCATCTACGCCGCTTGATCAGACCCCTGATCTCTCAATCGCAGCCGCCCTTCTCCCAGCGAATCGCGGCCCTCTGAACAACATCCTCTTCTCATCCAGGCCGTTCGCTCGCGCTTCGCCCACAACGCGCCACGTGGCTACACCACAGCCCTTCATCTCCGTGCCCCAGATCTAATCCTACCCGACCAGCTCCCCTCGATCGCCACCGTTGGATCACAAGATCCAACGGTGGAGACCTCGTCTCCTACCTCCGGGCGCCCCTCTCTCCCACGTCCCTTGCCTTGCGGGAGGGGCGCCCCCTTTCTATTTCCGGCTACACGTCAGCCTCCTTCTTCCACCGCTGACACCCCCACGATGTCACCCACTCGTCCCTCTCCCTTGCTGTCTACCTCACGCTCCACCACTTCCACCAGAATCGCCCCACGACGACCACCAACCTCGCCTCGTCACCAGCCAACCCATCACCTTCACCTTATAAATACGTCGCCACCAGCAACGTTCACCCCCATCCGCCACTCCAGGGAGGTTCCTCGAGCTCCAAGCGATCCATTGGTGACAGCAATTGGGTGTGTTGTCGAGCGAAGACAAGGATTCGACTCCGGCGAGATCCACGCAAGTTCCGCCGTGTCGCAGCCTCCACCGCGAAGCTGCACGAGCTCGGGACCCTACCGATCCCTCGAGCGAAGACCTGGAGCTCAAATCTGAGCTCCATTCCCCAGGTAACCCCCTCCATTCGTCCTCTGATCTTCCTTGATTTTCTCGCTTTTCTCCGATTTTATTCGACTCCATCGGCCACCTTATCCCCTCCAATCCACCTCGACGAGCTTCGCGTCGAAGCTCCCGTCCTCGCTGTCCCATTTGCACACTCCGACGACGCTTTACGCACTACTCCGACCAACAGCTCTGCCATTTGGCCGGAGCCCATCTCCAGCGCACCTCCTTCACACCGTAGGCCTCGCCGACCATCTATATCTCTCACGAGCACTTGCACGCCTCAGCTATCTATTCTAACCCCTTGCAGGTCCACATTTCTTCATGGCCGGAGCCTCACCGGAGCTCCCTTCGAGCTTCGTCGCCATGGAGCGTCAGCACATCTCCAAGATCCTGAGGCCACCGGAGGCTTCGCCGTACGCTCCCGCATCTTCCGAGCTATCGAGAACCTACGAAGAACTTCATCGGCGCCTAGCGACCGAGGCGGAGCAGAGTCAGTCACGCCGGAGCCCCGCCTTCTCCTCCGCAGGAGGCGGAGGGCCGTCGAGGAAGAAGCAGCAGGTGCCGTTCGATCAACCGATCGAACGGCCCTCACTTCGCCACGTGTTCCCTCACCGCGCCCGTCCTCAACCGTTGATCGCGCCTCAGATCTGACGGGCCCTCCAGTTGCCACGCGTCTTCATCGCCAACCCTTGGATCGACCTTGATCCAAGGGCCCGCAGCACGCCACGTCGACGAGTCCGAGCCTCGGCCTCCAAGCCTAGGCTCGGGCGACCCGAGGCTACACTGAGCCGCAGTCCGAACCTCCTGGGAGCCCGAGTCTCGCTCCGAGCCTAGGCCGCCCACGTGAGGAGCACGTGCGACCTGGGTAAATTGCACAGAAGCCCCTGAAGCTTTCCAAAATTACAAAGAGGTCCCTGTGAAGCAGACCCCACGTGAGGAGCACGTGCCCTGTGGAGAATTTGCATAAGAGTCCACCATATTATCGGTAATTGCATTTTAGTCCCTGTCAGCATATTTGTTTATTGAAATTTTAATTTCTATTATTGCATTTACACCCCTGTGTTTGCACGCATCCCTAGAGTGCTTTGTCATCATTTTGAAATTCTAAAAATTGCATTTTGTTGGAAATGTTGTCCTCTGTCTATTGGTACACGTGTCTTATTTTTGTAAGTTCATTTGAATTATTAATGAATTAATTGGTGAATTGTTGACATATTTTGCCCAGTGAAACCTTTTGATTTATAGTTAATTCTTTGTGCTTCCAAAATTCATCAAAAATTCATAGTAGCTTAAGGACATCATTTTTAACATACCATAAAAATTTCATAGCATTTTCACGCATATCGAGGCCTAAATAAATTGTTAAGTGATTTTCTTAGATTAATTTTAATTAATTCATTTCACAGTGAAATTAAGTACTGTTAATTTTCCTAGGTCCCTTCTCATTAGAGCCACCTAAGATAATTTTAGTTCTTGAAAAAATTGTGGTTTGATATTTATTAAAAATTAAATACTGAAATTCACCCTGTCTGTTCATTTAATTCACAGTAAATATATTTAGTGTCGAAAAATTCCAAAAAAATTAGTATAGGTCATTTTTATCATCATTAATCATCTGGCCAATTTTCATAATTTTTGGACTTCATTTGATACCTTAATTTAATTGAACATCAAATTGGCCTGCATTGTCTCCATAAGTCTGCATAGAAAATAAAAAAAGAAAAAAAATACTCCTCGTAAATCAACACTCGGATCCTTGATTAAATTCACCTAAGGAGACAGATGCCTCCCTGAGATCGACCTTGGACTTCCACCAAGTAAAAAAAATATTGCCGCTTAAAATTAACTTCAGATTAATCCATAAGTAGTTTTTGATTAACCTCTCGTATCCGACTGCAACGAATCACATTAATTAATTTGGACATTAATTTGACCGAATTAACATAGGGTGCGGGAGCGCTATTAAAATGGCACCGTTGCCGGGGAGGCACGGCTTAGGTTAATTTTTAGCAAATTTTTGAGTGTTTGATTTTCCTTCCCCGGGTAGTCTGACCCCCGGTTTTCTTGTAATTATTTTCTCCCATTTATTTTGCATTATTTTATCTTTGTGTAACTCTCTGACCTCCAATTATTTTTTGTGCGAGGACCGCGAGGAGTCGGCGACGCTTCGAGGACTTAGCATTTAAATTTTTGAGCGAAAGAGAGGCTTTGTAATTACATTCTATTTTATTTCTTTTTCTTTCGCATCATTTCCAGCGGTTCCCGTTTGGGATCTCGCGCGTGTAAAGATAGTGAAACTGTGTCCCGTGTGCTGTGTGGGTGAATTGTAACTTAGCTTGCACTAGCCGCTCCTCGAGCCACTCTAGGACTTGTTTGTGCTCGCAATCAATAGGACCACACAATACACTTAAAAGACACACCTAGACCGCAGTACTTAGTCAAAATTAAACTGTTCTTCACGCTAATAGAACTGCCTGTCTAGGAGCGGCTTTTCATCGCTTGCATTTGCATGTAGAGTAAAGTTTTCAATTCTGTATTGCATCCTGCATAAAAAAAGCGAAGGGATCACTGTAAGTATTCTCTACTCAGCATAGCATCATCGATTTTCGTGCATCAGCTTTTCTCGATTTCCCCCTCTGAGTTTCTCACTTAAATTAAACAGGAAATTGGGACTGTCCGATAGGCGTGCTTTGTGGTGGACTAATTAAAGTGATAACTTAACTTTAAAATCGGGACTGCTAACAGTATTGACCAAAATAAAAAGAGAATAAAATCTGAAAATTGTTTGCGGGAGATTAATCCCCGACCTTGTTTTCAGGCTGAGTGAGGGTACTTGAGTGTGTGTGAACACTTTAAGGCAGAGCCCAAATCCCCGCCTTCCATATCACGAGCCAACTGATCTTAACAAATATCACGAGTGGGATACTTTTAAACTCATTGACAAGTACCAAGTGGCCTCCGCCTTCGCGGGTAGATAGGGGCGAACCAGCGGTACTCTGCGACAAGGCCTAGCTTTGTCATCCTCCGCCTGCTTGCAGGTAGATAGGGGCACGTCATTGAGTCCCCACTCCGGATAGGAGCGCAGAAAGGGAGGATCGGCGGTATCTTAGGCGACAGGATAAACAGGGAAGACGCATCCGGCTCTAAGCCGACTTCCCTCTAGGCCGCGTAATCCTTGCTACTTTTGCTTGAATATCACACTTAAAAACTACAAGATAAATTGGACCCAACTTTGAGTCCTTCACTGTGTTGAGTGTGAACCCAGGGTCTTGGATTGTTTTTGTTGCTTGCTTCAGGTAGGAGTAAAATCCTATCTTCTTCCCTTTTCATCAAGATGAGTGATTGGGGAGATCTCGACGCACTATTCACTGATCTCTCTATGAGTCCCCCAAGTAACTCGTCTTTCTCGGTCCGAGCGCACCTTGGACCACCCAGGACTCATGACCCTCTTGAGTCATGGTTCGCTCATGCTCAGGGTGATTACTCTCAAACCAACCCTTTTATCTCCTCCGAGATTACCGAGGAAGGCCATTGCCTCGGTAATCCCTTCCTTGATTTGCCCTCTAACATCGATCTTATTTTCCAATCCCCAGAACTAGAGGACGAGATGCCGCCAAAAGTTCCCACCCGATGAGGAACAAATCAAACAGATTCTTGCTCGCCTCGCTGAAGCTGAACAGAAGAATGCAGATCTCACGGCGCGGATGGGGACGGATCATAGTAGCAGAAGGAATCGACTGACCAATGGTTGATACCTATAACCCGGCGGAGAACGAGATTCAGAACTGGTTGGCACCTGCAGTTCCTGCCCAGGCATTTGAGCTGAAGCCCCACTTCATTAGTCTGCTTCCGAAGTTCAACGAAAACCTTAATGAAGAACCATACACTTTCCTCCGTGACTTCGAGTTGGTGTGCAACAATCTTAGCCATCCCAATGTTGGCCAAGATTATATTCGGCTGAAAGCCACCCCTTTTGCCTTAGGTGATAAGGCTGCACATTGGCTGAAAAACTTAGGGGTGGTATGTACTACCTGGATGCAGTTCAAGGACCTTTTCTTGAAGAAGTTCTACCCTCTCAGTAGAACTAATCAGATGAGAACAAAGATCGCCAGCTTCGCTCAAGGACTCAGCGAACCGTTCCATGAGGCTTGGGACAGATTCAATGACTTAGTACAGAAATGCCCCTGTCACGGCATTTCAAAGGCGATCTTAGTCCAGACCTTGATCTGTGGTTTAACCCAGAGATGCAGGGGGTTAGTCAGTGCCGCCTGTGGAGGAAGCTATCTGAACAAAAACGAGCATGCTGTATGGAAGATCCTAGAGCAGATGGCGGAAACCGGCAGGTCACAGGCCACAAGGGCCTATCAGTTGTCTCCCTCAATCTTATCCAATGAGACAACTAGAAGGACTGTTGCAGATCTGACTGAGGACCTCATCCCCAGCATGGGGATGATAGCCGACAAGCTTACCATGGTCGAGCAGATCCACAAGAGAGTCGCTGAGATGGAGTCTCTTTCGAGCCTTCCCAAGAAAGTGGAGGAACTCTCTGAAAAGGTAGCTAAGATCAAGCTACCCGCCCCTTCGGCACCACCTGTACCTGTACATCGAGTCCATCTTGTACAGGAACAGGCACCGGGGTCTCAGAGCAGCTGGGATCAGACTTATACCCAGCCGAACCATCATGCACCCCCACTAGTGGAAACAGACTACGAGGAGCCTCCGCCTGTATACGAGATTAACGGGCTTTGGTATAGCCGTGACCCGCTAGTCCGGCAAATCGAGATGGGGAAGGATCAGGCACACCGCCTAACCCCAGTCTACCAAGAGACCAGGCCCGTCACAGTCCCGCGATACCAGTCCAGGCCAGAACAGGGGTACCAGCCGCAGCAGCGCACCTACCAGCAGGGGCCAGCACCATCCCATCAGCAGCAGTATCGGCATGGCCAACAGGGCCAATACAGGATGACATCAACACAGCAGCAAGCCCAGCCCACCGAATTGGAGTCACTCACCTTGGCGATCCAGACCCTGTCTGATAGGGTCCAACAGATGCAGAATGACTACCTGGACATGAGGACCGACATCAATCGGGTCTCTCGTAACCAGGACCAACAAATGGCGCCAAGGACCCCAATTCCCGCACAGGTTCAGGCCAACCCAAACAGCATACACCAGGGCCAGAACCGACCTAGAGATCAGGTATATTATTCAGATAATTACTTATCTGAACATGAGATCCTTTCGTACGATAATGTCAATCATATGTCCCTCAGGAGCGGAAGGACCGTGACCATACCTGATCGGGCAAGAGCGCAGAAGGAAGGAGCCTCCGAGAATCTACTTGAGGAGAATTCGGAGGAAGAAGAGGAGGAGCATCACTACCACCATCCCCAGCAGAAGAAGAGGACATCTGAGTCCTCGAAGCAGCATTCCCGCATCCACGTAGAGTCGGACGACACCGATGAGCCCGCACCTCCATCTGAGGAGGATCGTCCAGAAGAAGCGGAAGAAGCGTCACCGGTCTCGCCTCAGCATTTTCTTTTTGGTCAGAGTCCAAGTCAGAGTCTGTATCAGAGTCAGAGTCAGAGTCGTGTCCAGAACTCAGTTCCAGCAGTTAATGAGAATATTTCAGTTCCAAAACCTGAGTTGGAGTCAATAATCCCTTTCCCCTGAGCTCTCAAGGGTGGAAAGAAGAAAATCAAAAAAATCCAAAAAGATGACCCTGAGATGGCTGAATTTTGCAATAAACACATCAAGGTCACAATCCCTTTTGACAAGTTCGTGGAAATGACCCCTGCATTCCAAAAATACCTTAAGGTGAGATGCACACCTACTAGGGTTAGCAGGAAGGCCAAAAGCCGTGTTGAGAAACACGTTTTATCAGTAGCCACGACTTGTGCAATAAAGAACTCGTTTCCCCGGAAACGAAGAGACATGGGTGCACACTATGTAGTGAGTCATGTTGATGACATCGCGTTTGCACGCACTCTCCTGGACAATGGTTCCTCGATCAACTTAATGCCCACAGCCCTCTATGAGCGGCTTAATCTCGGACCTCTTAGGAAATCTAGATCTATTCTACAGTTCGCTGACAAATCCACTAAGAGGTCCCAAGGAGAGTTAAGAAACATTGTGATCAAAGTCGAGGGACAAGAATACATGGTGGACTTCACTGTCCTGGATATGGAAACCCCTCGCAATAGGAGAGATTCCCAGATCATTTTAGGTAGGCCCTTCCTCAGAACAGCGAGGGCCTTATTTGATTATAAGAAAGGGAAGATTCAGTTCGAAACTCTCGGCGGAGATGAGGAACTTGAGATGAAGCAGACGAGATGGCAGAGATCGGACTCCGAATCCAGCACCGAGTACTCTTCTACCGGAACAGGCTGTGAGCATGTAGACATAGTTGGGCCATGGAGACAGAACCCAGCCAGCATCGAGGTGTACATCTCCTTTGAAGATGATCCAGTGCATGAGTCAGTCTGCAAGATCCTCAGGAACGAGTACAGCTCTGAACCTGCATCGCCCTACATCTTCGATGACGTAGAGGCCCAGTTGGGCCTGTCAGTCCTTACATCCTTAGGACAATCGGAAGATGAGGATGACGAGTCGGACGAGGCGTTTGCCGATTGTATGGAAAATTTTGACGATCCGACTCCAGAGCTGCGCTTGGTGGCAGCTATTACGGAACATGATCCAGCCACTTCCAACACCGAACCAGATCAGATTGAGCCAGACTTCTTAGACGATCACACTATTCCTGAGCTCAAACCTCTACCCACAACCCTGAAATATGCCTTCCTTGCGGGCCAAGACAAGAAATTTCCGGTCATTATCAGTGCGCACTTGACCGAGGAGCAGGAATCTCGCTTGCTAGAGATCCTGGAGAAGAACCGCAAGGCAATAGGCTGGAGCATTTCCGATCTCCACGGGATAAATCCCGCTCTGTGTTCGCACCATATTTACTTGGAGAACGAAGCCAAACCCTCTCGTGAATTCCAACGCCGGTTGAATCCAAATTTACGAGAGGTTGTGAAAAAAGAAATAGAAAAATGGTGCGACGCGGGTTTCATTTACCCAATCTCCGACTCTAAGTGGGTGGCCCCAATCCATGTTGTCCCGAAAAAGTCGGGAATTCAGACGACCACCAACGAGGATGGAGAGGAGATCGTGACGAGAGTACCCACGTCGTGGCGTCTGTGTGGATTACAGACGCTTGAATGCCACGACAAAGAAGGATCATTTCCCCCTACCGTTCATTGATCAGATCCTAGAAAGATTAGCGGGGAAAGAATTCTTCTGCTTCCTTGATGGGTTCTCGGGCTACAATCAAGTAGCCATAGCTCCGGAGGACCAGGAAAAGACCACGTTTACATGCCCCTTTGGTACCTATGCTTTCAGGCGCATGCCTTTTGGGCTATGCAATGCTCCAGGTACTTTTCAAAGGTGCATGATTGCTGTATTCGTCGAAATGGTCGGCGAATTCCTGGAAGTCTTCATGGATGACTTCTCGGTCCACGGCGATTCTTTTGATTCCTGTCTTAGGAATCTGGACCGAGTCCTCAAAAGATGTTGTGAGGTCAATCTGGTGCTCTCCTGGGAGAAAAGTCACTTCATGGTGACGGAGGGCATAGTGTTGGGGCATGTCATCTCCAAGAGAGGAATGGAGGTTGACCCTGCCAAGGTGGACGTGATCAGACGACTCCAGCCACCAACCAACGTAAGGCAGTTGCGGTCGTTCCTCGGGCATGTCGGATTTTATCGAAGATTTATCAAGGATTTTTCTAAGATTGCCCGACCGCTAACTGAGCTTTTAGGCAAAGACACGGAGTTTATTGTAGATCACAAATGTCTTGAGGCCTTTAAGCTGTTACAAGGAATGATCATGGACGCACCCATCTTACAAGCCCCAGATTGGTCTCTACCTTTTGAGATCATGACGGACGCCTCAGATTATGCTGTTGGGGCTGTATTGGGACAAAGAAGAGATGGCGTCCCGTTCGCAATTCACTACGCAAGCAAAGTGCTTGATTCTGCTCAACGTAACTATACAGTTACAGAAAAGGAAATGCTTGCGGTAGTGTTTGCCTTGGACAAATTCAGATCTCACTTAATCGGATCCAAGGTAACAGTGTTCACAAACCACACGGCACTACGATATTTGATGGAGAAGAAGGACGCGAAGGCACGTCTTCTTCGTTGGATTTTACTTATCCAGGAATTTGATTTGGACATCCGTGATAAACCTGGAAAGAAGAACGTAGTGGCCGATCATCTTTCTCGTCTCGAAGATCTTAATACTTCCGAAGTTTCCCCGATTCGAGACTCCTTCCCTGATGAGTCGATTTTTGTTATCGACTCACTCCCATGGTACGCCAATATCGTGAACTATCTTGTCTCCAAGAAAGTTCCCGAGGATTGGCCCAAGAGACAAATCGACCGATTAAAGTCGGATGCTAGACACTACCATTGGGAGGATCCGATCCTTTTCTTTGAAGGACCGGATTGTATCTGGAGACGTTGTATTCCTCAGGAGGAATACCAGAGTGTCCTTTCTTTATGCCATAGCTTAGAGGCAGGAGGACACCACTCCGGGAAGAGGACCGCATGGAAGGTACTTCAATGTGGCTTTTACTAGCCGACTCTGTTTCGCGATGCCACCACCTTCGCGAATCCAAGGATGAGATGCCAATGCAGCCGGTCATCATTTGTGATGTCTTTGACGCCTGGGCATCGATTTCATGGGCCCATTCCCTGTCAGCCAGGGGTTCGAATACATCCTTCTTGCGGTAGACTATCTATCCAGATGGGTGGAGGCTATCCCGACCCGAGCCGCAGACAGCAGGACTGTCTGTAAATTCATCAGAGAGAACATAATCTCTAGGTTCGGGATCCCCAAAATGATGATATCAGATGGGGGTAGCCATTTTGTGAATCGGGAGGTGAAGAAACTCCTGAAGGACTACGGCATCGAACACCGTGTCGCGAGTCCTTACCACCCACAAACCAATGGTATGGCTGAGGTGTCAAATAGGGAGGTGAAAACCATATTGCAAAAGCTTGTCCGCCCGGACAGGAAGGACTGGTCTCAGATCTTAGATCAAGTCCTCTGGGCGTATAGGACGGCTTATAAGACACCGTTAGGCACCTCCCCATTCCGAATGGTATTCGAAAAGCCGTGCCATTTGCCCGCAGAGTTAGTGCACAAATTAGAATGGGCAATAAAGAAGGTCAATTGAAACACACACCTGGGTCAGAAATAGAGAGACATGGATCTGAATGAGCTTGTGGAAGTCAGAAACCGAGCATACGACAACAGTTTGGTGTACAAGGACAAGGTAAAGCGTTGGCACGATAGATATATCAGACGAAAGACCTTTGTTCCTGGACAGAAAGTATGGTTGTTCAATGCTAAGCTGAAGATTTTCCAAGGCAAGTTAAAGTCTAAGTGGACGGGACCGTTTGTCGTCCGTACGGTGCATGATAGTGGATGTGTCGAGATCTCGGATCTCGCAGATGACGCACCGACATTCTTAGTAAATGGGCAGCTGTTGAAGCACTTCGTCGAATCCAATGAACAGTTAGCCCATGTGGAGGAGATTGTATTCATGCGCGAGACAGATACAACAGATACACCTCAAGCCGCGTATGAAACCTTGCAGCAATAAACTCCAGCCATCAGCAGCATCTTCGAAAGATTCAGACCGACTCATATGTATATATCATTCTTCCTGTATATCCTATCCTTTGCCCCCACGATTCTAGTAACCCATCCCATCCCTACATCATCGAGCCATTATCTTGGACTATACTTAGGATGACCAGATCCTAAGTATAGGGGAGAAGGGTCACCCGAGTCGATTCACTGTACATCCTCCAGATCACATTGGTCCTCATACTCATTCCCTACCGATACTTAGGCTGACCTGAGCCTAAGTATAGGGGGGACCGATGCCTGCATTAATACTCATCCATTTCCCATCTTTTCCTCGTCCGCCCCATTTCTGATCTTCTTCTATACTTAGGCTGCCAGAGCCTAAGTATAGGGGGGCGAGACGACTTCTATACTTTTTGGCTCTCCCACGCTTAGCACGAGCTATGTCTTTTTCCTCGCTCTTCGTGCTCTGAGGACATAACGCACGCTAAGTATAGGGGGCGTCTATATATTACATATATACTTTACCCATAGCTCGTACTTTCGCGTATTTTTGTATATATCTTACAATAATTACGGGTGGGTAAAAATCAGAAAAAATATATATATATATAAATAAATAAATAATATATATATATGATAATGAAAAGGGGCTTCTTATTTACTCATGCATATTATATCTGCATCCAAGAAAAAGAAAAAGAGTCTTGCATTTTCATAGCATGACATCTCATCTCATCTGCATACTTTGCATATACAAAGTGAAAAGCTAGTGGGTTCTGGACCAAATTATGAGCAGATATTGAGGATGGAAATGATTTGACCTTAATCCACCTAATTTCAGAGGAACCTTATAGGAACTGGAGTTAAGATTTTTCAGGTCAGGTGACTTAATTCTTTAAGTCTGCAAGTCTATGTTCATATGTCATCTTGACAAGCCTGAGTAGAGCACTTAACAACACACACATGGCTCTTAGAGACAATGGCTTGACGTGCACCAGCACTTTACACATGGCTCTCTACGGATGAGGTGATGAGGAGGCAGTTTCCTTTAGCTTGGGGTAGCATATGAGGGTAGTACTTCTAGGCGGAACCTCTCTTCTTCTTCTAGTGAAGGAAGTGCGTCTCAACTTGGACTAGTGGTGATGAAGGCTAAAGACAGAAGCAGTGGGTTGCAATAAAGCTTCAAAAGAGGGATAGTCTACTGGCTCAAGAGGAAATTTCTTGTATCTATGCTGCACCATGTAAATATGTTGTACAGAGGCATTTTGTTGGAAAAAAATAATGCCAAAAAGAACTCTAAAAAAGTGGTGGGTCGGATTGAAAATTTAATAACCCCACCGGAGTGTACGTAGTCAAGAAAAGCAAAAGCTTATGGTCACCTTGTTACATCTCATGAAGCTTGTAGCGGGAGACTTAGCTACACTGGCTAAGCTTCCAAAAGTCTATACTTCTTCCCCCTCTTCTTGAGCCGGTTGAACTTGAACTTAGAAGGGAATACCCCGCTTCTCGAGGAAAGAGTTGCTAGACCGAGGCATTAGAGTTACCAGGTTGGGGGAGGTTGTTTCTTTGTTACTTCTGAGGTGGGGAGTCATATATCACTTACACTGCATGAAAAGATTCATGGTCATTAGAGTTTGTGTATGTAGACTTGTTCTGATTAGGTGAGTTGAGGAGTCTTGAATAGAAGACTTGTGGAACTTGAAGTCTGTTAAGTCTTAAATTCAGATCCCAATAAGGTTCCGACACATGATTAATCCAAAGGTCAAGTCAAGCTCTATTTTTAACTTTTGTTCATGACATTGGCATGGAACCCAATCTCATTTCACTCTTGCATTTCATTTAGTTGCTCGGGGACGAGCAAGGTTTAAGTATAGGGGGTTGATGAATCTGTGATTCATCACTTCAAAAGTCAAAAATAGAGCCTTGTTCCCGAGAAAATAGAGGCATATTTCCCCTTATATTGCATAAATAGCATTCATGCATATATTCATAACTCATGCAGTTTAGCAGCTCATTCGCATTTAAATAAGAAGCCAAAAATCCCCTGTAAAATACCCATGCACTAAAATAACCTCTTCTCTATAATATGTGCTCCTTAGTTAATAATATAGGGAAAAAGGCCAAAAATCCCCTTTGTAAAATAGCCAATAAAGCCTGAGAACCCCTGTACATTAGAATGCAAATAAAGCCCTCATGCAAACTTCGAATTAGGTCTACTTACTCTTAGAATACTACACATTAAAAGACCTTTAAAATGAGACTAATTTCATTGAATTTGGAGCTTGTATGAGAAAGATGGGTTTTTGAGCCACTTTGTATACTATTTATATATATATATCTATGTATCCTTGTATTTATGTATCATATTTGACCTCATCTCCGTCTTTGGTCAACATGAAACTTGTAGATCTCATCGAGATGTACAACTTTCATGTTTTGAGTTTTTCCAAATTCGGTCCCCTCTTCTCTCTACAAGTGTATTTTTCTCCAACCACTCACAGCAGGCCACGTGGTGCCCTCTGGTTGCGCCACGCGGCCCGCTTCCCCTCGCCTCACCCGCCTGCGTCCTCAACCGTTGGATCTCGCTTCAGATCCAACGGCCCAGCCTTCTCCACACATGCCCCTTGCCTGGACCATCCGATCATCTCCTGCATTGATCTACGCCGCTCGTTCGCGCTTTCACCAGAGCCCTCCACGTGGCAGCATCTACGCCGCTTGATCAGACCCCTGATCTCTCAATCGCAGCCGCCCTTCTCCCAGCAAATCGCGGCCCTCTGATCAACATCCTCTTCTCATCCAGGCTGTTCGCTCGCGTTTCGCCCACAACGCGCTACGTGGCTACACCACAGCCCTTCATCTCCACGCCCCAGATCTAATCCTACCCGACCAGCTCCCCTCGATCGCCACTGTTGGATCACAAGATCCAACGGTGGAGACCTCGTCTCCTACCTCCGGGCGCCCCTCTCTCCCACGTCCCTTGCCTTGCGGGAGGGGCGCCCCCTTTCTATTTCCGGCTACACGTCAGCCTCCTTCTTCCACCGCTGACACCCCCACGATGTCACCCACTCGTCCCTCTCCCTCGCCGTCTACCTCACGCTCCACCACTTCCACCAGAATCGCCCCACGACGACCACCAACCTCGCCTCGTCACCAGCCAACCCATCACCTTCACCTTATAAATATGTCGCCACCAGCAACGTTCACCCCCATCCGCCACACCAGGGAGGTTCCTCGAGCTCCAAGCGATCCATTGGTGACAGCAATTGGGTGTGTTGTCGAGCGAAGACAAGGATTCGACTCCGGCGAGATCCACGGCAAGTTCCGCCGTGTCGCAGCCTCCACCGCGAAGCTGCACGAGCTTGGGACCCTACCGATCCCTCGAGCGAAGACCTGGAGCTCAAATCTGAGCTCCATTCCCCAGGTAACCCCCTCCATTCGTCCTCCGATCTTCCTCTTGATTTTCTCGCTTTTCTCCGATTTTATTCGACTCCACCGGCCACCTTCTCCCCTCCAATCCACCTCGACGAGCTTTGCGTCGAAGCTCCCGTCCTCGTTGTCCCATCTGCACACTCCGACGACGCTTTACGCATTACTCCGACCAACAGCTCCGCCATTTGGTCGGAGCCCATCTCCAGCGCACCTCCTTCACACCGTAGGCCTCGCCGACCATCTATATCTCTCCACGAGCACTTGCACGCCTCGGCTATCTATTCTAACCCCTTGCAGGTCCACATTTCTTCATTGGTCGGAGCCTCACCGGAGCTCCCTTCGAGCTTCGTCGCCATCGAGCGTCAGCACATCTCCAAAGATCCTGAGGCCACCGGAGGCTTCGCCGTACGCTCCCGCATCTTCCGAGCTACTCGAGAACCTACGAAGAACTTCATCGACGCCTAGCGACCGAGGCGGAGCAGAGTCAGCCACGCCGGAGCCCCGCCTTCTCCTCCGCAGGAGGCGGAGGGCCGTCGAGGAAGAAGCAGCAGGTGCCGTTCGATCAACCGATCGAACGGCCCTCACTTCGCCACGTGTTCCCTCACCGCGCCCGTCCTCAACCGTTGATCGCGCCTCAGATCTGACGGGCCCTCCAGTTGCCACGCGTCTTCATCGCCAACCCTTGGATCGACCTTGATCCAAGGGCCCGCAGCACGCCACGTCGACGAGTCCGAGCCTCGGCCTCCAAGCCTAGGCTCGGGCGACCCGAGGCTACACCGAGCCGCAGTCCGAACCTCCTGGGAGCCCGAGTCTCGCTCCGAGCCTAGGCCGCCCACGTGAGGAGCACGTGCGGCCTAGGTAAATTGCACAGAAGCCCCTGAAGCTTTCCAAAATTACAAAGAGGTCCCTGTGAAGCAGACCCCACGTGAGGAGCACGTGCCCTGTAGAGAATTTGCATAAGAGTCCACCATATTATCGGTAATTGCATTTTAGTCCCTGTCAGCATATTTGTTTATTGAAATTTTAATTTCCAGTATTGCATTTACACCCCTGTGTTTGCACGCATCCCTAGAGTGCATTTGTCATCATTTTGAAATTCTAAAAATTGCATTTTGTTGGAAATGTTGTCCTCTGTCTATTGGTACACGTGTCTTATTTTTGTAAGTTCATTTGAATTATTAATGAATTAATTGGTGAATTGTTGACATATTTTGCCCAGTGAAACCTTTTGATTTATAGTTAATTCTTTGTGCTTCCAAAATTCATCAAAAATTCACAGATAGCTTAAGGACATCATTTTTAACATACCATAAAAATTTCATAGCATTTTCACGCATATCGAGGTCCTAAATAAATTGTTAAGTGATTTTCTTAGATTAATTTTAATTAATTCATTTCACAGTTGAAATTAAGTACTGTTAATTTTTCTAGGTCCCTTCTTATTAGAGCCACCTAGGATAATTTTAGTTCTTGTGGTTTGATATTTATTAAAAATTAAATACTGAAAATCACCCTGTCTGTTCATTTAATTCACAGTAAATATATTTAGTGTCGAAAAATTCCAAAAAAAATTAGTGTAGGTCATTTTTATCATCATTAATCATCTGGCCAATTTTCATAATTTTGGACTTCATTTGATACCTTAATTAAATTGAACATCAAATTGGCCTGCATTGTCATTATAAGTCTGCGTAGAAAATAAAAAAAGAAAAAAATACTCCTCGTAAATCAACACCTCGGATCCTTGATTAAATCCACCTAAGGAGACAGATGCCTCCCTGAGATCGACCTTGGACTTCCCACCAAGTAGAAAAAATATTGCCGCTTAAAATTAACTTCAGATTAATCCATAAGTGGTTTTTGATTAACCTCTCGTATCCGACTGCAACGAATCACATTAATTAATTTGGACATTAATTTGACCGAATTAACATAGGGTGCGGGAGCGCTATCAGTATGATCTGTTCATTCCCACCCTCAACCCTTCCTGTTTTGTGTACAGTCTGCCATACTTAGGATTATTTGATCCTCGGTATAGGGTTGATGGTCAATTTCTCATTTTTAATTCATTTATTCATTCGTTTGTTTATTCTTTAACTCATGTACAAGTTATGTCTTCTATTTTCTCTCTGATCTATGAGGGCATAGCTCAAGCTAAGTATAGGGGGTCGTATATACTTCGTATATACTTTAGCCATAACTCGTACTTTCGTATTTTACTATAATTATGACTTATTATACTATTATAATTCATTAAAAACCTTAATAAAAAAATGTGATTATTCCTAAATTCTTTTTGTATTTACTGATTAATAAATCAGGTGAAAATATTTCTTGCAAAATGTTTGAAAAATAGTTTGAAAATCTTTGTGAAAAATCTTTTGAAAACTATTTGGAGAACATTTTGTTACATGTTTTCAACCTTTGCAAACATTTTGTTTAAAAAATTATTTTCTTTGTATGAATAAAAAGTTTGAAAATTTATTTGCAAATGGTTTGAGAAACGGGTTGCAAAAATATTTGAAAAATCTATGTATATTGTTTGAAAACCGTTGCAAAATGATTTTCAAATTTGTGTACATGTTTGTAATAATATTTGTAAAAATTATTTTGGACTATTGTTTTCAAAATTATTTGTAAAACTCTTTTCAAATAAGTTTGAGGAATATATACATCTCACCTAAAATTATTTATATCTATAAAATTAACCACTTACCCCTTGTAAATTCTTAACTCTAATTCTTGCATCCCTGTGAAATATTTGTACATTATTTTTGGCCAAATCTTTTTGTTTTCAAAATCCCAAAAACATTTGCAAAACTAAAAACCAAAAACATTTGAAAAATCTTTTTCAAAACCCCAAAAAATGCATATGCATCATATTTTCAAAAACCCATAAAAAGTTCAAAAATCTTAGAAAATTACATCAGAAAAATATTTTCTGCATAGCATTTGCATAGCATTCGTTTTTTTCAGATTGAGTTTGATAGTTGAACAAGTCTAAGTAAAATTCGAAGATTGGAGCTCGATTGGACCTTAAATCTACCTAATTAATAGGAACCTTATAGGAGCTGGAATTGAGGTACTTCAGGTCTAGTTGAATTAATTCTTTGAGGATCACGAGACTTGGTTCGATGGATTCTTGACTGCCTAAGTAGAGTATTTCAGAGCACACACACACAACTCTTATTGATAATGATCTAACTTGGACACCTGCACCTTTCACATGGCTCAACTCAGTTGGAGTGGTGAGGGGGTTGTATTTGTCGATATGAGACGCACACAAGTGGAAACATTTGTCCTCCTCTAGGGAGGGAAGTGCACCCCGATCCATCCGGTGATGATGAGGTTTGAGGACACGAGAGTGAGGGTTGTAATAAAGCTTCAAAAGAGGGATAGTCTACTGGCTCAAGATGAAAAACTCCTTATGTAAATGTTGTGGTATATAATATTTTAAAAAAAAGCAAAAGCAAAAACTCCAAAAAAATGGGCAGGCTTGTACAAAAATAAAAATGTCTGCCGGAGTGTACATATTTGTATAGCCGATAAGCAAGCTTGAGCTTCAAAGTCAAAGAATGTGAGCCTGCAGCTAGATGACTTGACTACACTGGTCTTGCATCCTAGGATAGGTAGCTACACTGGCTACCGTCCATTCTTCTCTTCACCCCCTCCTCTTGAGATGGTTGTTACTTGAACTTAGAAGGGAATACCCTGCTCCTCGAGGAATGAGTTATTGGATTGGGGAATCATTGGGTTGTCATACTGGAGAAGTCAGTCTCTTTGTCATTTCAGTTGAGGAGAGTCACCATCACTTACATTGTACGAGTCAGATTCATAGTCATAAGGGTTTCATGTGAGTTGAAGTATTTAGACCTGGCTATTTGAGGAGACTTGAGCAGAGCTTTGAGATTCTTGAAGGCTGTTGGATTTTAAATTCGGTTCCCATCATGGTTCCGCTCGCACTAAAATTTCAGAGGTCCTAATTAATCTCCAAACTTTGATTTTGTGAAGACAAGTTTGATAAATTAAACTAAATCCAATTTTCTTCTTTTTTTCTTTTCTTTGTTTTTCTTTTCCACACTTATTGCATAAGTGTTTGCTAGGGAATAGCAAAGGCATGTAAAGGTGGATGATGAATCTATGTTTCATCATCTTTATTCTGTCATTTTGGCCTTAAAAACCCTAGCAAATGCGTGTATGTAAATAGTGTATAAAATATAGTTTTCAAAGCCAAAATTATATAATAAAAAAGAAAAGAAAAGGAATAAAATATTGCAAATATTTTATGACCTAAAACCTCGAGATCTAGGCATCTCGATGACTAGGTTGATAAGGAATAAAGTATGGGGAGATAAGGGACAAAAGACAATACAAATTCCTTTCTTTTTTAATTCATTCTTTATTCATTTTAGGACCTATTTTTTAGTCTAATTTTTAGACTTCAAATAAAGAAACTTTGAAAAGTAAAGTTATAGATAATTAAATATAGAAAAATACAAAATTGATTTCATACAAAAATAATGCACAGTTCAAAAGTTATGATCTGATAAGCTTCCATAATCCCAACTTCCCAAACTTGTATCTCTCAAATAAAAATGTGAAATGTATCAAAATCACCCTTTAATTGTATATAACTTTTAATAAGCTATTTAATGAAGGTAGTTTCATAATTTTCAGAGTTACGATTTGAAAGTTGAGTTTTGGACCCTTCTTGTATACTTGTACCAATTAAAATATTCATTTTATTTACTTCATTTTTATACTTTTATATTTTTATAATTTTGTAAATATTATTTATAATATAAATGTATATTAAAACTTGAATAAAACACTAAAGAAAATATAAAAATAAAATACTTGTATACAATAAATAGATGAAATACCTATAACTATACCTACATTGAAAATATAACTATTTATTTAATTGTACATAATACATCAAAAAATAAAATAAAAATATATTTAAGTGTATAAATTTAAGTTATAAATATATAAAATAATAAACAAAATTCATAAAATTAAATATACAAAATAAAAAATAAAACATTAAAATATATAGATGAATATACCTGTATACAACCCTTAAAAGGGAACTTGTGATTTTATACCTTTAAAAAATAAAAAAATTATAATAAAATAATTTATAAAATAATAAACATTTTTCATTTAGTAACCTAAAGTTAATTAAATCATTTATTATTTTTAAATGAATTTACAAATATTTTTCCAAGATTTTTCCTGATTGGTCCACGTGGACCAACCAGGAGGGTCGGAGAGTTGACCGCGGGTCAACTCTCTGACCCCTCCTGTAGGATGTCAGACCTCGTTTCTCCCCATCCTTCTCGATTTTTTCGAGGGCTGACCTTTCACCATTTGATGTCGCGTCCTTGATGACTTTTTTGCCTCATGGATCCACCTTTCACGCCTTTTGTTCAAACTTTGCATTAGAAAATACATAAAAATTTTAAAAAAATGACAAATTCTCAAAAAAAATATTTTTTTGTTTATTTATGTGTCTTTTACCTACATACCAAAATCACTGAAAAATATAAAAGAAAAATAAAAAATAGATAAACACTAAAAATCTCTATCAAAATATATAAAATCCATAAAAAACCTAAAAATATAATTCATGTTCCTGAATTTTCTTTGGATTATTATCCTTATTTTAAAATTAATTTAGAGATTTTTTGTTACTATTTGATATTCTTTATCTCCATTTTAAGCCCTATTTTGAGTATTATTGACTTTACAAATATTAAAAAACTAGCAAAAATATAGAAAAATCACAAAAATATTAGAAAAATATGAAAGGCACAAAAACATTTTATTTCCTGTCTTTTGAATATTTTTACCTATTTTTATCTCTCTCTCTCTCTTCTCTCTTGTGCATATATATCCTATATAGTTTTATATCCTTATTAAAAGAAAAAGAAAATATAAAAATATAAAATATAAAAAGAAAATACAAAATCAGAAAATTTAAAGTCAAAATATAAAAATATAAAATCAAAAATTAAAAAAATATAAAATTAAAAAACCCACAAAAAATAGCACATATAGATAAATTGATCACATTCATTTTTTTAGCATTATTGCCCCGATATACCTACTTGTTTCATGTGTTCGACACTCTACACTACTTGCACTATACACATATTTTGTAGAGTGATAATAAATTTTAACTCTGCATCGCTTTTCATTGTTTGATCTTTGTTGTGGGTTAATTGTTGTTTTAATCCAGATTTCGTGTGGTCAATTCAGCGACTGAGTTCCCACCTTGTGTGGAACTTAAGACCACTAGATTTTTGGGTTATACAAATGACACCATTGCCGGGGAGCAATAGCGCATAAATAGGCTTTTTGCTTGATTGTGATTTTTGTCTATATTCTTGATTCATTATTTGCTCCCTTATTTGATATTAATTGTTGAATATTCTAACCACTCTCCTTGTTTGGATTTTGTGCAAGGTACACGGATCGAGGGAGGAGCTCCTCTTTAGAGCACCTGCGCACCCACGTGAGGCGGCTTTGACCTAGCACAAATTACAAATTTTGAGCATTTATTTTGTTGCATTTATTGTTGTAATTTAAAGTGAGAGAGGGACCCATTTATTTTAAAAACCAGGACTCTGCTACACCACACTTCACGAGGTCTAGTGCCCAAGCAATTGTTCCCTTGGGGGCCTCGTCGATTTTTTCACGGTTTGTATCATCTTTTCTCCCTTGTTTTTTGATTTTATTTTCTTTATTTTGTGTGATTGAGCCCTTAGTTTTTAGGACTTCTTACGATAGATTAAGTCCAAACACCTAATATATTTGCCTGCACATATAGTCTACGTTTGGACTTACTCAAATTTGAATTGCTTCTCACTTAGTCTCGGAACCACTGCGCCGCGAGAGTTCTCCATACAGCGTTTGCAGGACCCATTGTGGTGGGCACCGAGGAGACTCCAAGACCGGATACTTCGGTTTCATTCTAAGACATTAGCATCGATTCTTCACGTTAATAGCAAATTTTGAAACTTAGGGCGATTTCATAGACTAATAGCAAATTTTGAAACTTAGGGCGATTTCATAGACTTGCATTTGCATATAGATAGGTTTCAATTCTGTTGAGCATCTTTGAATGTGGAGTACTGGAGGCAAGGTGAGCATTTATCTTTAGCATACATCATTTATTTGTTGCTTGCATTGCTTTTTCGCCTCTCTACCTCTGATTTTAATCACCTATGTGCTAAGTGAAATTAACTCCTCGATAGGCTCATGCATTTCTCACTAAAAATCCAAAAAAAGTGATAACCAATAAAATTGAGACAGCTAACATTACTTGACCCTAAAAAAGATCAAAAAGAAAAATCTTATATTGGGGCGAGTAATCCCCTCATTGTCTTCATTTTTACTTGCTTGCGCATACACTAAGGATTAGTGCTAAACTCCTATTCAACTCCTAAGTGTTTGTGCAACTTTTTAACTTCTCACCTAACTCTAAAACAGACAAGATAAAAAGACTGACTTTTCGGTCTCTACTGAGTCGAGTAGGTGAATTGAGGGTTTTTATTGTGAGTTTTATCTGTGATTGTTTGTGAGTTTTGTCTGTGATTGTTTGTGTGCATTCCAAATCGCCTCTTTGATTTTACGCCTTTTTCTCACTTCTCTTGATTTGACCGTCGTATTCTCCCGATCATTTCCTCTTGTTTCGAGATGGCCGATTGGAGCGTATTTTATCCGGACATTGCGGATCCCTCATTCACTCCAGTCGGTTCACCTCCTTTTTTCCAGGCGGACTTTGATTATGACTTTTGTACATAACCGCCTCATCCACAGTATCAGACCTCAGACTATTATCCACATCCACCACCACCTCCACATTTCCACCTTCACATCCATTTGAGACTGATCTGTTAGAGTCACCTTTCATGGAGTCCATCCTTGAGCACTTGACCCAGATGATGTATCATATGAGACAGAGGATTGACAACCTCACTAGCATAAATAAGAGCGACCATTATGTTCCACCATTTGATGATATGGGTTCACTCGAGGATTTCCAGGAGAGCCTACAATCGCCAAAAATACAAAAAAAAGAGAAAATTTTAAAAATCCAAAAAGAGTTCAGGAGACCTTTGGTTGAGTCAGATTGTGAGGAGAGGGACCATCTGCCAGATCATTTGACCACACATCCACTCACATCTAGTCCCACCTTTGACCCTAGGATATTGTTGAACAGACTGCTCTTGGTATGCCTCGTGTATATGTTGATTTCGACCGTCTCCCTTGTATGGAGGAGGTCCAAAAATTAATAAAATTATTGATTGAACCCGAAGTGGTGGACACCATTCATGAGATCATATTTGCCCCACTTCAGCAGGCCATGACCGATTTATATACTCCTCTTCCCAAGAAGAGAAAGCGGAGGAGTAGATCTGAGCGTCACATTCTGACTATGGCCACTGCCCATGCCATCGCCCATCGTTCATCTTCTAGGAAAAGGAATACGGTCACACCTCTCGTGAGTTGCGCCATCTTTGACCATTTATGTGATAACACTCTCCTCGACGGCAATGCATCTATCAATATAATACCCTTCTCGTTGGTATTGTCTATTCATATGGGACCTCTTAAGAAAACCAGGATGATAGTACAATTTGTTGATGGATCAATAAAGAGGTCGAAGGCTATTCTTGAGAACGTCGTCATTCTGATTCAGTGCATGAGCTTCACGACAGACTTTGTCATATTGCCCATGGAGACCTCCATAGGGGAGCACTCTCCAATCATCCTGGGACGACCATTCCTCACCTCTACGAGGGTCGTTATTGACTACGGATCAGGAGAGATTCGCTTATGTCCTATTGACGAGATCGAAGTGTTGATCACTGCACCCACTAACGATAAGAGACCTGCACCTGATGTAACTAAACCTATTCGAGATGACCCTAAGGCATATGACCTATATGAGGATATCAGAGAGACTTTCTTTATGACCTATGATGAGACCCGAGAATTCCTCTCCAAGGAGGAAATCTCGGAGAGCATAGACCTTTGAGTTGTTGCTTCCTGTGATTGGCATTGTGTTGATGACATCCGCAGAATTTACACGATTGACACCATTGAGCGGGGGGCAGATATAGATGAGACAAAGGTCGAATTGATTTGGTTGCTTTTATTCAGGAATTCGGGCCTTTTGCTGAGAAAGATGATTAGGTTGAGATTATAGAGGACGAACAAAGTTTGACTACTTCCACTGATGAGTTCGTTCCTTTCGATTTTGACCTGGATGAGACCTCGCAGGACGACATTGACTACACTTCTTCCGATGATGATAAGTTCGTCCCATTCCACTTCGATATCAGCAAGACTCCCAAGGTTGTACCTTGTCATACTTCTTCACTACTCCGTCTACGCCTTCACACCTTAGGACTATTGAGGACCCTCACCCTATCGACCCTGATCGGTTAGTGTCATCTGAGGACCCCGATGTCGACCTGCACCACACTAGATCAATTCCTAAGCGGTCCCGCAAGAAGGATCGCTTTCAACCTTCTTGATCCTTTATACATCCATTTCTGTTGTATATTCGCTTTCATCTCTATCCCTCTCCTATTTTGCTCACCCACCCATTCTCGTGTGTGCCTTGCTTAGGGCATACTTGGTCTAAAGTATAGGGGTGCATGAGCTGAATGTTCATTCTTCGTTCCGTTTCATCACTCATGTTGTTGTTTATACTTAGGGCTTCTCTTACCCTAAGTGTAGGGAGAGTGATGTGTACATTTTTCTCTATCTTTTTCCATCTTCAGATCTCTTTTCTTCTTTTCCTTTTCTATTTTCTTTATCTATCGAAAAGGCGTCGCCCCTTCTTGTCAGTCTTCTATACTTAGGACGTACTTTGTCCTAGGTATAGAGTGGTGTTCCTTCAAAAAAAGGTATAGGGGGTGTGCACCCTGATTTGTTCTATTTTTTTCGATCTTCTCCATTGTCTCTCTTCTTTTCTATACTTAGGGATATATTACCCTAAGTATAGGGGAGACAATCTGAGTACGATCTGTTCATTCCCACTCTCAACCCTTCCTGCTTTGTGTAGAGTCTGCCATACTTAGGATTATTTGATCCTCGGTATAGGTTTGATGGTCAATTTCTCATTTGTTAATTCATTTATTCATTGGTTCGTTTATTCTTTAGACTTTTCTATACTCAGTACAAGTTATGTCTTCTATTTTCTCTCTGATCTATGAGGACATGGCTCAAGCTAAGTATAGGGGGGTCGTATATACTTCGTATATACTTTATCCATAACTCGTACTTTTGTATTTTTACTAATAATTATGACTTATTATACTATTAGAATTCATTAAAATCCTTAATAAAAAGATGTGGTTTATTCCTCAAATTCTTTTTGTATTTACTGATTAATAAATCAGGTGAAAATATTTCTTGCAAAATATTTGAAAAATAGTTTGAAAATCTTTGTGTAAAATCTTTTGAAAACTATTTGGAGAACATTTTGTTACATGTTTTCAACCTTTGCAAAACATTTTGTTTGAAAATTTATTTTTTTTGTGTGAATAAAAAGTTTGAAAATTTATTTGCAAATGGTTTGAAAAATGGTTGCAAAAATATTTGAAAAATCTATGTATATTGTTTGGAAAACCGTTGCAAAATGATTTTCAAATTTGTGTACATGTTGTAAAAATATTTGTAAAAATTATTTTGGACTATAGTTTTCAAATTGTTTGTAAAACCCTTTTCAAATAAGTTTGAGGAAATATACATCTCACCTAAAATTATTTATATCTATAAAATTAACCACTTACCCCTTGTAAATTCTTAACTCTAATTCTTGCATCCCTGTGTAAATATTTGTACCTTATTTTGGCCAAATCTTTTTGTTTTCAAAAATCCCAAAAACATTTGCAAAACTAAAAACCAAAAACATTTGAAAATCTTTTTCAAAACCCCAAAAAATTCATTATGCATTATATTTTCAAAAACCATAAAAAGTTCAAAAATCTTTGAAAATTACATCAGAAAAATATTTTCTGCATAGCATTTGCATAGCATTCGTTTTTCCGGATTGAGTTTGATAGTTGAACAAGTCTAAGTAAAATTCGAAGATTGGAGCTCGATTGACCTTAAATCTACCTAATTAATAGGAACCTATAAGAGCTGGAATTAAGGTACTTCAGGTCTAGTTGAATTAATTCTTTAAGGATCACGAGACTTGGTTCGATGGATTCTTGACTGCCTAAGTAGAAGTATTTCATAGCACACACACGACTCTTGTTGATAATGACCTAACTTGGACACCTGCACCTTTCACATGGCTCAACTCAGTTGGAGTGGTGAGGGGGTTGGATTTGTCAATATGAGACGCACACAAGTGGAAACATTTGTCCTCCTCTAGGGAGGGAAGTGCACCCCCGACCATCCGGTGATGATGAGTAAGCTTCAAAAGAGGGATAGTCTACTGGCTCAAGATGAAAAACTCCTTATGTAAATGTTGTCGTATATAATATTTCAAAAAAAAGAAAAAGCAAAAACTCCAAAAAAATGGGCAGGCTTGTACAAAAATAAAAATGCCTGCCGGAGTGTACATATTTGTATAGCCGATAAGCAAGCTTGAGCTTCAAAGTCAAAGAATGTGAGCCTGCAGCTAGATGACTTGACTACACTGGTCTTGCATCCTAGGATAGGTAGCTACACTGGCTACCGTCCATTCTTCTCTTCACCCCCTCCTCTTAAGATGGTTGTTACTTGAACTTAGAAGGGAATACCCTGCTCCTCGAGGAATGAGTTATTGGATTGGGGAATCATTGGGTTGTCATACTGGAGAAGTCAGTCTCTTTGTCATTTCAATTGGGGAGAGTCACCATCACTTACACTGTACGAGTCAGATTCATAGTCATAAGGGTTGCATGTGAGTTGAAGTATTTAGACCTGGCTATTTGAGGAGACTTGAGCAGAGCTTTGAGATTCTTGAAGGCTGTTGGATTTTAAATTCGGTTCCCATCATGGTTCTGCTCGCACTAAAATTTCAGAGGTCCTAATTAATCTCCAAACTTTGATTTTGTGAAGACAAGTTTGATAAATTAAACTAAATCCAATTTTCTTCTTTTTTTTCTTTTCTTTGTTTTCCTTTTCCACACTTATTGCATAAGTGTTTGCTAGGGAATAGCAAAGGCAAGTATAGGGGGATGATGGATCTTTGTTTCATCATCTTTATTCTGTCATTTTGGCCTCAAAAACCCTAGCAAATGCGTGTATGCAAATAGTGTATAAAATATAGTTTTCAAAACCAAAATTATAGAATAAAAAAAGAAAAGAAAAGGAATAAAATATTGCAAATATTTTATGATCTAAAACCTCGAGATCTAGGCATCTCGATGACTAGGTCGATAAGGAATAAAGTATGGGGAGATAGGGGACAAAAGACAATACAAATTCCTTTCTTTTTTAATTCATTCTTTATTCATTTTAGGACCTATTTTTTAGTCTAATTTTTAGACTTCAAATAAAGAAACTTTGAAAAGTAAAGTTATAGATAATTAAATATAAAAAAATACAAAATTGATTTCATACAAAAATAATGCACAGTTAAAAAGTTATGATCTGATAAGCTTCCATAATCCCAACTTCCCAAACTTGCATCTCTCAAATAAAAATGTGAAATGTATCAAAATCACCCTTTAATTGTATATAACTTTTAATAGTATTTAATGAAGGTAGTTTCATAATTTTCGGAGTTACGATTTGAAAGTTGAGTTTTGGACCCTTCTTGTATACTTGTACCAATTAAAATATTCATTTTATTTACTTCATTTTTTATACTTTTATATTTTCCTAGATTTGTAAATATTATTTATAATATAAATGTATATTAAAACTTGAATAAAACACTAAATAAAATATAAAAATAAAATACTTGTATACAATAAATAGATGAAATACCTATAACTATACCTACATGGAAAATATAACTATTTATTTAATTGTACATAATACATCAAAAAAATAAAATAAAAATATACTTAAGTGTATAAATTTATGTTATAAATATATAAAATAATAAACAAAATTAATAAAATTAAATATACAAAATAAAAATAAAACATTAAAATATATAGATGAATATACCTGTATACAACCCTTAAAAGGGAACTTGTGATTTTATACCTTTAAAAAATAAAAAAATTATAATAAAATAATCTATAAAATAATAAACATTTTGTATTTAGTAACCTAAAGTTAATTAAATCATTTATTATTTTTAAACGAATTTACAAATATTTTTCAAAGATTTTTCCTGATTGGTCCACGTGGACCAACCAGGAGGGTCGGAGAGTTGACCGCGGGTCAACTCTCTGACCCCTCCTGTAGTATGTCAGACCTCATTTCTCCCCATCCTTCCCGATTTTTTCGAGGGCTGACCTTTCACCATTTGATGTCGCGTCCTTGATGAATTTTTTGCCTCGTGGATCCACCTTTCACGCCCACATCTCTCCTCGGGGATTGGATCGTTGAGCCTCTTGATCTCCCGCATTCTTTGAGCCACTAGACCTCTATGTACAAAACACAACCCGAGCTTCCCTCTCGATTTTGAACCCCTTTGACCCATTTTCGGCACCTCTCTTCTCACGCTCCGGATCGGTGGTGGTGACAGCACCACCTCCAACCGATGGAGGCGGCGGAAGGCGAGTTTTAGGGCGTCTTCATCCCATCTCCGACGAGCTATGCCATGAGGTCGTATCTCTGGTGTTCAGCCATCGAGGTATCCCTTTTCTTCTCATTTTCTTGCTATTTTTACTCCATTGTAGTCTTAGGTTTGATCCCCCATCGTCATTTTCATTTCTTCGTCGATCCCTTCACTTCATCCTTTGCTCGCCTGAGCTTGCTCCGGTGAGCCCCCACCTCGATTCCTCCGGTTCCAGTCATCCCTTCTTACGGTACGAGGTAGTTTGCCCTCTTCCCTAGTTGCTTCCTGTAGAGGTCCGTGCGTCAAAGACGTAGCTGGATATCGTTTTGCAAGCGGGCCGAGGTTGCTGGAGCACCATAGCTCTGTCAGCCTTTTGCTCACTCTCCGATTTCCGCCGGAGCTTTTTGGAGAATCCAGTCGCCAGAGGAACACCCCAGGAAGCGATCATGCCATTTTGGAGCTTCAAAGAAGGCTGGAGGAGGGAGTTCTCGACGGGGAAAACTCGCCTCGCCGGCGGTTCTTCCCCGTTCATCTTGTGCTCCTCGCGTCCATTGGATTGAAGGTTGTTCTTCCTGGTGTACAGCTGTCGTAGGATCCCGCGCCCCTCAGCTGTTGATGCCCATTTTTAAGATCTAATCGTGGCCATCCATCCGAACCGACATCGCGGCCCACGAGCTCGACACGTGGTATTAGTAAAGACATACGGGCCACCCGATCTGACCAGCGTGGGTATTTTGTGCATCCTATCTCGTTATTTTCTGTATTTAATAATTAGGACTTAAACTTTCATCTGTAGTTTTTCATTTTGTAAATTTTGCAAAAACCCCCTTGTACTTCTATTATTCGCATTTAGGTCCTCGGCCACGTCACCTCACGTGCTTGCGCACTTGAGGTCCGTGGCCATTTTCTAGAGGATCCCCTCAAGGTTTGGATATTTAGTTTTAGTCCACAAACTTTTATATGCAGTTATATATTTTGAGACATTCCGCAAGATAGACCCTGGAGTTTTCATAAATTACAATTTGGTCCTAGTCAGGAGCACGTGCTTGTCACATGATCCTTTGGAACTTTTGCAGAGAAGCCCTCGTAGCTTTAGATTTTATATTTGGTTCATGATTATTTTTATTGCGTTAATAATATATGTGAAAATTACCACTTGGCCCCTAGACTTTTATCTATTTACAAAAATACCCCTGCTAGTGTGTATTTTCTCTTTATTTCTAGTATTTATTTCATGCATCTATAAAATTCAAAAATCCCCAAAAAAATAAGCATAAGCTCATGTGTCATTGCACAATCAGTCATATTTTTATTTTGCATTTTTTTGCATATTATTATTTATAAAAAATCAAAAAGATGCATTTTCTTCACTGTTTGCATTAAAAAATACATAAAAATTATAAAAAATTTTAAAATTTTCCAAAAAAATTATATTTTGTTTATTTATATGTCTTTTATCTTTAGACCAAAAAATCACTAAAAAAATATAAAAGAAAAATAAAAAATAGATAAACACTAAATATCTCTATAAAAATATATAAAATTCATAAAAATATTCTAAAAATATAATTCTTGTTCCTGAATTTGCTTTGTATTATTATACTTATTTCAAAATAAGTTTAGATAATTTTGTTACTGTTTGATATTTTTCATCTCCATTTTAGTTTCGGCTATTTATTTTATCCCTTGTTTTCAGTATTATTGACTTTAAAAATACCAAAAAAATAGCAAAAATATAGAAAAATCAAAAAACATTAGGAAAATATAAAAGGCATAAAATCATTTTATTTCCTCTCTTTTGAATATTTTTACCTATTTTTATCTCTCTCTCTCTCTCTCTCATCTCTCTTGTGCATATATATCCTATGAAGTTTTATATCCTTATTAAAAGAAAAGAAAATATAAAATATAAAAAGAAAATACAAAATCAGAAAATTAAAATTCAAAATATAAAATATAAAATCAAAAATTAAAAATATAAAATTAAAAACCCACAAAAAATAGCACATATAGATAAGTTGATCACATTCATTTTTGAGCATTATTGCCTCGATCTGCCTGCTTGCTTCCTGTGTTCGACACTTTACACTACTTGCACTATACACATATTTTGTAGAGTTATAATAAATTTTAACTCTGCATCGCTTTTCATTGATTGATCTTTGTTGTGGATTAATTGTTGTTTTAATCTGGATTTCGTGTGGTCGATTCAGCGACTGAGTTCCCACCTTGTGTGGAACTTAAGAACACTATATTTTTGGGTTAAACACAACCCCAACTGCAAAATATGGTGCATGCGTCATGATCTCAAAGGGAAGAGACCGGTCCGATGGTTGTAGGATGGGAGCTTGAGTGAACAACTCATTCAGCTAGTTGAATGAAAGGAGGACATGTTATTCTATATTAAACTCACTCTCCTTGCAAAGTAGCTTTGTAAGAGGTCGGGCAATGCAGCTAAAATCATAGATGAATCTTCTGTAGAATCCTACATGCCCCAAGAATGACATCACATTCATAATTGTCTGAAGTGGCTCAAGATTGGCAATTACATCCACCTTTGTCGGGTCAACTTCCATGCCACGTTTGGAAATGACGCGACCTAGCACAATATCTTCTGTGACCATGAAGTGGCTCTTTCCCATGATAACACTAGATTAACTTCACAACATTTCTGAAGTACTCAGTACAGGTGCTCAAGACAAGAATCAAAGCTGTCATCATAGACGGAGAAGTCGTCCATAAGCACCTCGAGAAAAATGCTTACCATCTCGGTGAAAATTGCAAGCATGCATCTCTGGAAATATTGTTGGTGCATTACGCAATCCAAAGGGCATTCTCTTAAAAGCATAGGTACCGAACAGGAAAGTTAAGGTCGTCTTCTATTGGTCTTCAGAGGTGATTGCCACTTGGTTGTACCCGGAGTACCCATCCAGAAAGCAGAAGAACTCCTTACCAACTAGTATTTCCAGAACTTGATCAAAAAATGGAGAAGGGATCAGGTTATGTTAGTGTGTGAGGCGCGGTGGAAAATTTGGCGAAGTAACAGCGGAAGGTGTGCGAGGGGAAGAAGATGCACGGATTGAGCAGTTGACTTGGGTCAACAAACGTGAGTCAACCAATCAAAGCACGTGGAGAATGCGTCCAAAATAGGCTAAACGATAAAATTTCAATAAAAACTAAATAATTAAAAAAACAAAAATGAATTTATTTAATTACAAAGGCGATTTTAACATTTTTTATTGAATTAAATATCATATATACAAGGGTTAAAATAAACACAAGGTGTTATTTACAGGTATATATACCTATATATACAAGGTTCTGGTTTTTAATTAATTATGTTTACAAATATATAAATAGTTTAATATTTTATTTATTTACAATATTTTACAAGGATTTTAACGGTATTTTTATTTTATTTTTAAGAATTAATTTAATAGGTTAATTTAATATGTATTAGTACAATATATACATGGTGATACATAGACAATATATATATATATATATATGAGATTTTATTTTTGTTGATTTCTTATTTTGTAATTTTTATTATATTTTATAAGAGTTAAATACAATATTCACAGTTAATAGAAAATAAAATATTTGGAAATATGCATAAGAAAATAAATAATTATACATAGTGTACATAGGTATATTATACAATAATATCCTAATTTTCCACATTTCACATCTTAACTCTGAATTTTGTGAAAACGCCTCTATTTTAAAGATTATTTAATTTGAATTACAATAAAAATGAGTTTGATGAATTTGGAGCCTTGGTGGAGCAGATATTGATCTTGGAAGTTTGTACTTTGTGGCTTTTGGGAAGTGATGTTATTTACACAATATACACAGATTTTAATTACAATTATTTTTATTGTTTACAATAGAATTTATGCACAATTTTTAAGAACAAATAATTGTTATTTACAAAAGATTTGATAACGAATAAATTAAAGAGTGTAATATAGATAGTAATGTACAAGTGAGGAATATATATGATATAAGTTAATTTTTCGAAATTTTCTGGTGATTAGACCTTATATCCCCCCTACTTTCTTTCTTGTCAATCACGTCAATTCTTGACCTTCTCTCGGGGTCTGATTCAACTTGTACCTTTTACATATTTACAGTCTCTTATTTTCTTTATTTTTCCATTATTTATTTAGGTTAAAATAGTGGTAAATATACAATATTTACACAATAATTAGAGTTAGTAAAAGAACAAAATTAGTGATATGTACATGTGTTTTATAAGGGATTTTAAGTTAAAATAAGTGAATAAATATGATGAAATGCATATTCATCAAGTATTCTATGGGCTTCACCAACATGCCACTGTGTACTTCATGAGATGTGGATGGTAATTACATGATTAATAATCATATGATGAAGGCAAGCCTATATATTTGAGTGGGGATGGGGAGTGTGGGTGCATGCGTGTGCATGCATGCTTGTTTGTGTTTCTCTGTGTTTATATGTATGTGTGCATGTATGTATGCATGCGGATGTGCCTATGTGTCAAGATGAATTGAAATAGAATTCATTACATGATAAATATGAGTTCTAGTGTAAAAGATATGAATTGTTTGATTTGTTGAGGATTTATTCAAATTAAACATGCATACTCGAAGTAGGTTACATACACACATACATATATAATCATTATAATTGTATGGATGAAAGAAATTCAATGGAGTTGATTTTTGTTAATCAAAGTTAATTTGTGTTAAATAAGGTCAATATAAAATTAATCTAATTTTTAAGTAAGTACTTTAAATGTTTGAAAGTCAGATTTTTATCTCAGCTGTGATTGTGATGAATTTATGACCATTTGGACTTAGAAAGAACTTCTAAAAAAATTATGTTTTTTTTTCGATCAAACATGAAATGCAAAAGTTACGAGTTTGATAGTTTATGATGTTGGATTTCATAGGAATCTATGTGGATTTTGAGAAACCCAAGGGTTAATTTTTGAAGACTATATTGACCACACATCACATGCCCTAAGTTTAACGGTTCCTACAACTTTATAGGATTGTCATGTTAAAATATGTAGAATCTATGTGAGCAAAATTTATATTCAAGTTATTCTACGCTTTGAGCTTTCTCTACATTGTTATGGAACATTTGATCACTTCATTGCCTGCCTTTTCTAAAAATCCAACAAGTACTAGTTACTTGTATTAGAATTACGCCATTGTTGATATCAATTTCCAATAATTTGATAGTTCTTAAGAGTTATGCATAATAGTACACTTTGAAAATTGATAAAAAATGAAGAAAGAGGCAACTAATGGCCTCTTTTCCTAATTTTATTTATGTGTGTTAAGGTTCGAAGGTTGAGAAAAGGAGGCAACTATTAGTTATTAGGGTCGGATGAGTAGCAGAAAATAAATGTGAGGTAAGTAATGCAGCTTCTGAACTGATCATTTACCAATTAGGGTTTGGATTTTATAGGTATATATTGATATAATCTTTTATATGTATATATATAAACAAGGAACAAAATAATTAATTTAACATGATTTGAAATAAATTCTAGAAAATTTTCGAAATATTTATGTAAATAGTATAGATTTGTTCAACCGTGGCAGAAAGTTATAACAAGGGATGCAATACCAGGGATGCAATACTCAACAATAACCAACATTCAATTCTATAATAGTTATAAAACTAATAAAATTCTGTTTACATATATCATTTAAAACACATATTTATTGTATATACAAGCTTCAAACATTTGTACAAAATTCATGTTTAAATATTTTCCACCAAACTCTTCATTATTGTGTATATAATAATTAAAACTTATTTATAAAAAATCTAACAAAAGTAATCAGGATCAAACTAGGAAAGAAACCATAATTCTTAATTTTGTAATTTGCAACTTCTGAAACCTTCAACCATTTGTAGAAAACTCTAAATTGATCACACTCAACTTTAATCTTCAGTATACACTAAATACTATTTTATAAATATATTGCAAGGAATTGAGGATAAAGGTGTGAGTTTCCTCAAGGTCGCAATAGTACTAGTCAACTAATCAATGTATTTCTTCCCAAATGGTAAGTTTGTTGTGAATGGAAAATAATTTTAATTTCTCCATTTTTATATAGTTAATTTCGATGTATAAGTTTTAGATTGCTGGATTATGTCATTATTGAATATCTAGATCCATAATATGAGGGTCCAATGACAAAAAATGAAGATGTCATAAGGAGCTTAAGGAGATTGGATCATGTGAGGGGATTAGAGGGCATATGGTTGAAGAATATGGAGAGATCATTAAGCGCATCATGGAAGCATGAAGATCGCATCATATGAGATCAGAGTGACTAGTCGCACTAGTTGCTCGATGTAGCAGAATTTAAAAAATTTTAGATGATGAAGCCACATGACCTGAGAACATTTCTCGAGCCGTTTCATCTAACCCACAAATAATATATAAGATTACCTCCTGAGCGTGGTTGTGATCGTGTCGATAAAGCAAGAGACCACCTGTCTCAAGCTCGATCCGACGGAGTAGACGCTTGCGAGTGTGTTGATGAAATGTGTGCTCCTCGCAATCCAATTCGATGAAGATCCAAGCACCAGAACTCCTGATTTCATCACACGAAATCTAACATCTTCTTCACAAGCAAGAAGCATCAAAGAATATGGAGAACTACAAGTAATCAATCCAGCAACACAACGATGTCACAATGATTACGTTCTCTCTATCACAAGGGGTGGGCGGCCACACTTGAGAGAGAGAGGGGGGGGAGATGAGAACGAGAGAGAGTTGCAAAAAGTTGTGTGTAAAAAGAAGAGCTATGGTTGTCTCTTCTTTTGTAGTATTTTGGGAGTCCATGGATCACAATCCATGTGAAATACAAAATCATTTGTTGAGATTGATTTGTATTTATTCAACGACCATGATTTTGTTGTATAAAAATACAAAATAATTAATTTAAATCAAATTAAATATATAGAGATATTCTCAATATAATTTAATTTGACTAAATGAACATACAGCAAAAGGATAAAAAAGGTGGATAAGCACCTTCCATATATGGAGGGGACAACCCTCTTGAACAAGTCAAGGGTGGTCGTCCACCCTCTATATTAGGGAGGTGGTTCCTATCCAATTATGTGAGATTATTACATCTCACATAACCCTTTATTTATTTACAACAATTTTTTATTATAAAATAATTAACAAAAATAATTATAAATTAATTTTTTGAATATTTCAATCATGCCATTAAATAATTGTGAATCATTTTCACGCATCCAAAAGAAAATATAAATTGTATTTTCAATTAATTTCCAATGTGAATCGAATTCGCATCAACAATTAATTTGTAGATACTATTTACAATAAGCTCGCTCTAATATATTATAAATCACATTTATATTAATAAGGATTGCACTATCCACATTATGTATATCATTGATAATTGAATCGCATTTAATTATCTTATAGCATCGTTATCATGTATTTAAATAATATGAATTATAACCACATTATTCATGATAATTAAATCATATTCAGTATTAATATCTCAGTGCTCAGATACATAATTTATCAATGGAATTATTCTTGAACTCTTTCAAGAATAATGTGCTTTCTCCGCAAATACTTGGAGATAAGGACATGGTAATTGTATGTTCCACGTATAGTGACTTGGATATTAAGATCACATCTCAAATCCAAATCTGGAGGACCTCTCACAGATGCTTGATTAAATCAAGACTGTAGATCTAATCTTCTCATCGAATCTGTATCACATTCATATCAATGTCCAATATTTGGACTAAGATCAGATCATTTCTCTAATAAAAGGAGTCACTAAAATCCAGACTTGTTTCATCACTCCCTCGAAATGGAAGCGTCATGGTTATACAATAGTTTATGATAACATCACCCTAAGGTATTCCTAATACCTGCACATCTTGCATACTAGAAAATCTAGAATAAACCCGAAGATATATCAATTTACATTGTCATCTTTAGGGTTTTATCATTAAGTTTCCCATTCGATCATTGGGAGTAGGTATTGATCATATTCTTTCTAAAAGCATATATCATACCTACAAATTCTTGTCATGATTCCAAAGCAAGACGACCATGCATGGAATTTTATTGATCTCAATACCTCATTAGTGAGCTCATATCTTCCAATTCACAAGTGAATCTGTATGATCCTTTGAGAGATCATATTATGCATATGCACTTGTATGCACACCAGCTCACCGGTGTATAGACCTTGATTAGGCCATCAACCTATCAGTCTGCCAAATATACATACTTAGACATATAGCAATACATCTATCTCCGGTTAGAGGATGCATGCCTATATCGTGACAATATACAAAATAGGACTTGGTTATCTCGATCTTGCTAAGTCAACTCTTTGACCTAACTTATCCATCACCTCTGAATCTCTATTCCTATGCAGAGGACCTGCATCAAGAGGTCGGTCAGATATAAACCAAAAGAGAAAGGATTGACATCTCCTACCCAGGTTGGAGATCATCTCTTAATAATCATTTGACGGTGCTTGATGAATCATCAATCTAACTCATTCATTTAATCTCAGACAAAGAGTAAATTAAACTAATAACTTTTGTTGATATATCAAACATTACAACAACATTTCTTTTAGGAATGGTTTTCCTCAGGCTCACATCGCCAACAATCTCCCACTAGCCCTCAAAACTATTCACGTACAATCCTCAAACCTAAATTCATTACATACCGGTTGAAAACCTTTTATGTCAAAGGTTTGGTAAGCAGATCGACAATGTTGTTGATAGAGGACACCTTTGGTGATGATGATGTCACCATGCTTTTGAATCACTCTAATGATGTGGTATTTCCTTTCCACATGCTTGTTCTTTTGATGCTATCTAGGTTCCTTCACCTGAGCTATGGCTCCTGTGTTACTGCAGAGTAACGGGATGGGAGTATTATAGGAAACTACACTAAGCTCTAGGATGAACTTACGCAACCATACCATGTCCTTTGCAGCATCTGATGCGACAATGCATTCGGCTTCTATTGTTGAATCAGTCGTAGTGTCATGCTTCTTACTTCTCCATCTCACAATACCACCATTCAACAAGAACACAAACCTTGATATCAACTTTTGATCATCAATATCAGTTTAGAAGTCAAAATCTATGTATCTTAAGACTTGGAGATCACCATCTCCATAGACTAAGATGTAATCTTGTGTCCGTCTTATGTTATTTACTACATTCCTGTGTTGCTCTCCATAGAAGGATTGGTAACGACTTACTACTCCCACCGCATGACAGATATCTGGCCTTGTGCAAATCATGGTGTACATTAAGATTCCTATAGTTAATGCGTATGGGGAATCCAGCCATGGCTTTCTTATCCTCAACACTTTGAGGAGCTATTCCCTTTAGACAGGTGGATACCACGTCTTAAGGGAAGGAAGCCTTTCTTGGAGTTCTCCATATGGAAGCGCTCCAAGATCTTCTTAATATACCCATGTTGTGGCAATCTCAAGATCCTCTTTTCTTGGTTTTTGAACATGTTCAAACCCAAGATATAAGAGACTTCTCCAAGATCTTTCATCTCGAAGGTATGGGATAGTCAAATCTTAATACTGGTCATCATCCCTATATCATCCTCAATGACAAGGATGCCATCTACATAAATCATGATGAACACAATGGCTCTCCCACTAAGCTTTTTGTATATACATGATTCATCAGAATTCTGCACAAAATCTTAAATCTTCATGATTTCTTGAATCTGATTTTCTAGTTATGAAAAGCTTGTTTGAGCCCATAGATGGATTTATTCAGCTTGTACACTTTGCCTTCCTTGGTAATGAAGCCTTGGGGTTGCTCCATATAGATATCCTCCTAGAGGTATTATTAAGGAATGTCGTCTTGATGTCCATCTGCTAGATGTCGTAATCAAGATATGCAGCTATAACTAATAGTACCCTAATGAACTTAAGCATAGCCAAATGAGAGAATGTCTCATCATAGTCGATGCCTTCTCTCTGTGTATAGCCCTTGGCTACAATCCATACTGTGAAAGTATCTACTTTCCCATCAGGTCCCCTCTTTCTATTAAAGATCCATTTAAACCTAATGAGTTTTACCCCTTTAGGTGAATCATCTAGGGTCCATACACTATTTTTGTGTATGGAGTCTATTTCAGACTTCATTGCTAGCATTCATCAATCAATGTCATGATCCGTGAGTGCTTCGTTAAATGAAGCTGGATTATTGTCAGTTTCACCAGACATATGGAATCCATACCTTTCAGGTGGTGCAACCACCCTCAAACTCCTTCCAAGAGGTACGGGTATTACATCCTAATTTACTTCCTCGGTTTCAGGTTCAGGAAACTCGGTATCCTTACGGGATTCAATGAGTTCATTTACTTCGATTTTATCTTGAATCTTAAGGAAGTCATTCTTTAGAAATTTGACATCTTTAGAGATGAATACCTTTTGAGTCTTAGGGTCATAAAGATGGTATCTAATACCATCCTTAACATACCCAATGAAGTAGCACTCACGAGTGCGAGTTTCTAGCTTACTTATGTCCATGTTTTTTGCATGGACCAAGCATTCACAAATCCTTAAGTATTTAACACTAGGTTTGGTTCCATACGAAATCTCATGAGGTGTTTTAGGTACATACTTACTAGGAATCTTATTTAGGATATATATTGCAGACTCTACTGCATATCCCCATAAACTAAGTGGTAAATGTGCTATACACATCATTGAACGGACCATGTCCGTGATGGTTTTGTTGTGTCTTTCAGCAACACAATTAAGTTGGGGAGTTCTAGGAGGAATGAGATTGGAGATAGTTCCTCTCTCTTTAATGTATTCCTTGAATTCATATGAGAGGTACTCGCCACCTCGATCAGGTCGAACATGTTTAATCTTCCTATTGGTTTTGTTCTCAACCAAAGCCATGAGCTCTTTGAACTTTTCAAAGGTTTCAGATTTATGGCGTAATTGGAAGATAAACATGTATCACGAATGATCATCAATAAATGTCAAATAATATTGATATCCATTTCGAAGTACTGAAGGGACCACATACATCAGTATGTATTAGTCAAGAATACCTTCTCATCTTGTAACCTTGTTATGGAATGGCATCCTAGTCATTTTATCCCGAATACAATGTTTGCAGGTAGGCCAAGATTGAACCTGTAGAAAATATAAAGATTGATCCTTTATCAATCCATTGATTCTATCAATAGATAAATGACCAAGCCTTTGATGCCAAATCATATTTGAATGATTTCCATCATCCATGTTTCTTTTAGGGTTTTTATTAGTGGTGGTAACATATCATGTCATTCTCATCAATGCATAATTCATAGAGTCCACCATAAGTCAGAACACCTGATGGTGACTGTTGCAACGGTTGCATCAGATCCCATCTGATGACTATCGACCCTTCATGAAGACTCTTAGTTTCTTGAAATAGACGCAAAAAATTACATACATGAACAGAAGCACCAGAATCGATGACCCAACTACCTTCTCATCCTATAAGAAAATTGGTTTCAATGATGAAAGTAGAATTCTATACCTGCTGAGATTTTTCTTTGTCAGCAGACTTCAGGTAATCTGAGAAGTTATGCTTCTAGTGCTCCGGCTTCTTACAGTGATGACACACATCGATCTTCTTTGATGTAGTAAGAGAGGAAATATTAGAAGATGAACCATCTCCTTGATTCTTCTTCATTCTCTTCTGGATCCGTCCCTTCCGAGATCCATGCTTCCGACCATGCTTCCCTCTGACATTTGCAACCATTGCACTGCCAGAGAGATTACCTTTCTTCATTACATCTTCTGTAGTCTTTAATGAAGCCAATAACTCAGCATTAGAATAATTCATCTTGTTCATTGGAATTATACCACAAAGTTATTAAAAGACTTGGGCAGAAATAACATAATGAAGTCAGATTGCATATCTGCAACCATATCTGCCCCGACAGTTTCAAATTTCGAGCAGTACCCAAACATTTTGAGTATGTGTTCTCTAACTGAAGTCCCTTCTTGCATTTTGTAGCGAATAAGCTCTTTCATAACATTATAATGCTGAGTGCGGTTGACATCATCGAACATCTCCTTGAGATTCAACATTATATCCTGACAAATGTCCATCTCCATATGTTGCTTCTGAAGTACATTGGAAGAGATCTCAAAATATAATACCTAGCCAATGTATGATCTATATCATATTTTTCATTGTATTTGATTTCTTACGGTGTACATGCTTATCCTCGTACATCACATAAGATATGCGGTCTACAGAAAGGACATGATCCAAATTGTGGATCCAATCCGAGTAATTTGGATCCAGTCAATTAGTTGACCTCAAGGAGTCTACTGTGTGAGTTCACAGACTTCATTGTCTGAAATTAAGAGTGCACTATATTAGAACATATAAATAATTATATATTCAATATTAAATACGTTGATTAAAGATTTTTTTAATCAAATTAATCTTGCCTTTTCAATGTTGGAAGTTCATTCTCTTAATCACTTTCAAAGCAAGATATATACTTACTGTTATACTTCTAGCAAGAACTGTAATCTCCTTTTCTATCTTTGTCACATCCCAATAATATGAGAAACTATAACTTGGGTAAAAAGAAGGTCTAACTTACATTCCCAATTCAGTTTTTAACACCCGGATCCACCACCCCTAAGGCAATATTGACCCGTCATTAATTGAACCAACCGTCAACAGGAATAGAATTTGGTATGCGAAATCCAATATTCTCCAAATAATATGAGGAACCAATATTGGGGTCATTACGCATACGGCATTGCTCTTTCGGGAAGCAAAGATCATGATCTATATGTGCTTGTATGTAGGAGTTGTCACTTCAAACATGTGTCTCCTACATATAATCAATGGCGACAGAACCCTTCGCCTTTACAGGAGACCATGGATGTCACTTTTGTGATCCTCCATATCATGTTCAACCTTTAATTAATTAGTATGAATCATATTCACATAATTAATTCTTCCAAGGGAAATATTACTCTATTCATAATAGAGTATTTTAATTGGATATAATAAATTTAATCATATTAAATCAATTATCAATCTAATTTAATTAATAAACAAACAATCTTGGTTATTACTTGAAGGATGGTATAATCTCAAAAATAAGTATTATTTAATTTTTAATAATTAGAAAAATACATCATGATCTCTTCAAGCATTATCCTTTCCTTACTCGTTGTCATGGCCAGTATGCATAGGATGTGGGATAGACCGCTCACGGAACAACCTGCTACCACAATGATCTTCGACTAGACACCATATCCGCCTCAGGTCAGGATAATATGATTTGCCCATTTTGTATTTGATATGATATTCAGTTTTTCAATAAAAGTTATATCATATAATATTTATCAAAACCATTTTTATTAATATTATAAAATATTTTCTAAATAAATTTCCAATCCTATTCAAGTAACAATGTTTTGCATGTAGAGATTGTCCTACAACTATTGTAGGATAAACTAGGGTTTTATGAAACATATATCCAGTGGTATATGATGATTAAGTAATCATTTTTAGTATTATTAGACATCATAATTAATCAATATAAATTAATAGTTTCCATGATTTTCATTGAATTATAAACAAATTAAGTAAAGAGGTCGATGATCAAATCATCTTCCGATTCATTTCCACTAAATATGGAGTATCTAGGGCAAACGGAGTCAGAATTGTGTGAAAAATTCAAGTGATTTGTTCACATTTCATGATGAGAAAAGAGTAAGCAAATAATTTTCTTACAGATCCGTGAATTCATACAAATAATTTTTCATGGCAAGAACTCTTCGAATCATTTTCATACACTTTGGTTATCAATTATAGGTTACTATTTTTGGAACATATTTAGACATTCTAAATACATTTTGGTAATAAAAACACATCCAAATGGTGCATAAAAAATAGATTTTTAATTAAGCAAAAAATCGATTCGAATCTTGCATCCAATGCAAAAAGAATGATTCCCACGCATCTAAAACTTGAACCTTGATTGCAAGGGTTTCAGATCATATCTAAGACCTAAACCAAAGCTCTGATACCACTTTAAGGATATGTAGAGATCCTTAAGTGCATCACATAAGCGTGAAGATCGCATCATATGTGATCGAAATGACTAGTCGCACTAGTTGCTTGGTGCAGCGGAACTTAAAAGTTTTAAATGATGAAGCCACATCATTGAAAAACATTTCTAGAGTGTTTTCATTTAAAACACAAATAATATCTAGGAAGCGTGGTTGTGATCGTGTCTTTAAAGCAAGAGATCTCCTGACTCAAGTCTGATCCGACGGAGCAGACGCTTGCAAGTATGTTGATGAAACACATGCTCCTCGCAATCCAACTCAGTAAAGATCCAAGCACCAGAACTCTTGATTTCATCACATGAAATCTAACATTTTCTTCACAAGCAAGAAGCACCAAATAATATGAATATATACAAGTAATCAATCCGACAGCACAACGACGTCATGATGACTATGATTCTCTCTAGCACAAGAGGTGGACGACCGCACTCGAGGGGGGTGATGAGAATGAGGGACAGAGTTGCAAAATGTTGTGTGTAAAAATAAGAGACAGGTTTGCCTCTTCTTTTATAGTTTTTTTGGGAGTCCATGGATCACAATCCATGTGAAATACAAATCAGTGGTTGAGATTGATTTGTGTTTCTATTCAATGGCCATGATTTTGTTGTATAAAAATACAAAAAAATAATTTAAATCATATTAAATATATAAATATATTATCAATATAATTTAATTTGACTAAATCAACATCCAATAAAGGATAAGGAAGGAGGCTAGTCGCCTTCAATATATGGAAGGGACGACCGCCTTGAACAAGTCAATGGTCGTTGTCCACCTCCATATTAGGAAGGTGGTTCCTTTCCAATATTATATCTTACATAATCCTTTATTTATTTACAACAACTTTTTGTTGTAAATTAATTCATAAAATAATTCTAAATTAATTTTGTGAATGTTTCAATCATTTCACTTAATAATTGTGAATCATATCCGCACATTCAAAATAAAATAGAAATTGTATTTTCAATTAATTTCAGTGTGAATCCGATTCACATCAATAATTAATTTTGAATACTATTTACAATAAGCTCTCTCTATATATTATAAACCACATTTATAATATATATATATATGTATATATAATATGAATATTATTATCCACATTATTCACATCCTTGATAATTAAATCACATTTAATTATCTTGGATCATCATTCTCATGTATTTAAATAATATGAATCATATTCACATTATTTATGATAATTAAATCGCATATAATTATCAGTATCTCAATGTTTAGATACATAATTTATCAATGGATTTATTTTTGAACTCTTTTCAAGAATAATGTGTTTTCCGTGAATACTTGGAGATAAGGACATGATGATTGTATGTTCCACATATAGTGACTCGAATATTGAGATCACATCTCAAATACAAATATCAGGGACCTCTCACAGATGATTGATTAAATCAAGATCATAGATCTAATCTTCTCATTGCATCTGAATCACATTCAGATCAATGTCCAACACTTTGACTAAGATCAGATCACTTCTCTAATAAAAGGAGTCATTAAAATCCAGGCATGTTTCATCACTCCCTCAAAATGGAAGCATCATGGTCATACAATAATTTATGATCACATCACCCTCAGGTATTCCTAATACCTACACATCATGCATACTGGAAGACCTAGAACAAACCCGAAGATATAGATCAATTTACACATCATCTTTAGGTTTTTATAATTAAGTTTCTCATTCAGTCATTGGGTGTTGGTATTGATCATATGCTTTCCAAAACCATATATCATACCTACAAATTCTTGTCATGCTTCCAAAGCTAGATGACCATGCATGGAATTCGAGCGATCCCAATACCTCATGAGTGAGTTCACGTCTTCTGTTTCACAAGTGAATCTGTATGATCCCTTTGAGAAATCATATTACTCATATGCCCTTGTATGCATACCAGCTCGCAAGTGTATAGACCTTAATTAGGCCATCAACCTTCCGGTTTGCTAAGTATCCACACTTAAACATATAGCAATACATATGTTTTCAGTCAGAGTATGCATGCCTATATTGCGACAATATACGACATAGGACTTGGTTATCTCGATCTCGCTAAGTCAACTCTCTGACCTAACTTATCTGACACCTCCATGTCTATGTTCCTATGCTGAGGACCCGCATCAAGAGGTCGATCAGATATAGAGGTGTAAATGATCCGAAGCTGAGCGAACCAACCCAGACTCGGTTTGGTTCGTTTAGCATACTTTCAGGCTTGGGTTATGTTTGGCTCGGTAAAATGAAATATGTAATCAGGTCCAGTTTGGCTCGAGTAAGGTTAGTAAAAGTTCAGTTCAGCTCGCTAAAGGTTTGCTTAAGAATAAAAGTTGTGCAGACATTTCCGTTCAAAGGAAAAAATTTTGTGCGTATGTTTCTGTTGTACAAAAAAAGTTCGTAACTATTGTACAGACATTTATGTTCAAAGGAAAAAATGATAGATGATTTAAGAACCCTTAAGGAGACTCAACACTCAACATCTTATGCATAAAATATGTTCTCAGAGACAATAACATTCAAGGATGGAGGGGAAAAAAGAAATCCATAAAACCTGCAACGTGCCAACAAGAGGGGAGGAGAGTTGAGATGGACAACTGGCCTACAACGTGTGTGCGTCATGCGGTGTGCATGTGACCTGCGCCGTGCAGGCCGATGGCATGCAGGCAAGAGGGGAGGGGGCGACTAGGCGAGATAGGATTGCAGGCCTGCAGCTTTGCATGTGGTTCGACGACATAGGGGCGAGAGGGGAGGGGAGCAACTGGGCAAGACAGGCCTACGGCTTTGTGTGCGGACCGACAGTGTGGGGCGATAGGGGAGGGGGCGGTCGTTGATCGCAATTCACGAGGAAGAGGGGAATAAGGTAGCGTTGCAATTGTAGGGGAGGGTTTTGTGGGGTTTTGAGAATAGAGAATAGAGATTTAGAGAGTGGATGACTGGATGGGTTTGGGAAAATAAGTGAATAGCCCTTATGTTAATATAGAATGTATTTTTTTCCTTATATATACAATATATGTATATATACTTTTATGTATGTATATATGTATATGTGTATATAATCAAACTTTCAACGAACCGAACCTGAGCAAACCTGTGTTTTTGAGGTTCGGTTCATTTATTTAATCGAGTCCAAACTCGTGTTCAAGTTCGGTTTGTTCATTTTCGAATCGAACCTGAACCTAACTTTTAGCGAGCCGAATCTGAACGAATGTCAAACCTGAGAATTTTATGACAGCCTTAATCAGATATCAGCCAAAAGAGAAAGGATTCTCATCTGCTACTCAGGCTAGAGATCAACTCTTAATAGTCATTTAACGGTTCTTGATGAGTCCCCAATCTAACTCTTTAGATATTCATCCAAGCACCAGCCTCTATAGTTCAACAATTGAATCAACAGCTGTATAATCATCAAGATGGCCATGGTACATAACCCTAATTATATTAATGGACCTTATAGTGCATTCATTCATTTAATCTCATACAAGGAGCGAAATAAACCAATAACTTTTATTGATATATAAAACATTACAACAACATTTATAGGAATGGTTCGCCTCGGACTCACATTGCCAACAATGATTTGTATGGACTGCGATCACCAAGAATGGAGGGGCTAAGCTCTTGGGAAACTCGAGGGTTTGGATGCACATGCTTGAGTGAGGAGAGGAAGGTTGTGAGGAATTTACAAAGTGCTCCCAATAAGTAACTCGAAAAGAGAGGGAATAAGGTACAACTCACATATGTGTAGGAAGTTTCACTGAGGCAACCCATCGTTGGACGTGAAGGGAGCTATGGGAGGGAATGCTTGTAACATAGGGATGGAAGGAGGTAGATCTCACAACACGAAGGGTTGGTGCTCGTGGTCGGCTTGGAGGAGAAAGTGGTCGTGGTTGCTTCGAGGAGAAAGAGGTATTATTTGTAATTTCGATTCATGATCAAGGGTGAATATAAAAACTTTTAACAGATTTTATTATATTTAACCATTATACATATAGAATCAACATGTATTGGTCAAGTTGTATTGATCAAGGTGCAGGAGTTTGTAAGTTTACATGGGTCATGATGTAGCTACAAAAAATTCAGGTTTTAATTTCGGAAGGTTGACCTAAATAATAATAATGTTTTGTAATAGTATTGACTATTTTCTTGCCTTGAAGTTGTTGAACCTTCTCAATCAATTTTCAAGGCTCCAAAGTAAACTCACCAACAAATTTGGTTTATTCTTGCTTGTGCTTGGTATTTAAGCACTTCCTTTTTGTTTCCCAACACAGCACTACTTGTTCACTCTTTCTTTCATAGTTTTTGGTACCACAATGGAAAACAAAGAGAAAATGACAAGTCTTTCACTTCTAAAGTTAAGTTCATTGCTAGTTGGTATATGGAATGTATCATCTGTTGTCCAACAATTTCCTCATCACTGGCTGTCCAACAAGAATCCAACTGCCTCGATTTGAATCTTAATCCTGCTACCATTACTAAGTGAATCATCGCATTCCATACTGGGAGGAAATATGGTTATCAGAGCCATCACCAACTCTCCTTCCTTGCTCAAGCCACCAACCATCGCTTTTTCATGAACTAGAAAGAAGCTGAGTCATTAATTCATAGTATATTTTGATGAAATTACTTAGGGTTCATGAATGAGTAAAACTAGCCAACACAAGTCCATAGAAGTCAAAAGAATAGAAAAAAAACAGAACACGCAACATGTCCCAAATGTTATCTTTAACAAGAATTGCTCTTTGTTATATAAAGAATGAACCACACTAAAGCCAATGAACTACAAATCCAATTCCAACATAGTATGGAATTTTAAAAGATAGCAATATGGTATTCAATCCTTAAGATTTGTTTCAATGTAATTTGATCAAATGGAATTGGGTTGATCTTGTTATCTTTCCAATTTAATCACATTCATCATGGTCAAGATGTGTACAGAACATGATGAAAAGAGGGCATAATCATGTTTCTTATATGTCAACAGTATTGACTCCAATTCCCCATATCGATGCATGGATTGGAAGGGACGAAATCATCATCATTAGAACTTACATCATTAAAGATACATGAAGTTAAAGTCAACATAACATTTGGTATAGGTTGTTGATCTACTGACAAGCACATATATGTTCAAAGAATATGTAGGGGCTTGTATGGAACTCGGGATTTGAATGATGTAGAAGTTGGTGAATATCAAACTGTCATTGCAGAAGTTGGCACAGAATGGGAGGTCTGGCATGCCTCTCCCTACAACATTCTCAGCTCCATAGTCATGTCCAGTTCAACTCGATTTCTCGCATATGGATGTCGTCATGCTAAATATATAATCCAACCAACTTACATCATGTTGCAGACGCCTGAATAAAATTGTATCCTGGAGGCTTCAACAACCCTCTTTCTTCTACCAAGTTCCTGATAGCAACTGCTCCATCCCATCTATCCATGGAAGAATAAAAGGTCCGCAACAACCATGTTGTTAATGTGACTTGAATCCTAAATACTTGTTGGGTTGCTGATGTGGTTGATCCGTGTCCTGGCTTCTGATTGGCTGAGAGTTGTTGGGCCAAGATTGCGGACATGTCTGATCTGTGTCCTGCCTTCTGATTGGCTGAGAGTTGTTGGGCTAGGATTGCTGACATGTGTAATCTGTGTCCTTCCTTCTGATTGGTTGGGAGCTATTGGGATGGATTGCTGAATACAAATGGTATTCTTCTGTTGCAGTATAAAAAGGGCCCCAAGGCCACCAGATACTGCATCCTCATTTCTGATCCTGTTTCTCATCCCATAACTGTACCTTCTCAATACCCTATGTATTACATCTTTCTCCATATAGTGAAACCGATCGCCGCCGTCCAAGGAAGTAGCCCATTTACGGGTGAACTTTGTAAATCCTTGTGTTTGTGTCTTGCTTGTTTGATCTGTTTGTGCTTGTTTGCTTCCGCGATTCGCAACAAACTGGTATCAGAGCTTCAGGTTCCGTCAGGATCATCCAGTAAGATGGTGTCACACAATCTGAAGATCTAGAAGTTCACGGGGAAGAATGGATTCAATCTATGGCAGATCAAGATGCGCGCACTTTTGAAGCAGCAGGGCATCTGGGAACCGTTAGATCAAGAGCGAGCTAAGGCACTCGAGTCGTCCGAGTTGTTGGTGCAGGAAGAGAAGGCGCACTCGACGATCATGTTGTATTTGGCAGACGAGATTATCGTGGAGGTTGCCGATGAGGATTCTGCGGCCGGTCTGTGGTTGAGACTTGAAAGTCTATACATGACTAAGTCTCTGAACAACAAGTTGCTCTTGAAGCAATGTCTGTTCTCTCTCCGTATGCAGGAAGGTACATCTCTTAAAGAACATCTAGATCGCTTAAATACATTGTTGATGGATTTAAGAAATGTAGATGTTAAGATTGAAGATGAGGATGCTGCCTTGATTTTATTGGTTTCTCTTCCATTATCGTTTGAAAATTTTGTTCAATCGTTCATTGTGGGAAGAGAGTCAATAACTCTAGAGGAAGTTCGCGCGAGTCTGCATACGCATGAACTTCGGCATATGGCTACCGGCAAGCAGGACTCTAACACTGCAGGTTTGGTTATGACTCATGAGAAGAGTCATGCCAGTTCTAGCTACACAAAGAAAGGAAAGCAGAAGTCCAAGTTGAAGAATCACAATGCTAGGGACATCTGCAATTACTGCAAGGAACATGGACATTGGAAGAAGGACTGCCCGAAGAAGAAAGGGAAAGCTACGGTTGTTGTCGTAGCTCATGGAGGCGTAGATTCTGAAGGTAATCTAGTTCTCACCGTCACAGATCAGAAGACGATGGTTTTTCCTACCATATGACGCCCAATGAAGATTGGTTCTGCACCTATGAGAAGATAGATGGCGGAAACGTCATAATGGGGAATGATGCAGCGTGCAAGATTATAGGAATTGGCTCTGTGAAGATCAAGATGCATGATGGAGTCGTGAGGACAGTGACAGAAGTAAGTCATGTTCCTGATCTGAATAAAAACCTGATATCACTTGGAGTCTTGGACTCTAAAGGATAGGTACAATGCTGAAGGTGGAGTTATGCAGGTTGCCAAAGGTGGGATTGTTGTCATCAAGGGCAACAAGCAGAAGACACTGTACGTCTTCCAGGGGTCTACAGTTATCGGCTCTGTTGCAGTGGTGTCTCCAGTCGACAGATCAGAGTCAAAATTGTGGCATATGCGGTTGGGACACATGAGTCAGATGGGGATGAATATCCTCATTCAAAAAGGCACCATCAGGGATCTCAAGGGATCCAAACTGGAATTATGTGAGCATTGTGTGTTGGGAAAACAACACAAGAAGCAATTCAGTAAAGCTATCCACAGGACGAAGGAGACACTCGACTACATCCATGCCCACTGTTGGGATCCTTGATGAATCTCCATTTCATCACCTTTATTCTATCATTTTGGCCTTAAAAACCCCAGTAAATGCATGTAAATAATATCAATTTGTACATAATAGCATTCATTATTTATTGTATTTATTGTACATAAAACAAGGTTTTAATGCCAAAATAATAGAATAAAACAGAAGAAAAGAAAAGGGAATAAAATATTGCAAATATTTTATGACCCTAACCCCGAGACCAAGGCCAGAATGGAATTGGTCGACAAGGAAAAGAGTAGGGGAGATAAGGGCCAATAATACAATAGATACCTCAATTATTTAATCATTCATTTATGCATTTTGACATCCATTTTTGTATTTAATTATTTATCCATCAAATAAAAATATTTTGTACATGAAAGTTGTATATAATAATGTAAACAAAAATACAAAATTGAGTTTGTACAAAAATGATACACAGTGTACATTTTATACACAGAATAAAAGCCAGAATCTCAACTTCACAAACCCATATATTGCAAATAAAAACTCAAAATCCACCAAACTCACCTTTAATTGTATATAGCTTTTCAAGAACTACTTAATAAAATTGGTTTCATAATTTTTGGAGTTCATCTGTGAAAGTTAGGGTTTTGGCCCCCATTGTGCAATCTGCCTAATTAAAATATTCAATTTATTCCTTGCTCATTATTTTTACAAAATTATATTTTTAGAATTTTGTAAATAATGTATACAATACATGTACATATTAAAAATTAAAATAAAACCAAAAAGAACTTCTAAAATAAAATAAGTCTATAAGATACATAGACAAACTACCTATGCTATCTATATATGTATAAAATAAAAGGGGATTTCATTATTCATCTATATTTTTATAATAATGTAAATATTACTTATAACTTATTAAAAATACAAATCCAAAAATAAAAACCAAGAAAATACATTAAATAAATTAAGTATACAGAATATATGGGTCAAATACCTATAAGTATACCTACATATACATCTACCTATTTATTTAAATATGTAAATTAACCCATAAAAATGAAATAAAAATACCCTCACACTCACAAAATAAATTATAAATTTAGAAAATATAAAAATAAAATAATAAAATAAAATGAACAAAATAAAAATAAAATATACAAAATACATGTAAATACATGCATAAATACATCATCTAAATAAAACCATAATAAAATACATCAAAAAATTAAATAAAAATCATGAATAAATACTACATGACTTAATACACATTTTTTATTTTATAAGCAAATTCTAATAAAATCATTTGTTAGGTTAAATAAATCATTTTCAAAAAAATTCCCCTATTTTGTCTGTTTGCGGCCGAGGTGGACCAATAAGGGCGCGGCCTTTGTTGACCGCCCGGTCAACTGTCCCATCCGGGACCTGGCATTTCAGAATCGTCTTTTCCCCGATTTTCTTCCCTTTTTTACGGCCATCACGTCCATAGATCGCGCTCGCGTTCTTCGCAAGAAATCATCCTCGATGATTATTGATGCACGCCGATATCTTAGAACAACATGATGCTCACTGGATCACTCAATAAACGCCGATCAATAAGGGTACATTCCCTTATTTATAAATAAGAAGCTCCATCCCCCCCCCCCCCTCAAATTTGGCCAATTTTTATCCACCCAAAAGCCTCGACTCAGTTCCTGGGAGGATCCCCGTGACAGGGGGAGCATTTCAGCAACGCGACACGGCCGGAGGAGGGATCAATTTTGTCGCGGCGGAGCTCCGGCATCCGTCCTGCTCCCTGGTGGCCCCCAGGTATAAGAGTTGTCCTTTCACACTTTTTAGGTAGATTTTAATTCTATCATTTCATTTTTCGTTGTTAGTTTAGCTTTTAGATCAGTAGCGCATCGTAAAACAGAAAAATCGAAGTTCGCCGGCGACTTCTCCACCATGATACCCACTGTCTCCGACCGCCTTAGTCACCTCATTTCGTTCCCCATCGCCTGCTCCATCTCCCGATTACTTTTGTCCAACCAAGGACCCTCAGTCCTTGCGAATTGGAGCTCCACCTTCGCATATCGTCGGAGCTCCTCCGCCTCACCTCATCTTGCACCAAAGCTTCAAAACCCAGGGTCGAGGAGATAGCCCTCGTTTCCCCTGGTTATTCCTATGCAGGTCAAACGATGCAAGGAGCCCCTTTGGACTCGATTCGAACCAGGAAGAGGCTCCTGGAGGTCCCGACCTTCATCGACCTTGTCTGAGCTCCTTGGACCTCCAGGAGCCATGCCAAGACCACCGGCAGACGCGGAAGACCTCCAGCTATGACAGAACACCTCAGACGCGAGGAAGAGGGCCGGAGGAGCCCATGCTCCAAGATCGAAGCTCGCCTGGTGCGAGTTCCTTCTCTGTTCCTCCAGACCCTTTCATCGTCGTCCGATCAGGAGGAGTGCCCCAGATTGAACGAGAATCGTCGGATGAAGCCCAGCCATCAACGTCTGATCCGCGAGGCGGATCTAATCAGAAGCCTTCATCGGCGAAGCGGTATGGACCGTCGGATGCGCGACGCGTGTCCAAGTGAGATCTTCATCGACGTCCGTTAGCGCCTAAATGAGGGGTAAATTTCTTATTTAGCCCCAGCCTTTTTGTATTTATTGATTAGCCCTGTAAATAAAAGTTGAAGTTTATTTTAGTGTGTAAATTTTGCATGGACCTCCCTGTACCTTTATGCTATTACCTGGAGGTCCAGCCCACGTCACCTCACGTGCCGTCCCACGTGAGGTGGGTAAATTTCACAAGACCCCCTATATGTTTGTATATTTATTTTTAGTCCATAAAATTAAATTCCAAGTGTAATATTTTTGTGAAAATTTGCATAAAGGACCCTGAACCTTCTGGAATTACTTTTTTGTCCCTATGGGTGCGGATCACGTGTAGTCCCACGTGGTGGTCATTTTGCGCGGGGGTCCCTGGCGGGTTTTGTATTTCAGTTTAGACCTTAAAATTGCATATCAAGTGTAATATTTATGGTGTTTTTGCACTACAGCCCCTGTCTTTATTTTTTATTTGCAAGAATGCCCCTGCTAGGCCATATATTGTTGCTTGCTTGTTTCATTTTGTCATGCATCATTGCAAATTGAAAAATTCCACAAAAATTATGTTAAGCTCCTGTTAACTTGTACTCTCACGTCATATTTTTAGATTTCATTTTTGTTGCATTTTCATATTTATTAAAAATCAAAAACATGCATTTTTCACACTGTTTGCATTAGAAAAACCCATAAAAATTATAAAAACGTTTTGAAAAATTCCAAAAAAATTATATTTGTGTGTTTTGTCATCTACTACTGTCAGTCCAAAAAACCACTAAAAATTGCAAAAGAAAAATCATAAAAATTAGAAAACCCTAAAAATCTTTATAAAAATCTAGAAAATCATAGAAAAATCATAAAAATACAAATTAAGTTTCCGTAATTTCCTTTTGTTATTATCTATCGTTTAAAATTGATTTGAGGGTTTTGGATATCATTTTCTATTTTTAAACCTCATTTCAACTCTGTCCAGTAACTTAAGTCCCTGTTTTCCATTATCTTATTTTTGAAAAATATCAAAAACACTTGGAAAAAGCTGGAAAAATCACAAAAATAGTAAAAAATTATAAAAAACCAAAAATATTCCATTTCCTAATTTTTGACTATTTTTACCTATTTTGATAAATACCCTATCCCTTCTTTTCTTATATTGTATACATATTCCAAATATTTAAAAAATAATAATATGTATATATAAATAATATAATTACCCACATAATTCGGATTCATACAAGGATGACTCTGTTGTACAGGTACACTGTAGGCTACTTGATTTTTGCTCTCTGTGGTTCGACCTCTACATGTTTATTCACTGTACAAATTATGGTAGAGTGAAATGTTAATTCACAAATTTTGGGACTTAATTGATTTATTCTTTATTGTGGGTTAAATGTTGATTAAATCCGGGTTTTGAGTGGTCAACACTTCGACTGTGTTCCCGCCTTGTGTGGGATACAAGACCCCTTAACATTCGGGTTTTATCAAATGGCGATGTTGCCGGGGAGCAATGAGCGTAGCCTATTATACTTTGTCATTCTTGTACAAAAATTCATTCATTATTTATTCTGTGATTAATTATTTCTTTGAAATTATTTAATTATACATGATTCTTTGATTAATGGCATACACATTCATTTATTTGTATTAATTAAATGATTCTTTATTCCATTGATTGAGCTTATACTAATTCTATCTCTTTGTGACCTTGATGCGAGGGCCCGCCACGCAAGGATGGTTTCTTAGGAGGCCAAGGCAGCCAAGCTTGGAGGAGGTTGGTCTTCACTTCACGACCAGCTGGAGAGAGCACCATGGATGCAAAAGGATGTGAATTAGTTAGGCCTTAGGATCAATTTTTTAATTTATTGAGAGAGAGAGAGAGAGAATTTTGGCATGTAATATAACTTGGACTCTACTCTTCAAAACGAGGTCCAGTGCCTGGGTGTCTGTTCACCTGGGGGCCTCGTCGTTGTTTTCTGAGTTTTCTACCGCTTTTCTTTTCTTTGTTTCCCGCAGTTTTGAGCTTTCCGCCTTTGTTTTACTTTGTTTTGTGTGCTTGGAGCCCCTAGATATAGGTTGCTTGATCCGGTAGCTAGGTCCAAACCTTAATAAGAATGCATGTTCCTATAATCTACTTCGTATGGATCTAGTCAAATTTAAACAGTTCGATCATTTATCTCTTAACCCGTGTGCCGTGAGCGAGCCCCATCAAGCGCTACTCCTGAACTCGAGTGTGTCGAGAAGAGGAGGGGTAAGCCAAGACCGGACCTTTAGGTTAAAGATAAGTGACCAACTTGTGGTTCTTCACGCTAATAGCAGCTAATGTTTAGGGCGATTTTGTCGAATGCACACCGCCATGTAGATAGGTTTTAAAAATTCTGTTTTGCATACCACATGGAGAGAGCTGGGATGCACTATAAGTCTTCTAACTCAGCATGCATCATTCGATTCAATGGTGAGATTTCCATCATAGAACCAACTTGCACAGCTTTTCTGCTATCTCCCATTGATTTTGAGCACCTAGGACATAAATGAAAATCTACAAAAACGTAGGCGTTGGTATGAAACAGACTCAAAAAAAGTGAAAACCCAAAAAAATAAAACCAGGGGACTGCTAAATAAACTTTGACCTTAATTAAAATTCATAATGGACTATCATCGTACTGGGTTCATAAAGCCCTCATTGTTTTCAGGTACCTTTGGAGGGGGACCAAAATCCTACTCCCTTGAGCGAGGCACGTCCCATAAGGAATAGAGCCAAAATCCCAGTCTGCAACTGCCTTGTGTATCGCCTCGATTTCCGAAGTATTGGCGCTTCTATCGTACGTGGGCGAGTAGGGCTTGGTCACCAGTGATAACTCTCTGTTGTGTAGAGCATCGACCTTGTCCGAAGTATCGAGCATAGGCCACGCCTTCACGGGGTGTCTGTCTCATCGTCTTGCGTCCGAGTATGTTCTTGTACGCTCACGGGTGATTCCGTTGCGAGCGAGAACCGGAGTATTGAATTCGCCTTTTGGCTTCCTCTCTCTATTTCTTTGGCTGAGTAGGGATCCAGGAAGGGTTACAAGGACCTCAAAAAGTACAGACTACAGGTTACAAAGGAGGAGGACAAGTACGGGATACTCTTCTGGCAGTACTCTCTCTCCCATAGGGGTAGCGTACTAAGGACTTGTTAAAAGATATGCCTGAAATAACAACTCTAAAACTGAAAAGATAATAAGTAGCCGAACCTTTACGACTTCACATGGCGTGAGTTGGTGAACCCAATCTTGTATTGTGTTTGTATGGATCTAGATTAAGGTTCAAAGATCAAGTCCCGCGCCTTTGCGCAAATTTTGTTGTGTCACTCCTCTTTGACCCCCGCTCAGTTTGAGCCTTTCTACTGTTTCGCACTCCTTTTTACTCCTTGTTAACCATCGTATCCTTCCTCCAACATCCACTCCTCTCTTGCTTTGCGAAATCGATCCATGGATGGTTTCCGTTGGGACCTTGCCGACACCCACATCGATTCCATGGACTCGATTTCGCCAATAAATTCGAGGCGATTCCCGAGAACCCGATCCGGACTTTGCAGATCGATCTCCAGACTCCTCGTCTTCTACCTCACTTTTAACCACCCAATAAACAGGGACCACTTTTGTCCTACTTTCGTCGTTGTGAATGGAAGTCGATTACAGTCTACATCTTGTTCCGTTCACAACATGTTGGGGTTGACCTTAACTCCAAAGAATATCATGACAGCAGAACAATAATGCAAGGGGTCTGATCCGGATTCTTTCATTCTACAGATAAAAGGGCAGACTGAGCCTGGCTTCTACTCCGGAATCCATTTCGTCCGACTCAGACCCTGATATGGCTCCTCAAGGAAAGGCCAAGGGTCAGCAGCCACCTCAACCAGAAGGACAGTTGCCAGATCAGAATCAAGTTAATGCACAACTATTGGCATCTATCCAGGCAATCCAACAGCAGCTGATAGAGCAAGCCCTAGCCCAGACCGCTTTTTAGGATATGCTGAATGATGTGATGAACAGAGCCGAGGGAGGAGGAGGCAGAGGAGGAGGTGGTGGTCCACCTGATGACGACGGAGAGCCAGAAATTAGGGGACAAAAGCCTACACTAAAAGAGACCTATAATCTTGGAGACAGCCAGATGACCGAGTGGATTCTCATTCCACCGGTGCACGCTCACTTTGAGCTGAAGCCCCAGTTCCTCGCTCTCCTTCCATCTTTACATGGCAACACAAGTGAAGAGCCATACATCCACCTGCAGCAATTCTCCCGCATCTGTCGAACTACTTACTATCCGAATGTCCCTCTGGACATTGTCAAAATGATGGCATTCCCCTTCAGCCTGCAAGACAAGGCCCTTTATTGGGTCAACCATCTGGGGAAGGTTGTAACCACCAGGGAGGAACTGAAGTTCGCCTTCCTGCACAAATATTATCCTCTCGGCCGGCTCAACCAGATGCGAGCACGTATCAGCAACTTCTCCCAAGGGGCACATGAATCCATACACAAAGCCTGGGAGAGATTCACCGATCTGCACGAGAAATGTCCCCATCATGAGATCCCGAAGACCAGTTTGGTCCAACACTTCTTTGGGAGTCTGAACATTGAGAGACAAAGGCTCGTTGACGCAGCATGTGGGGGTTCACACTTCAACAAGGATGAAGATGCAGTCTGGCAGATATTCGAAGAAATGGCCGAAGGAGAGGCCGCCCTCTCTTCATCAAAAGCATACCAGAAGCAGCCCCAGATCCTCCAGAAACAAGTACACATGGCAATGTCCCGCGAGGCGGAGAGAGATGAGAGCTCTAACCTCAGTATCATCAGGAGCCATCTCTCGAAGGTTGATATTATTGAGAAACGATCACAGGACCTCGAAAAACTTGCGGTGATCGAAAAGAGGACTCAGAACCATGACAAGATGGATCAGATCACCAACCAGCTAGAACTGTTGGTGGGCACCATCAATTCTGTTCAGTCGGCAGCACCATTAGAAGCTCCAATTGAGAGGAAAGACGAGCAACCACTGCTACATCAGCCTCAGTTGAGCCAGCAGCCACCGGCAGTCCAGCACGTGTATTACGTGCAGGCACCCGACCAGTGCCAGCCGCAGCAGCAGATGGTTGTGTATCAACCAGAGTTTGTATCAGGATCTGATTCGGTATTCCCACCACCACCCCTGGTTCAGGAAGTGAATGGGGTATGGAGTCACGAAGCACCGCCGACCCGTCCTATGGGACAACCTCAGGGTCAGCCCCCAGCCAACCGGCAATACCACCAGCCTCAGGGTGGTCATTTTGGGCAGTCCTCACAGCCGCTGCCACAGTATCATCAGCCTCCCCAACATGCAAATCAATGGAGGCAGAATCAGCACTATCAGCAGCAGCCATACCGTCACCCACAGCCTTACCATCAGTATGCAGCTGCTCCACCTCAGCAGTACCAACAGTATCCTCCTCCTTCTTATCAGCAGCTTCAGCTTCCTGCACCATCTCAGCACTACCAACAACAGCCTCAGCACCAGCATATGCAACAACAGCGTGGTCTGCACGCTGAATCCACCGAGGCAACTCCAGTGAACCCGACCATGGATTGCTTGTCCCAACTTGTCAAAGGGCTATCAGATATGACCAAGAGGCTCGACGAGCTGACTGCCACCAAGACCACCATTCCAGCTCAGGTCGAAGCCAACCCCAATAGCTCCAAAAGAGAGAGCAGGTAGAATGTGATGTCCTGCCTGCATCTGTAGAGTCGGAAAATGATAACATCATGTATTCTAATGTTGCCACTCTCAGGAGCGGTAGGGCCTTGCCTCCACCTGCTATCAAGAATGGGGAGAATAAAGAACCAGGTGGATCGTCATCTTCTGCATCAGCCGTGCCAGTTACAGGGGCGGGTGAGGAGGAAGAAGAAGGAGAAGCCATTCCAGTCGTCATGCAATGCCAGCATCCCCAGCTAAAAATACAAAAAATCAGCAAAATCAAAAACAACAAAAAGAAGCTCGCAGCTGAAGCAAAGCTGCGCCAGCCTTGGAGGAGCCGCCAGCAGCAGCCGATCCCTCGCCAGCCAACGGAGCAGACGCTATACTTTCTGCTCGCCCTTCAGCACCAGCATGTCAGAATCCAGATTGTACTCCTTTTTGTAGTCCGGATGTACAACACTCGATGGGCGATGATGTAATTAAGAACTCTATTTTTCCTGCTAGAGATGTACATATTCCTTTTTCTCATGCAATAGAAAAATCCAAAAAAATTGCAAAACGAAAAAAGGCATTGTCTGATCCTGGAGTTGTGGAAATATTAGACAAATTGACTGTTGAGATTCCCTTATTGAAGGTTGTGGAGTACATGCCAGCTGTGAAGAAAGGACTAAAGGAGGCATGTACCAACAAGCATCGCCCAACACAAGAGAACAGACGCAGAGATGTAGAAAAGCACGTGCTTTCCATGGCCACTGTTGCAGCTATCAGCAACCTCCCACAAAAGAAACAAGACACAGGAGCACCTCTTATCAGTTGTGAGATCTTTGATCAAGTTTTCGAACGCACTCTCCTCGACAGTAGGTCTTCCATCAACCTTTTGCCATCATCAATAGTGCAAGAATTTGGGATGGGTCCGCTCAAGCAGACACGAATGATCCTTCAGTTCGCTGACCGATCCATCAAGCGACCCCGGGGTCTGTTGGAAGACGTTGTAGTTAAAGTGCAGGAGATGCAATTCCCAACTGATTTCGTAGTCCTTGACATGGACTCACCAGCACCTCTGCTCCAGACCCCTATCATCCTTGGCCGACCGTTCTTACGTACCTCAGGTGTCGTGGTTGATTATGGGTCTGGCAAGATTACTTTTAGCTTGAATACCAAACAGATCACTATAAACATGAGAAGAGAGCCGAATGCCACGACTGATGAAAGGCATGCAGCATCCAAGGCAGACTGTGTCTTTATTGCAGAGATCAGAGATTCATCCTTGTCATTAAATGATTCATGGACCCGAGAAACCCTCACACTCGAGGAGGACTTGGAAAGCACAGTTACCTTATGCTTCGATGATTCTTGGGAGACAGATTCTCAGATGCAGGCGCATCTCTTTGATCATTCACTCCAGACCGAAAACGATCAGCCTAGCGCAGAACCGTTCGGCACCTCACTAGGATCTCAACAGAATAATGAGGATGGTATCCCCCTCCAGGAAGTACATCCCACCACCAGCATAGTGTCTGAAATAACCAACAAGTTGGACAGGTCAAAATCAAAACTCAAGCAACTTCCTGCAGGGCTGAAGTATGCTTTCCTTGCGGGTGAAGAACAAATGTATCCAGTCATCATCAGCAGCAGGCTAAATCCGGATCAGGAATCTCGTCTTCTCGAGGTTCTAGAAAAGAACCGCAAGGCACTTGGTTGGTGCGTATCAGATCTCCGAGGGATAAATCCAGCTTTGTGTTCACACCACATCTATCTGGAAGAAGTAGCCAAGCCGTCCCACGAATTCCAAAGAAGGTTGAACCCTATCCTTCGGGACGTCGTCATGAAAGAGAAAACCAAATGGTGTGATGCAGGCTTTATCTATCCCATCTCCGATTCAAAATGGGTAAGCCCACTGCATGTAGTTCCGAAAAAATCCGGGCTTACCGTGGTCACCAATGACAAAGGAGAGGAAATATCCACTCGGGTGCCAACATCCTGGCGGGTGTGTGTTGACTACCGCCGTCTCAATGCAGCAACTAAGAAGGACCACTTCCCCTTGCCATTCTTTGATCAAGTTTTGAAGAGACTAGCAGGCAAGGAGTTCTTCTGCTTTTTGGATGGGTATTCCGGGTACAACCAAGTGGCTATCACTCCTGAAGATCAAGATAAGACTACCTTCATTGCCCGTTCGGCACCTACGCCTTCAAGAGAATGCCCTTTGGATTATGCAATGCACCTGCAACCTTCCAAAGATGCATGCTAGCAGTCTTCGCTGAGATGGTAGGAAGTTTTCTCGAGGTGTTCATGGATGACTTCTCTGTCTATGGTGATAGTTTTGATTCTTGTTTTGAGCACCTAGACATAGTGCTTCAGAAGTGTCGTGAAGTTAATTTAGTGCTTTCATGGGAAAAGAGCCACTTCATGGTTACCGAAGGCATTGTGCTGGGTCACGTCGTTTCCAAACGTGGCATGGAAGTCGATCCGGCGAAGGTGGATGTTATTGCCAATCTCGAGCCACCTCAGTCAGTGAAAAACGTAAGGTCATTCCTGGGGCATGTGGGATTTTACAGACGCTTCATCAAGGATTTCAGCCGCATTGCCCGACCTTTGATAGAACTTCTGTGCAAGGAAACTGAGTTCAATGTGGATCAGCAGGTTCTCCATGCTTTCAGTCAGCTGAAGGAGCTTATTACTCAAGCTCCAATCCTACAGCCGCCTGACTGGTCTCTTCCCTTTGAGATCATGACCGATGCGTCAGACTTTGCAGTCAGGGCTGTTCTTGGACAGAGGAAAGAAAAGGCACCCTATGCCATTCACTACGCCAGCAAAACATTAGATGAGGCGCAAAGAAATTACACTGTGAAAGACAAAGAGTTGCTGGCCGTGGTTTTCGCCCTTGAGAAATTCAGATCCTATTTGCTTGGATCGAAAGTCACAATTTTTACAGACCGCTTTGCTATCCGGTACCTCCAGCAGAAGAAGGATGCCAAGCCAAGACTGATTCGATGGATCCTTCTCCTCCAGGAGTTTGATTTGGAAATCAAGGACAAGCCTGGAGTTCAGAATGTGGTAGCAGACCATCTCTCCATAATTGAGCAGCATGAGCCTCCTCTGAACAGTGCACCCATCACAGAAACCTTTCCTGACGAATCAATCTTAGCAGTGGATGCCCTTCCTTGGTATGATGATATAGTCAATTACCTCGCCTCTGGGGTAACACCATCGGATTGGTCGAAGAATCAGAAGAACAAATTCATGTCGACCATCCGATTCTATCAATGGGAGGATCCTCTTTTATTTAGGGAAGGAGCAGATTGCATCTGGCGCAGGTGCATTCCTCAGGAGGAGTATTCTAGTGTCCTCGAGCATTGTCACTCGCTCGAATCTGGTGGACATCACTCTGGAGACCGTACGGCAGCCAAGGTACTTCAATGCGGCTTCTGGTGGCCGACATTATTCAAGGATGCAGCAGAATTTGTTAAATGATGCATTGACTGTCAGAAGCTGAAAGGTAAACTCACTGCAAAAAATTCGATGCCCCTAAAAATCATTCAGATAGCAGATGTTTTCGATTCATGGGGCATTGATTTCATGGGACCTTTCCCTAACAGTCAAGGTTTTGAGCACATCCTTCTTGTTGTCGACTACGTGAGTAGTTGGGTTGAGGCTATTCCCGCTCGAGCCGTCGACAGCCAAACAGTGTGTAAGTTCCTGAAGAAGAACATCATTCCGTGGTTCGGGATTCCGAAGGTTCTCATATCAGATGGAGGTAGTCATTTCATCAACAAAGAGGTCAAGAAACTAACGAAGGAGTACGGCATCGACCATCGCGTCGCGTCTCCTTACCATCCTCAGACCAATGGCATGGCAGAATTATCAAATAGAGAAATCAAGACGATCTTGCATAAACTTGTACGACCGGATAGAAAGAACTCGTCTCAACTCTTGGACTCAGTTCTCTGGGCTTACAGAACCGCTTACAAGTCCCCCTTGGGCATGTCGCTCTATCGTCTTGTTTATGGGAAACCATGCCATCTGCCCGTCGAATTAATTCACAAGTCTTTATGGGCAATCAACATGTGCAATTTGGACTCGCGAAAAAAGTGGTCAGAAAAGAAAGGATGATCTGAACAGACTCCTGGAATTCCGAGACTATGCATACGATAACACATTGATGTACAAGTACAAGGTGAAACGTTGGCATGACCGGCACATCAAACGAAAGACCTTTGTAGTTGGACAGAAGGTATGGCTATTTGATGCAAAGTTGCGGATATTCCCGGGCAAATTAAAGAGTAAGTGGACAGGGCCATTCCAAATTCGTGAAGTGCGTGACAATGGAAGCATTGCCATATCAGAATTGTCTCCTGACGCGCAACCATTCGTCGTCAACGGTCAACTCCTGAAGCCTTACCTCGAACCAGATACATTCTTGGCCGTTGTCGATTCGATCCAGCTTATGCACCATGACGACATCTCCACAGCATCAGAAGATTTAGACACTGCACCTCAAAAATTGTTCATTTAATTTTCTTCTTCTTCTTTTATCTTCTATTTTATCAAAAGGTGATGTTCCTTTTTGTTTGTTTTCTATACTTAGGACGCACTTTGTCCTAAGTATAGGGGGACGTGTGCCTCGAGTTCTTTTATTCTTTGATCCTATCCATTGTCTCCTCTTCTTGTCTATACTTAGGAGTATCCTACCCTAAGTATAAGGGGAGATATTCCGAGTACGATCTGTTTATTCCTACCCTTGACCCTCCCTGCTTTTTGTACAGTTTGCTATACTTAGGATTACTTGATCCTAAGTATAGGGGGGACGGTCAACTGCTCATTCATTCATTTCTTATTCTTTCGACTTGTCTATACTCAGTACGAGTTATGTCTTTGCTTTTCTCTTCGATCTATGAGGACATAGCTCAAGCTAAGTATAGGGGGGTCGTATATACCATGTATATACTATAAGCCATAACTCATACTGTAAATAAAATACTGCCATAAGCCAAAAGTAATGATAAAAGTATCATTATTACCATAATAAAAGATGACTGTGAGCTCCTCGGATTCTTACATACTGATTAATAAATCAGTCAAGGTAGCTTTGTGAAAGATTTGAAACTCTTTGTGAAAACATTTCAAAAGGTTTGTAAAAAGTGTTCAACCTTTGTAAATATTTTCAATTGCAAAATTTATTTTCTTTGCGTGAAATAAAATGTTTGAAAAATGTTTTGCAAATGGTTTGAAAAATGGTTGCAAAATTATTTGAAAAATCTATTTATGTTGTTTGGAAAATCGTTGCAAAATAATTTGCAAATGTGTGTACAGGTTTGTGAAAATAATTTGGACTATAGTTTTCAAAATCTTTTTCAAACAATTTTCAAAATAAGGCTGACGAGTATACACAGAAATCTCTCATACAAAAACAAGCAACAAACTCCAAATACAACTTATAAGAGCCCAAATAAGTTTCTGCTCTTTGTATATACTGATTAATAAATCAGGTTAAATAGTTTTGCAAAATGATTCGAAAAATGGTGTGAACTGTTTGGAATACTTTTTGTGAAACGATTTCAACTTTTGTAAAAATATTTTGATTGCAAAATTCTTTTATTTGTGTGAAATAAAGGATTTAGAAACCTATTTGCAAAAGATTTTGAAAATGTTTGCAAAAATATTTTAAAAATGTATATAGTGTTTGCAAAATCTTTGCAAAATGGATTTCAAATGTTAGTAAATATTTGCAAAAATTATTTTGTACTATAGTTTTCAAAATGATTTTTCAAATAAATTTGAGGAATAAAAGCATCATAATAAAATAAAATACATAAAATTCTTTACCAATTGTATAGACACCTAAATAAATTACTTTGTTAAAACATGTAAAGTCTTGTAAAATAAAGCAGCACGCCCGTGTAAATAGTTGTACATATTTTATACTTTGAGTGCCAAAATTCTTCTATTTATAAATTCTTTGTGTAAAAACTCTCCTCTTTGTTTTCAAATTCTTTGAAAAATTGCATTATTCTTTGCATATTTGTAAATAGCATTTGCATAGCATTCATATTCTTTTATTGAGCTTGATGGTTGAACTAGTCCAATAAAGTCGAAGATTGGAGCTTGGTTGGACCTTAATGCACCTAACTGCACTGGAACCTTATGGGAACTAGGTTTAAGGTACTTCAAGTCTATTCAGACTTAATTCTTTGAGAAATCAGGGCTTGGTTCAAGTCACCTCAGTGGACTAACTAGAACTTTTCGAGACACACGCATGACTCTTGTCGACCATGACCTAACTTGGACACTTGCACCTTTCACTTGGCTCAACTCAGTTGGAGTGGTGAGGGGGATGGATTTGCCAGTATGAGATGCACACGGGTGGAAACATTCGTCCTCGGCTAGATAGGGAAGTGCACCTCAACCTGGTCCAGTTTCAATGAAGTCGAATGACAGGAGAGTGTGGGTTGCAATAAAGCTTCAAAAGAGGGATAGTCTTCTGGCTCAAGAGGAAAAAGTCCTGATGTAAATGTTGCTGTAAATATTATATTTGAAAAAAAAGTGGACAGGCTTGTAAATAAAAATAAAAGTGCCTGCCGGAGTATGTATATGTTGTATAGAAAATAAGCAAGCTGGAGCATCAAAGTTGTACCATGTGAGCCTGCAGCTGGATGACTTGACTACACTGGTCTTGCATCCCCGGATAGGTAGCTACACTGGCTATTATCCATTCTCTTCTTCACCTCCTCCTCTTGAGCTGGATGCTACTTGAACTTAGAAGGGAATACCCCGCTCCTCGACGGTAGAGGGCTGGATTAGGGAATCATTAGGTTGTCATTCTGGAGAAGTCAGTTCCTTTGTCATTTCAATTGAGAAGAGCCACTATCACTTACATTGTACAAGTCAGCTTCATAGTAATAAGGGTTTGCGTATGACGTAGGCTAGTTCTGACCTGGCTATTGAGGTGGTTTGAACCGAGTTCTGTGACTCTCGAAGGCTATTGTGTTTTAAACTTGGTTCCCGACTAGAGTTCACACACTTTCACATCAAGGATTAACTGAGCTCCAAACTCTGATTTTGTAAGGACAAGGTATCGCACTGAAAGCTATCCTATCCACTCTATCTTCTTCGATTTCCTTTTTTCTTTTCTTCTTTATTCTTTTTCCTCTTATTGCATAAGTATTTGCTAGGGACTAGCAAAGGCAAGTATAGGGGGGGTGATGAATATCCATTTCATCACCTTTATTCTATCATTTTGGCCTTAAAAACCCCAGTAAATGCATGTAAATAACATCAATTTGTACATAATAGCATTCATTATTTATTGTATTATTGTACATAAAATAAGGTTTTAATGCCAAAATTATAGAATAAAGAGAAGAAAAGAAAAGGAATAAAATATTGCGAATATTTTATGACCCTAACCCCGAGACCAAGGCCAGAATGGAATTGGTCGACAAGGAATAAAGTAGGGGGAGATAAGGGCCAATAATACAATAGATACCTCAATTATTTAATCATTCATTTATGCATTTTGACATCCATTTTTGTATTTAATTATTTATTCACCAAATAAAAATATTTTGTACATGAAAGTTGTAGATAATAATGTAAACAAAAATACAAAATTGAGTTTGTACAAAAATAATACACAGTGTACATTTTGTACACAGAATAAAAAGCCAGAATCTCAACTTCACAGACCCATATCTTACAAATAAAAACTCAAAATCCACCAAACTCACCTTTAATTGTATATAGTTTTTCAAGAACTACTTAATAAATTGGTTCATAATTTTTGGAGTTCATCTGTGAAAGTTAGGGTTTTGGCCCCCATTGTGCAATCTGCCTGATTAAAATATTCAATTTATTCCTTGCTCATTATTTTAAATTATATTTTTAGAATTTTGTAAATAATGTATACAATACATGTACATATTAAAATTAAAAGAAAACCAAAAAGAACTTCTAAAATAAAATAAGTCTATAAGATACATAGACAAACTACCTATGCTATCTATATATATATAAAATAAAAGGGGATTTCATTATTCAGCTATATTTTTATAATAATGTAAATATAACTTATAACTTATTAAAAATACAAATCCAAAATAAAAACCAAGAAAATACATTAAATAAATTAAGTATACAGAATATATAGGTAAAATACCTATAAGTATACCTACATATACATCTACCCATTTATTTAAATATGTAAATCAACCCATAAAAATGAAATAAAAATACCCACACACTCACAAAAATAAAATATAAATTTATAAATTAATAAAATAAAATAATAAAATAAAATGAACAAAATAAAAATAAAATATACAAAATACATGTAAATACATGCATAAATACATCATCTAAATAAAACCATAATAAAATACATCAAAAAAATTAAATAAAAATCATGAATAAATACTACATGACTTAATACACATTTTTTATTTTATAAGAAAAATCTAATAAAATCATTTATTAGGTTAAATAAATCATTTTCGAATAAATTCCTCTATTTTGTCCGTTTGCGGCCGAGGTGGACCAATAAGGGCGCGGCCTTTGTTGACCGCCCGGTCAAATGTCCCATCCGGGACCTGGCGTTTCAGAACCGTCTTTTCCCCGATTTTCTTCCCTTTTTTACGGCCATCTCGTCCATCGATCGCGCTCGCGTTCTTCGCAAGAAATCATCCCTGATGATTACTGATGCTCGCCGATATCTTAGAACAACATGATGCTCACTGGATCACTCAATAAATGCTGGTCAATAAGGGTACATTCCCCTGTTTATAAATAAGAAGCTCCACCCCCCCCCCCCCTCCTCAAATTTGGCCAATTTTTATCCACCCAAAAGCCTCGACTCAGTTCCTGAGAGGTTCCCCGTGACAGGGGGAGCATTTCAGCAACGCGACGCGGCCGGAGGAGGGATCAATTTTGTCGCGGCGGAGCTCCGGCATCTGTCCTGCTTCCTGGTGGCCCCCAGGTATAAGAGTTGTCCTTTCACGCTTTTTAGGTAGATTTTAATTCTAGCATTTCAATTCCGTTGTTAGTTTAGCTTTTAGATCAGTAGCGCATCGTAAAACAGAAAAATCGAAGTTCGTCGGAGCGGACTTCTCCACCTTGATACCCACTGTCTCCGACCGCCTTAGTCACCTCACTTCGTTCCCCATCGCCTGCTCCATCTCCCGATCACTTTTGTCCAACCAAGGACCATCAGTCCTTGCGAATCGGAGCTCCACCTCCGCATATCACCGGAGCTCCTCCGCCTCACCTCATCTTGCACCAAAGCTTCAAAACCTAGGGTCGAGGAGATAGCCCTCGTTCCCCTGGTTCTTCCTATGCAGGTCAAACGATGCAAGGAACCCCTTTGGACTCGATTCGAACCAAGAAGAGGCTCCTGGAGGTCCCGACCTTCATCGACCTCACCTGAGCTCCTTGGACCTCCAGGAGCCATGCCAAGACCACCGGCAGACGCGGAAGACCTCCAGCTACAACCAGAACACCTCAGACGCGAGGAAGAGGGTCGGAGGAGCCCATGCTCCAAGATCGAAGCTCTCCTGGTGTGAGTTCCTTCTCTGTTCCTCCAGACCCCTTCATCGCCGTCCGATCAGGAGGAGCGCCCCAGATTGAACGAGAATCATCGGATGAAGCCCAGCCATCACCTCCGATCCGTGAGGCAGATCTAATCAGAAGCCTTCATCGGCGAAGCAGTATGGACTGTCGGATGCGCGACGCGTGTCCAAGTGAGATCTTCATCGCCGTCCGTTAGCGCCTAAATAAGGGGTAAATTTCTTATTTAGCCCCAGCCTTTTTGTATTTATTGATTAGCCCTGTAAATAAAAGTTGAAGTTTATTTTAGTGTGTAAAATTTTGCATGGACCTCCCTGTACCTTTATGTTATTACCTGGAGGTCCAGTCCACGTCACCTCACGTGCCGTCCCACGTGAGGGGGGTAAATTTCACAAGACCCCCTATATGTTTGTATATTTATTTTTTAGTCCATAAAATTAAATTCCAAGTGTAATATTTTTGTGAAAATTTACGTAAAGGACCCTGAACCTTTTGGAATTACTTTTTGGTCCATGTGGGTGCGGATCACGTATAGTCCCACGTGGTGGTCATTTTGCGCGGGGGTCCCTGGCGGGTTTTGTATTTCATTTTAGACCTTAAAATTGCAGATCAAGTGTAATATTTTTGGTGTTTTTGCACTACAGCCCCTATCTTTATTTTTATTTGCAAGAATGCCCCTGCCATGCCATATATTGTTGCTTGCTTGTTTCATTTTTGTCATGCATCATTGTAACTTGAAAAATTCCACAAAAATTATGCTAAGCTCATGTTAATTTGTACTCTCACGCCATATTTTTAGATTTCATTTTTGTTGCATTTTCATATTTATTAAAAATCAAAAACATGCATTTTTCACACTGTTTGCATTAGAAAACCCATAAAAAATATAAAAATGTTTTGAAAAATTCCAAAAAAAATATATTTTGTGTGTTTTGTCATTTACTAGTGTCAGTCCAAAAACCACTAAAAATTGCAAAAGAAAAATCATAAAAATTAGAAAACCCTAGAAATCTTTATAAAAATCTAATATCATAGAAAAATCATAAAAATACAAATTAAGTTTCTGTAGTTTCCTTTTGTTATTATCTACCGTTTAAAATTAATTTGAGGGTTTTTGGATATCATTTTCTATTTTTAAACCTCATTTCAACTCTGTCCAGTAACTTAAGTCCATGTTTTCCATTATCTTATTTTTGAAAAATATCAAAAACACTTGGAAAAAGCTGGAAAAATCACAAAAATAGTAAAAAATTATAAAAAGACCAAAAATATTCCATTTCCTAATTTTTGACTATTTTTACCTATTTTGATAAATACCCTATCCCTTCTTTTCTTATATTGTATACATATTCCAATATTTAAAATAATAATAATAATATGTATATATATAAATAATATAATTACCCACATAATTCGGATTCATACAAGGATGACTCTGTTGTACAGGTACATTGTAGGCTACTTGATTTTTGCTCTCTGTGGTTCGACCTCTACATGTTTATTCACTGTACAAATTATGGTAGAGTTAAATGTTAATTCACAAATTTTGGGACTTAATTGATTTATTCTTTATTGTGGGTTAATTGTTGATTAAATCTGGGTTTTGAGTGGTCAAAACTTCGACTGTGTTCCCACCTTGTGTGGAATACAAGACCGCTTAACATTCGGGTTTTATCAGTCCTTCACGGGTCCCATCTTTGGGAGGTGCCAGGTATTTTCTGTCTATTATTGGTGATTACTCCAGGATGGTGTGGGTGAATATGATGAAGCACAAGAGCAAGGCATTTCAGACCTTCAGGTAGTGGAATATATTGATGGAGAACCAGACTTCTAAGAAGGTAAAGCGTCTTCGTACAGATAATGGACTGGAGTTCTGTTTGTCAGAGTTCAATGAGTTCTGCAAAGAGGGTGTTGCGAGACATCTCATTGTCAGAGATACGCCACAGCAGAATGGAGTTGCTGAACGAATGAAGAGGACGCTTCTGTGATGCCCCGCCCCGCGGGGAGGACATCGGACCTATCTCCCTAGGATCCAGATACTCAGCAATAGCCACATTCACACATCATGACTAACATTCGGAATGTAAAGCAGGAAAAGTATATAATAAAATGCTCAAAGGACATTTATATATTCATGGTTCCCAAAACATAACAGATTTGCAATAGAGTCTATAATATTTTATTACATGACTAACAACTTAAACTACATGAACTACAAAGGTATACAACAATTATTAAGACTATACAAGTGAAACTGTACCCTGTGTCTTGTACAAAGTGCGGAAGATCAAGCCACTACTGCTGCTCAACAACCTGTCAACCTGGATGGGTTTCCAAAGAAGTACGAATGAGCTAAAATGCTCAGTACAGCTAAAACAGGCTAATACTACACTAAGCAGAAAGTGTAAAAGAGTAAAGAGAGGGATGTTCATGTTCCATTATTATTCTTGTAGTTGCTGCTCATTATTCCAAACCACCAATAAGATTATTATTGTAAGTTGCATGCAATTTGCTATCCGTACTTTACAAGTGTCATTATTTTTATTCATATCATGAGCTCACTAATTATACACTTATCTACATGCATTGTTTGGGAAAATCATATAAGTCTATGCACATAAGTATAATATTCAAGAGATCTTGCCATCATTTAGTTATTGGGTTCAAACATTAATAGCCAAACTCAACAGTCACAACATGTGCACTGGAGCAACTGACACAAGCCAACAAACTCAAGCAACCAACCCCAACTTCAACTTCAACCATTTCCCCCAGCTTACCCATCACAAGGGGAATACCTGGGAACGAGTACACCGCGGCCAAACGGGACCGCACCGGATACACCCTTGTGATGAAGTACGAGTCTTCGATGAGTGTCGTACTAGGGACGCGGACACACTGACTGTACCCGTAGCACTACGTTCAACCGACAGAGTAGCGGAACACACCGACAAACTCGCGGAACTAGAACCAACACTCCATCTAGGACTCACCGGGACCACGAGAGCTGCGCCACACTCTCGGGTATGCTAACTTCTCTAACCATAACACACGTAAACAAGTATTGATAAGGTAGTTTTCAACATTAAATTTATTTAGCCATATTTGATAATTTATATTTCACCTCTTACTATGAGTAGTCATGAGATCTCACTTATGGTCATCACAAACATAACAGGGCTAGTGAATAAATTTATTGTGTAATCACATACCGTTATAAGGAGGCCAACTGCTGCTAACCATGGTTTTTTTTTCATTTAACAATTCCCTCCCTTAATTACATTATAGTACCTTCACCCAAGAGCAATCTCCTTTAATTTTTAAATTGCATGTACTAAGTCTCTATATGTATTTATAATTGATTTTTGAATAATTACAGTAGAATATATAATAAAAAGGAAAATAAAGTTTATGTAGAAATGCTTAATATTTTAGGACGTAATCGTATTCCTTGGTTCACAAGTACAATCCACAATTTTAGAAATGTTGATCCATGACATGGGGATCACTTAGCAAATAAGGAAATATGCTCTTTTCCCCTCGTACGTTATTTCCCCAATCATATCTCATATTTCAATAGCCCATCTAGATCAACTTGAGACTCGCGACCATGTTTATGCATAATTGACTTGCTATATACTATCATTCTAGAAATAAAAGGACTAAAATCAATAGAATAAATATTTTATCTATCAGGACTCTTTATATAACTAGTTGGATCACGGAATGATAATTACATTACTTCTTTGTAGAATACATTACTTGCTAAGGAAACCAACTCTACGCATGTTAGTTTAATTGCATTAGCAAAACGTAAGAATTTACCCAATTTTTATTATACAATTAATTTAATATATTATCTTTGGAAAGTATATAAATCGTACGGTTTAATAGGCACCATAAATCACCACTATTATAGTATATATTGATTTAATATCCCAATTGAATGGCTTGTAACTTTACATGTATTACATATAATACTGTTAGGTAGAGATGTTATATTGTATCAGTTGTGGTCAATATGCAGTATTTCTTAACTATTATGTATGATCTACTATGGCATATTGCGCTCTCCCTTTTGTTCGCATGCTTAAAAGAGAACATTAGTTACACAAGTGCTTGATTGGGATAAAGCTCATCGATATAAATCATATGTATATGCACAAGTAATTCAAATATGGGCATACACAGCCTGGGTGCCAGAAATAATCTTTTTGACGTTACATGTGCATTTCATCTCATCCGTTACCCATGCAGATTAACGTTGGAAATAACATAAGAGCCAATAAGTTCTTTCCCCATATAACATGCATATCTTCATTACCATCATAATTTCAATCCTTAATACCATGCATAAAACATCATTTCTTGTGAAAGAAATTAAGTACGTCTATTTCGAGTGATAGATGTATGGAAAGAATTTCAAACAATATCTTTAATATTCTAAATAAATAAATCTATTGGATTTAACAACTCAACCTCCAATTTGCGTGTTAACAGTGTGAATAGAAGGACTACTCCATAATAATCTCATAATGGCTTTTGTTAACATATTATGAGAAAGATTTACATATTGCCAAGTGAAATACAGAGCCATTCAGTTTCAAACCATTGATGTAACTACATTGATTCATAGAGATTTAGTGTGGTTATTGGCGCAGAATTTACGATCTTTAAAAGGACCTGAAAAATCCCATAAATACTATTTCATCAATTGCCATTTGATTTCTAGTATAATCACCTGGATCATATTAAAGATATAACACATACTAACCATCAGACTAACTTATCCCAAGATAACGTATGATCCAACGATAATGAAAAGGCTGGCCTTAGTTTCATTGCCCACTTAAACGCAACACGTATCTAACGTAGTTAAAACATACTAACTGTTACATCGAATGTTATCTCCTATGTCCAATGCATGATATATTCATAGAAAATACGTACTTGTGGGTAACAATAGCTTTATATGCTAAGATATACAGCCAATTCCATTGAAATATTATCACCACACCATCAAATTGAGATAATGGGTAGAACATGATAAACTAATATTAAGTTGATTTGGAGATGACGTTTATACATATGAATCTAATGCATCTTTTTTTCAGGAACATGAACAACCGACAATCATCACGCCAACGGTGGAAACCCAATCCAGCAAGAGGGACACGAAGGTCCATGGGACATATGAAACGCGAGAAAATCACAAGAGAAAGGGAAGGGGACCGTACCTATATGTTGTTTGTGCATCAACGTCATATGTCCATTCTAAGTAGTTCCACGCTTCATCATGATCACGGAAATCCTCTAAATCAAAATAATCCCTTGCTTAGATCTGACCCACAACAAAATCTTGAAATACAAGGAACGAGAGAGATGATCTTACATTTCTAGTGCTAGATCCGTGTAGAGGATGTCGAGGGAAAACTTCCCCACAAAAATAATAGAGGACAACCAACTCCGCCAATGCTCCGTCGGAGTTCCAGCGATCTTGAGAGGTGGGGGATGGTAAGTGGTGGCTAGGGTTTGCAAGTGAGAGGAGAGAGAAGCCCATGTGTCCTTTTATATCTCAAAAATCATACTTGGGCGGATCTCTTAGATGGATCTTGCTCAATCCCGTATAACCATTTCAGATTTGACCCATCCTCACTAAAATGATCATATTTCACTCATCCGATATCCGATTTACAAAATTTCAGATGCGTTGGAATCCTGACGACGATACGCATCCAACAAGTCATAATATGCTACAATCAGATCGAAATTGGATTTTTCATAAATTTCTTATTGAATCACAACTATTTGATTATCATCAACTTGACCAAGTTGCAGGGCTAAAATTGGGGGTTTCACATCATAACAATCTTAAAACAAGTCTCGTCCTCGAGACTTCAGGTATCGGTATGGGTAGTATTCTCTGTCTATTCATATCATATGTTGTATACATCCACGATATCATACCTAATATTCATTACATCATGTAAAGATATTATTGGGATAGGACATGTGTCTATTACGATAGTCAAAAGGCTATCTACAGACCTTAAGGTTATAATTTTTGAAAATAAAAAAAAATCTTAAGATGTATCTTTCTTAGCTTGAAGGTGATAACAATCTTAAAAGAACTCTTCCTATTTCTTCTAGAGATGCACTCGCATCTGCAATCTACTTATCACAGGAGTGATACAATCTTAATAGAACATTTGTTATCACTGTCAACGACAACTAATTTTAAGAAATTACAGTTGACACCTTCGACATCTTAAGAGAGTTCAAATTTCTTCAAAAGATGTACATGCCTCTACGTTCCACTTATCACGAGAGTGATAACAATCTTAATAGGACCTTGTTATCGTGATCAACGGTAACAATCTTTGGGGATTACAGTTATCATCTTCGGTGATAACACTTTTAAAGTATCCTCCTTATTACTCCTGAAAATGGATAAAATATCTAATTTCTACTTATCACAAGAGTGATAACCATCTTGATAGGTCCTTTTATTGCGGTCGGTGATAACAAATTAAAGAGGATCAAAATCATCAACCGATGATAAGAATATAAAAATTTAGAGTTATATCACCTTCAATGATTACAAACAAGAGTAATGGTGATATCATAGTCGATGATAACAATCTTAAAAAGAATCAAGCCATCTCTTTCAATCCTTACGCTTGTCTTACGAATTAGCATGTACTACATATACGAGTCTCAATACCACATAACTAAGGATTGATACCTATGAATCCTTTAACTCGATTATCATAAAAAGAAAACTAAGACACTAACATTGTCACAACTATAACCATCAGAATCATATAATCCATATGTCATATTTTCTTGTGGACCTGCTCTATATTATCAACAAATTCAAGAAGAACATAATTTATGTTCATATAGATAAAACATTATCTAACATTTTTTTTTCATTTAGAATTACAAGAACATTGAATAGTCATAAGAGTCATTACATCAATCGCATGCCTTGAGTATTTTTTTTTGTTCCTTTTCATCAACATGTGAATACTCTCATATAGTGCTCTAACAATAACGTTATTGACTCACTGCGGGCATTCAACTTGACTATGACCTCTTTGGCCACATGTATAGCATCGTCGAGGCCTGCTACTTCCTCTTGGTCCATTTGTAGTAGAACTTGTTGTAGTCTCGTGCATTGCTTTCAATGGTAGGGAACCATTATAAGTTAATGAATAAGGCATCATAATCTGTTGCCCATCCTTGTCATTTTCACGTAAATTCTCCCCGCTCAATTTCATATCGTGATGTAAGTCTTCCATGCGAGATATGACTTCTACCATCTCGCGGATAGTGGATGGTCGACAAGAAGAGAGTCTATGTTGAATATCAAGGCGAAGTCCACACCAAAACTTTAGGATCCGTTCGTCTTCACACATTTCAAGCATGGGTGAATGACGTGCTAACTCATCAAATTTGATCTGATATTCTCTAGCTGACATCGGTCCTTGTTTCAACTCATCCAATTCCTTTCTTTTTCTCCTAACCCAGAAATCAGGAAGAAATTGTTCTCTAAATGACTTCACAAAATTATCCCAAGTCAAAGGATGTGGTAAATGTCGGGATAACGCACTCCACCAATGCTTTGCATGACCGCTCAAGGAGTATTCAGCAAATGGCACCCAACAATCTTTGGGTGCTTGGATAATCTTGAGAACTTTCTCAATCTTTTCTAACCAAGCATCAGCATCCTCAGGAGTAGTATCCCCAACAAACTCTGGTACCTGACCCTTGCAATAGCTAGCAAAGATTTTCTGATGTTTCTGAAAAATATCCTCATTAGATAGATGAGGAAGTGTAACTCTAGTAGTACCCACGCTTTGAAGGGTACGAACGGATTCTTCAAATCCATCAAGTCTTCGCTCTACGGTCTGTAGTCTCCTATCCATATTTTGGAGCATGTCCATCATCATTGCCAATTGTCTAGCAATCTCAGCGTTCGAAAGCGACATGATTCTGCAAGAATCAATTACACTCATAAGTCTCTATATATCTAAGTCTTCATATATTAGGACTCTTATACGGGAACCATTCCTGTTGGACTAAACATCATAGTCAGAGGACCCTGATTTATTCCATACATTCCGAATACCGTTAATAATCATAAGTATAAATGTTGGCTAATGGAGTATCCTTGCTCTGATACCATCTGTGACGCCCCGCCCCGCGGGGAGGACATCGGACCTATCTCCCTAGGATCCAGATACTCAGCAATAGCCACATTCACACATCATGACTAACATTCGGAATGTAAAGCAGGAAAAGTAAATAATAAAATGCTCAAAGGACATTTATATATTCATGGTTCCCAAAACATAACAGATTTGCAATAGAGTCCATAATATTTTATTACATGACTAACAACTTAAACTACATGAACTACAAAGGTATACAACAATTATTAAGACTATACAAGTGAAACTGTACCCTGTGTCTTGTAGAAAGTGCGGAAGATCAAGCCACTACTGCTGCTCAACAACCTGTCAACCTGGATGGGTTTCCAAAGAAGTACGTATGAGCTAAAATGCTCAGTACATCTAAAACAGGCTAACACTACACTAAGCAGAAAGTGTAAAAGAGTAAAGAGAGGGATGTTCATGTTCCATTATTATTCTTGTAGTTGCTGCTCATTATTCCAAACCACCAATAAGATTATTATTGTAAGTTGCATGCAATTTGCTATCCGTACTCTACAAGTGTCATTATTTTTATTCATATCATGAGCTCACTAATTATACACTTATCTACATGCATTGTTTGGGAAAATCATATAAGTCTATGCACATAAGTATAATATTCAAGTGATCTTGCCATCATTTAGTTATTGGGTTCAAACATTGATAGCCAAACTCAACAGTCACAACATGTGCACTGGAGCAACTGACACAAGCCAACAAACTCAAGCAACCAACCCCAACTTCAACTTCAATCATTTCCCCCAGCTTACCCATCACAAGGGGAATACCCGGGAACGAGTACACCGCGGCCAAACGGGACCGCACCGGATACACCATTGTGATGAAGTACGAGTCTTCGATGAGTGCCGTACTAGGGACGTGGACACACCGACTGTACCCGTAGCACTACGTTCAACCGACAGAGTAGAGGAACACACCGACAAACTCGCGGAACTAGAACCAACACTCCATCTAGGACTCACCGGGACCACGAGAGCTGCGTCACACTCTCGGGTATGCTAACTTCTCTAACCATAACACACGTAAACAAGTATTGATAAGGTAGTTTTCAACATTAAATTTATTTAGCCATATTTGATAATTTATATTTCACCTCTTACTATGAGTAGTCATGAGATCTCACTTATGGTCATCACAAACATAACAGGGCTAGTGAATAAATTTATTGTGTAATCACATACCGTTATAAGGAGGCCAACTGCTGCTAACCATGGTTTTTTTTTCATTTAACAATTCCCTCCCTTAAGTACATTATAGTACCTTCACCCAAGAGCAATCTCCTTTAATTTTTAAATTGCATGTACTAAGTCTCTATATGTATTTATAATTGATTTTTGAATAATTACAGTAGAATATATAATAAAAAGGAAAATAAAGTTTATGTAGAAATGCTTAATATTTTAGGACGTAATCGTATTCCTTGGTTCACAAGTACAATCCACAATTTTAGAAATGTTGATCCATGACATGGGGATCACTTAGCAAATAAGGAAATATGCTCTTTTCCCCTCGTACGTTATTTCCCCAATCATATCTCATATTTCAATAGCCCATCTAGATCAACTTGAGACTCGCGACCATGTTTATGCATAATTGACTTGCTATATACTATCATTCTAGAAATAAAAGGACTAAAATCAATAGAATAAATATTTTATCTATCAGGACTCTTTATATAACTAGTTGGATCACGGAATGATAATTACATTACTTCTTTGTAGAATACATTACTTGCTAAGGAAACCAACTCTACGCATGTTAGTTTAATTGCATTAGCAAAACGTAAGAATTTACCCAATTTTTATTATACAATTAATTTAATATATTATCTTTGGAAAGTATATAAATCGTACGTTTTAATAGGCACCATAAATCACCACTATTATAGTATATATTGATTTAATATCCCAATTGAATGGCTTGTAACTTTACATGTATTACATATAATACTGTTAGGTAGAGATGTTATATTGTATCAGTTGTGGTCAATATGCAGTATTTCTTAACTATTATGTATGATCTACTATGGCATATTGCGCTCTCCCTTTTGTTCGCATGCTTAAAAGAGAACATTAGTTACACAAGTGCTTGATTGGGATAAAGCTCATCGATATAAATCATATGTATATGCACAAGTAATTCAAATATGGGCATACACAGCCTGGGTGCCAGAAATAATCTTTTTGACGTTACATGTGCATTTCATCTCATCCGTTACCCATGCAGATTAACGTTGGAAATAACATAAGAGCCAATAAGTTCTTTCCCCATATAACATGCATATCTTCATTACCATCATAATTTCAATCCTTAATACCATGCATAAAACATCATTTCTTGTGAAAGAAATTAAGTACGTCTATTTCGAGTGATAGATGTATGGAAAGAATTTCAAACAATATCTTTAATATTCTAAATAAATAAATCTATTGGATTTAACAACTCAACCTCCAATTTGCGTGTTAACAGTGTGAATAGAAGGACTACTCCATAATAATCTCATAATGGCTTTTGTTAACATATTATGAGAAAGATTTACATATTGCCAAGTGAAATACAGAGCCATTCAGTTTCAAACCACTGATGTAACTACATTGATTCATAGAGATTTAGTGTGGTTATTGGCGCAGAATTTACGATCTTTAAAAGGACCTGAAAAATCCCATAAATACTATTTCATCAATTGCCATTTGATTTCTAGTATAATCACCTGGATCATATTAAAGATATAACACATACTAACCATCAGACTAACTTATCCCAAGATAACGTATGATCCAACGATAATGAAAAGGCTGGCCTTAGTTTCATTGCCCACTTAAACGCAACACGTATCTAACGTAGTTAAAACATACTAACTGTTACATCGAATGTTATCTCCTATGTCCAATGCATGATATATTCATAGAAAATACGTACTTGTGGGTAACAATAGCTTTATATGCTAAGATATACAGCCAATTCCATTGAAATATTATCACCACACCATCAAATTGAGATAATGGGTAGAACATGATAAACCAATATTAAGTTGATTTGGAGATGACGTTTATACATATGAATCTAATGCATCTTTTTTTCAGGAACATGAACAACCGACAATCATCACGCCAACGGTGGAAACCCAATCCAGCAAGAGGGACACGAAGGTCCATGGGACATATGAAACGCGAGAAAATCACAAGAGAAAGGGAAGGGGACCGTACCTATATGTTGTTTGTGCATCAACGTCATATGTCCATTCTAAGTAGTTCCACGCTTCATCATGATCACGGAAATCCTCTAAATCAAAATAATCCCTTGCTTAGATCTGACCCACAACAAAATCTTGAAATACAAGGAACGAGAGAGATGATCTTACATTTCTAGTGCTAGATCCGTGTAGAGGATGTCGAGGGAAAACTTCCCCACAAAAATAATAGAGGACAACCAACTCCGCCAATGCTCCGTCGGAGTTCCAGCGATCTTGAGAGGTGGGGGATGGTAAGTGGTGGCTAGGGTTTGCAAGTGAGAGGAGAGAGAAGCCCATGTGTCCTTTTATATCTCAAAAATCATACTTGGGCGGATCTCTTAGATGGATCTTGCTCAATCCCGTATAACCATTTCAGATTTGACCCATCCTCACTAAAATGATCATATTTCACTCATCCGATATCCGATTTACAAAATTTCAGATGCGTTGGAATCCTGACGACGATACGCATCCAACAAGTCATAATATGCTACAATCAGATCGAAATTGGATTTTTCATAAATTTCTTATTGAATCACAACTATTTGATTATCATCAACTTGACCAAGTTGCAGGGCTAAAATTGGGGGTTTCACATCATAACAATCTTAAAACAAGTCTCGTCCTCGAGACTTCAGGTATCGGTATGGGTAGTATTCTCTGTCTATTCATATCATATGTTGTATACATCCACGATATCATACCTAATATTCATTACATCATGTAAAGATATTATTGGGATAGGACATGTGTCTATTACGATAGTCAAAAGGCTATCTACAGACCTTAAGGTTATAATTTTTGAAAATAAAAAAAAATCTTAAGATGTATCTTTCTTAGCTTGAAGGTGATAACAATCTTAAAAGAACTCTTCCTATTTCTTCTAGAGATGCACTCGCATCTGCAATCTACTTATCACAGGAGTGATACAATCTTAATAGAACATTTGTTATCACTGTCAACGACAACTAATTTTAAGAAATTACAGTTGACACCTTCGACATCTTAAGAGAGTTCAAATTTCTTCAAAAGATGTACATGCCTCTACGTTCCACTTATCACGAGAGTGATAACAATCTTAATAGGACCTTGTTATCGTGATCAACGGTAACAATCTTTAGGGATTACAGTTATCATCTTCGGTGATAACACTTTTAAAGTATCCTCCTTATTACTCCTGAAAATGGATAAAATATCTAATTTCTACTTATCACAAGAGTGATAACCATCTTGATAGGTCCTTTTATTGCGGTCGGTGATAACAAATTAAAGAGGATCAAAATCATCAACCGATGATAAGAATATAAAAATTTAGAGTTATATCACCTTCAATGATTACAAACAAGAGTAATGGTGATATCATAGTCGATGATAACAATCTTAAAAAGAATCAAGCCATCTCTTTCAATCCTTACGCTTGTCTTACGAATTAGCATGTACTACATATACGAGTCTCAATACCACATAACTAAGGTTTGATACCTATGAATCCTTTAACTCGATTATCATAAAAAGAAAACTAAGACACTAACATTGTCACAACTATAACCATCAGAATCATATAATCCATATGTCATATTTTCTTGTGGACCTGCTCTATATTATCAACAAATTCAAGAAGAACATAATTTATGTTCATATAGATAAAACATTATCTAACATTTTTTTTTCATTTAGAATTACAAGAACATTGAATAGTCATAAGAGTCATTACATCAATCGCATGCCTTGAGTATTTTTTTTGTTCCTTTTCATCAACATGTGAATACTCTCATATAGTGCTCTAACAATAACGTTATTGACTCACTGCGGGCATTCAACTTGACTATGACCTCTTTGGCCACATGTATAGCATCGTCGAGGCCTGCTACTTCCTCTTGGTCCATTTGTAGTAGAACTTGTTGTACTCTCGTGCATTGCTTTCAATGGTAGGGAACCATTATAAGTTAATGAATTAAGGCATCATAATCTGTTGCCCATCCTTGTCATTTTCACGTAAATTCTCCCCGCTCAATTTCATATCGTGATGTAAGTCTTCCATGCGAGATATGACTTCTACCATCTCGCGGATAGTGGATGGTCGACAAGAAGAGAGTCTATGTTGAATATCAAGGCGAAGTCCACACCAAAACTTTAGGATCCGTTCGTCTTCACACATTTCAAGCATGGGTGAATGACGTGCTAACTCATCAAATTTGATCTGATATTCTCTAGCTGACATCGGTCCTTGTTTCAACTCATCCAATTCCTTTCTTTTTCTCCTAACCCAGAAATCAGGAAGAAATTGTTCTCTAAATGACTTCACAAAATTATCCCAAGTCAAAGGATGTGGTAAATGTCGGGATAACGCACTCCACCAATGCTTTGCATGACCGCTCAAGGAGTATTCAGCAAATGGCACCCAACAATCTTTGGGTGCTTGGATAATCTTGAGAACTTTCTCAATCTTTTCTAACCAAGCATCAGCATCCTCAGGAGTAGTATCCCCAACAAACTCTGGTACCTGACCCTTGCAATAGCTAGCAAAGATTTTCTGATGTTTCTGAAAAATATCCTCATTAGATAGATGAGGAAGTGTAACTCTAGTAGTACCCACGCTTTGAAGGGTACGAACGGATTCTTCAAATCCATCAAGTCTTCGCTCTACGGTCTGTAGTCTCCTATCCATATTTTGGAGCATGTCCATCATCATTGCCAATTGTCTAGCAATCTCAGCGTTCGAAAGCGACATGATTCTGCAAGAATCAATTACACTCATAAGTCTCTATATATCTAAGTCTTCATATATTAGGACTCTTATACGGGAACCATTCCTGTTGGACTAAACATCATAGTCAGAGGACCCTGATGTATTCCATACATTCCGAATACCGTTAATAATCATAAGTATAAATGTTGGCTAATGGAGTATCCTTGCTCTGATACCATCTGTGACGCCCCGCCCCGCGGGGAGGACATCGGACCTATCTCCCTAGGATCCAGATACTCAGCAATAGCCACATTCACACATCATGACTAACATTCGGAATGTAAAGCAGGAAAAGTAAATAATAAAATGCTCAAAGGACATTTATATATTCATGGTTCCCAAAACATAACAGATTTGCAATAGAGTCCATAATATTTTATTACATGACTAACAACTTAAACTACATGAACTACAAAGGTATACAACAATTATTAAGACTATACAAGTGAAACTGTACCCTGTGTCTTGTAGAAAGTGCGGAAGATCAAGCCACTACTGCTGCTCAACAACCTGTCAACCTGGATGGGTTTCCAAAGAAGTACGTATGAGCTAAAATGCTCAGTACATCTAAAACAGGCTAACACTACACTAAGCAGAAAGTGTAAAAGAGTAAAGAGAGGGATGTTCATGTTCCATTATTATTCTTGTAGTTGCTGCTCATTATTCCAAACCACCAATAAGATTATTATTGTAAGTTGCATGCAATTTGCTATCCGTACTCTACAAGTGTCATTATTTTTATTCATATCATGAGCTCACTAATATACACTTATCTACATGCATTGTTTGGGAAAATCATATAAGTCTATGCACATTAGTATAATATTCAAGAGATCTTGCCATCATTTAGTTATTGGGTTCAAACATTGATAGCCAAACTCAACAGTCACAACATGTGCACTGGAGCAACTGACACAAGCCAACAAACTCAAGCAACCAACCCCAACTTCAACTTCAATCATTTCCCCCAGCTTACCCATCACAAGGGGAATACCCGGGAACGAGTACACCGCGGCCAAACGGGACCGCACCGGATACACCATTGTGATGAAGTACGAGTCTTCGATGAGTGCCGTACTAGGGACGTGGACACACCGACTGTACCCGTAGCACTACGTTCAACCGACAGAGTAGAGGAACACACCGACAAACTCGCGGAACTAGAACCAACACTCCATCTAGGACTCACCGGGACCACGAGAGCTGCGTCACACTCTCGGGTATGCTAACTTCTCTAACCATAACACACGTAAACAAGTATTGATAAGGTAGTTTTCAACATTAAATTTATTTAGCCATATTTGATAATTTATATTTCACCTCTTACTATGAGTAGTCATGAGATCTCACTTATGGTCATCACAAACATAACAGGGCTAGTGAATAAATTTATTGTGTAATCACATACCGTTATAAGGAGGCCAACTGCTGCTAACCATGGTTTTTTTTCATTTAACAATTCCCTCCCTTAAGTACATTATAGTACCTTCACCCAAGAGCAATCTCCTTTAATTTTTAAATTGCATGTACTAAGTCTCTATATGTATTTATAATTGATTTTTGAATAATTACAGTAGAATATATAATAAAAATGAAAATAAAGTTTATGTAGAAATGCTTAATATTTTAGGACGTAATCGTATTCCTTGGTTCACAAGTACAATCCACAATTTTAGAAATGTTGATCCATGACATGGGGATCACTTAGCAAATAAGGAAATATGCTCTTTTCCCCTCGTACGTTATTTCCCCAATCATATCTCATATTTCAATAGCCCATCTAGATCAACTTGAGACTCGCGACCATGTTTATGCATAATTGACTTGCTATATACTATCATTCTAGAAATAAAAGGACTAAAATCAATAGAATAAATATTTTATCTATCAGGACTCTTTATATAACTAGTTGGATCACGGAATGATAATTACATTACTTCTTTGTAGAATACATTACTTGCTAAGGAAACCAACTCTACGCATGTTAGTTTAATTGCATTAGCAAAACGTAAGAATTTACCCAATTTTTATTATACAATTAATTTAATATATTATCTTTGGAAAGTATATAAATCGTACGGTTTAATAGGCACCATAAATCACCACTATTATAGTATATATTGATTTAATATCCCAATTGAATGGCTTGTAACTTTACATGTATTACATATAATACTGTTAGGTAGAGATGTTTATATTGTATCAGTTGTGGTCAATATGCAGTATTTCTTAACTATTATGTATGATCTACTATGGCATATTGCGCTCTCCCTTTTGTTCGCATGCTTAAAAGAGAACATTAGTTACACAAGTGCTTGATTGGGATAAAGCTCATCGATATAAATCATATGTATATGCACAAGTAATTCAAATATGGGCATACACAGCCTGGGTGCCAGAAATAATCTTTTTGACGTTACATGTGCATTTCATCTCATCCGTTACCCATGCAGATTAACGTTGGAAATAACATAAGAGCCAATAAGTTCTTTCCCCATATAACATGCATATCTTCATTACCATCATAATTTCAATCCTTAATACCATGCATAAAACATCATTTCTTGTGAAAGAAATTAAGTACGTCTATTTCGAGTGATAGATGTATGGAAAGAATTTCAAACAATATCTTTAATATTCTAAATAAATAAATCTATTGGATTTAACAACTCAACCTCCAATTTGCGTGTTAACAGTGTGAATAGAAGGACTACTCCATAATAATCTCATAATGGCTTTTGTTAACATATTATGAGAAAGATTTACATATTGCCAAGTGAAATACAGAGCCATTCAGTTTCAAACCACTGATGTAACTACATTGATTCATAGAGATTTAGTGTGGTTATTGGCGCAGAATTTACGATCTTTAAAAGGACCTGAAAAATCCCATAAATACTATTTCATCAATTGCCATTTGATTTCTAGTATAATCACCTGGATCATATTAAAGATATAACACATACTAACCATCAGACTAACTTATCCCAAGATAACGTATGATCCAACGATAATGAAAAGGCTGGCCTTAGTTTCATTGCCCACTTAAACGCAACACGTATCTAACGTAGTTAAAACATACTAACTGTTACATCGAATGTTATCTCCTATGTCCAATGCATGATATATTCATAGAAAATACGTACTTGTGGGTAACAATAGCTTTATATGCTAAGATATACAGCCAATTCCATTGAAATATTATCACCACACCATCAAATTGAGATAATGGGTAGAACATGATAAACCAATATTAAGTTGATTTGGAGATGACGTTTATACATATGAATCTAATGCATCTTTTTTTCAGGAACATGAACAACCGACAATCATCACGCCAACGGTGGAAACCCAATCCAGCAAGAGGGACACGAAGGTCCATGGGACATATGAAACGCGAGAAAATCACAAGAGAAAGGGAAGGGGACCGTACCTATATGTTGTTTGTGCATCAACGTCATATGTCCATTCTAAGTAGTTCCACGCTTCATCATGATCACGGAAATCCTCTAAATCAAAATAATCCCTTGCTTAGATCTGACCCACAACAAAATCTTGAAATACAAGGAACGAGAGAGATGATCTTACATTTCTAGTGCTAGATCCGTGTAGAGGATGTCGAGGGAAAACTTCCCCACAAAAATAATAGAGGACAACCAACTCCGCCAATGCTCCGTCGGAGTTCCAGCGATCTTGAGAGGTGGGGGATGGTAAGTGGTGGCTAGGGTTTGCAAGTGAGAGGAGAGAGAAGCCCATGTGTCCTTTTATATCTCAAAAATCATACTTGGGCGGATCTCTTAGATGGATCTTGCTCAATCCCGTATAACCATTTCAGATTTGACCCATCCTCACTAAAATGATCATATTTCACTCATCCGATATCCGATTTACAAAATTTCAGATGCGTTGGAATCCTGACGACGATACGCATCCAACAAGTCATAATATGCTACAATCAGATCGAAATTGGATTTTTCATAAATTTCTTATTGAATCACAACTATTTGATTATCATCAACTTGACCAAGTTGCAGGGCTAAAATTGGGGGTTTCACATCATAACAATCTTAAAACAAGTCTCGTCCTCGAGACTTCAGGTATCGGTATGGGTAGTATTCTCTGTCTATTCATATCATATGTTGTATACATCCACGATATCATACCTAATATTCATTACATCATGTAAAGATATTATTGGGATAGGACATGTGTCTATTACGATAGTCAAAAGGCTATCTACAGACCTTAAGGTTATAATTTTTGAAAATAAAAAAAAATCTTAAGATGTATCTTTCTTAGCTTGAAGGTGATAACAATCTTAAAAGAACTCTTCCTATTTCTTCTAGAGATGCACTCGCATCTGCAATCTACTTATCACAGGAGTGATACAATCTTAATAGAACATTTGTTATCACTGTCAACGACAACTAATTTTAAGAAATTACAGTTGACACCTTCGACATCTTAAGAGAGTTCAAATTTCTTCAAAAGATGTACATGCCTCTATGTTCCACTTATCACGAGAGTGATAACAATCTTAATAGGACCTTGTTATCGTGATCAACGGTAACAATCTTTAGGGATTACAGTTATCATCTTCGGTGATAACACTTTTAAAGTATCCTCCTTATTACTCCTGAAAATGGATAAAAATATCTAATTTCTACTTATCACAAGAGTGATAACCATCTTGATAGGTCCTTTTATTGCGGTCGGTGATAACAAATTAAAGAGGATCAAAATCATCAACCGATGATAAGAATATAAAAATTTAGAGTTATATCACCTTCAATGATTACAAACAAGAGTAATGGTGATATCATAGTCGATGATAACAATCTTAAAAAGAATCAAGCCATCTCTTTCAATCCTTACGCTTGTCTTACGAATTAGCATGTACTACATATACGAGTCTCAATACCACATAACTAAGGTTTGATACCTATGAATCCTTTAACTCGATTATCATAAAAAGAAAAACTAAGACACTAACATTGTCACAACTATAACCATCAGAATCATATAATCCATATGTCATATTTTCTTGTGGACCTGCTCTATATTATCAACAAATTCAAGAAGAACATAATTTATGTTCATATAGATAAAACATTATCTAACATTTTTTTTTCATTTAGAATTACAAGAACATTGAATAGTCATAAGAGTCATTACATCAATCGCATGCCTTGAGTATTTTTTTTTGTTCCTTTTCATCAACATGTGAATACTCTCATATAGTGCTCTAACAATAACGTTATTGACTCACTGCGGGCATTCAACTTGACTATGACCTCTTTGGCCACATGTATAGCATCGTCGAGGCCTGCTACTTCCTCTTGGTCCATTTGTAGTAGAACTTGTTGTAGTCTCGTGCATTGCTTTCAATGGTAGGGAACCATTATAAGTTAATGAATAAGGCATCATAATCTGTTGCCCATCCTTGTCATTTTCACGTAAATTCTCCCCGCTCAATTTCATATCGTGATGTAAGTCTTCCATGCGAGATATGACTTCTACCATCTCGCGGATAGTGGATGGTCGACAAGAAGAGAGTCTATGTTGAATATCAAGGCGAAGTCCACACCAAAACTTTAGGATCCGTTCTTCTTCACACATTTCAAGCATGGGTGAATGACGTGCTAACTCATCAAATTTGATCTGATATTCTCTAGCTGACATCGGTCCTTGTTTCAACTCATCCAATTCCTTTCTTTTTCTCCTAACCCAGAAATCAGGAAGAAATTGTTCTCTAAATGACTTCACAAAATTATCCCAAGTCAAAGGATGTGGTAAATGTCGGGATAACGCACTCCACCAATGCTTTGCATGACCGCTCAAGGAGTATTCAGCAAATGGCACCCAACAATCTTTGGGTGCTTGGATAATCTTGAGAACTTTCTCAATCTTTTCTAACCAAGCATCAGCATCCTCAGGAGTAGTATCCCCAACAAACTCTGGTACCTGACCCTTGCAATAGCTAGCAAAGATTTTCTGATGTTTCTGAAAAATATCCTCATTAGATAGATGAGGAAGTGTAACTCTAGTAGTACCCACGCTTTGAAGGGTACGAACGGATTCTTCAAATCCATCAAGTCTTCGCTCTACGGTCTGTAGTCTCCTATCCATATTTTGGAGCATGTCCATCATCATTGCCAATTGTCTAGCAATCTCAGCGTTCGAAAGCGACATGATTCTGCAAGAATCAATTACACTCATAAGTCTCTATATATCTAAGTCTTCATATATTAGGACTCTATACGGGAACCATTCCTGTTGGACTAAACATCATAGTCAGAGGACCCTGATGTATTCCATACATTCCGAATACCGTTAATAATCATAAGTATAAATGTTGGCTAATGGAGTATCCTTGCTCTGATACCATCTGTGACGCCCCGCCCCGCGGGGAGGACATCGGACCTATCTCCCTAGGATCCAGATACTCAGCAATAGCCACATTCACACATCATGACTAACATTCGGAATGTAAAGCAGGAAAAGTAAATAATAAAATGCTCAAAGGACATTTATATATTCATGGTTCCCAAAACATAACAGATTTGCAATAGAGTCCATAATATTTTATTACATGACTAACAACTTAAACTACATGAACTACAAAGGTATACAACAATTATTAAGACTATACAAGTGAAACTGTACCCTGTGTCTTGTAGAAAGTGCGGAAGATCAAGCCACTACTGCTGCTCAACAACCTGTCAACCTGGATGGGTTTCCAAAGAAGTACGTATGAGCTAAAATGCTCAGTACAGCTAAAACAGGCTATCACTACACTAAGCAGAAAGTGTAAAAGAGTAAAGAGAGGGATGTTCATGTTCCATTATTATTCTTGTAGTTGCTGCTCATTATTCCAAACCACCAATAAGATTATTATTGTAAGTTGCATGCAATTTGCTATCCGTACTCTACAAGTGTCATTATTTTTATTCATATCATGAGCTCACTAATTATACACTTATCTACATGCATTGTTTGGGGAAAATCATATAAGTCTATGCACATAAGTATAATATTCAAGAGATCTTGCCATCATTTAGTTATTGGGTTCAAACATTGATAGCCAAACTCAACAGTCACAACATGTGCACTGGAGCAACTGACACAAGCCAACAAACTCAAGCAACCAACCCCAACTTCAACTTCAATCATTTCCCCCAGCTTACCCATCACAAGGGGAATACCCGGGAACGAGTACACCGCGGCCAAACGGGACCGCACCGGATACACCATTGTGATGAAGTACGAGTCTTCGATGAGTGCCGTACTAGGGACGTGGACACACCGACTGTACCCGTAGCACTACGTTCAACCGACAGAGTAGAGGAACACACCGACAAACTCGCGGAACTAGAACCAACACTCCATCTAGGACTCACCGGGACCACGAGAGCTGCGTCACACTCTCGGGTATGCCTAACTTCTCTAACCATAACACACGTAAACAAGTATTGATAAGGTAGTTTTCAACATTAAATTTATTTAGCCATATTTGATAATTTATATTTCACCTCTTACTATGAGTAGTCATGAGATCTCACTTATGGTCATCACAAACATAACAGGGCTAGTGAATAAATTTATTGTGTAATCACATACCGTTATAAGGAGGCCAACTGCTGCTAACCATGGTTTTTTTTTCATTTAACAATTCCCTCCCTTAAGTACATTATAGTACCTTCACCCAAGAGCAATCTCCTTTAATTTTTAAATTGCATGTACTAAGTCTCTATATGTATTTATAATTGATTTTTGAATAATTACAGTAGAATATATAATAAAAAGGAAAATAAAGTTTATGTAGAAATGCTTAATATTTTAGGACGTAATCGTATTCCTTGGTTCACAAGTACAATCCACAATTCTAGAAATGTTGATCCATGACATGGGGATCACTTAGCAAATAAGGAAATATGCTCTTTTCCCCTCGTACGTTATTTCCCCAATCATATCTCATATTTCAATAGCCCATCTAGATCAACTTGAGACTCGCGACCATGTTTATGCATAATTGACTTGCTATATACTATCATTCTAGAAATAAAAGGACTAAAATCAATAGAATAAATATTTTATCTATCAGGACTCTTTATATAACTAGTTGGATCACGGAATGATAATTACATTACTTCTCTGTAGAATACATTACTTGCTACGGAAACCAACTCTACGCATGTTAGTTTAATTGCATTAGCAAAACGTAAGGATTTACCCAATTTTTATTATACAATTAATTTAATATATTATCTTTGGAAAGTATATAAATCGTACGGTTTAATAGGCACCATAAATCACCACTATTATAGTATATATTGATTTAATATCCCAATTGAATGGCTTGTAACTTTACATGTATTACATATAATACTGTTAGGTAGAGATGTTATATTGTATCAGTTGTGGTCAATATGCAGTATTTCTTAACTATTATGTATGATCTACTATGGCATATTGCGCTCTCCCTTTTGTTCGCATGCTTAAAAGAGAACATTAGTTACACAAGTGCTTGATTGGGATAAAGCTCATCGATATAAATCATATGTATATGCACAAGTAATTCAAATATGGGCATACACAGCCTGGGTGCCAGAAATAATCTTTTTGACGTTACATGTGCATTTCATCTCATCCGTTACCCATGCAGATTAACGTTGGAAATAACATAAGAGCCAATAAGTTCTTTCCCCATATAACATGCATATCTTCATTACCATCATAATTTCAATCCTTAATACCATGCATAAAACATCATTTCTTGTGAAAGAAATTAAGTACGTCTATTTCGAGTGATAGATGTATGGAAAGAATTTCAAACAATATCTTTAATATTCTAAATAAATAAATCTATTGGATTTAACAACTCAACCTCCAATTTGCGTGTTAACAGTGTGAATAGAAGGACTACTCCATAATAATCTCATAATGGCTTTTGTTAACATATTATGAGAAAGATTTACATATTGCCAAGTGAAATACAGAGCCATTCAGTTTCAAACCACTGATGTAACTACATTGATTCATAGAGATTTAGTGTGGTTATTGGCGCAGAATTTACGATCTTTAAAAGGACCTGAAAAATCCCATAAATACTATTTCATCAATTGCCATTTGATTTCTAGTATAATCACCTGGATCATATTAAAGATATAACACATACTAACCATCAGACTAACTTATCCCAAGATAACGTATGATCCAACGATAATGAAAAGGCTGGCCTTAGTTTCATTGCCCACTTAAACGCAACACGTATCTAACGTAGTTAAAACATACTAACTGTTACATCGAATGTTATCTCCTATGTCCAATGCATGATATATTCATAGAAAATACGTACTTGTGGGTAACAATAGCTTTATATGCTAAGATATACAACCAATTCCATTGAAATATTATCACCACACCATCAAATTGAGATAATGGGTAGAACATGATAAACCAATATTAAGTTGATTTGGAGATGACGTTTATACATATGAATCTAATGCATCTTTTATTTCAGGAACATGAACAACCGACAATCATCACGCCAACGGTGGAAACCCAATCCAGCAAGAGGGACACGAAGGTCCATGGGACATATGAAACGCGAGAAAATCACAAGAGAAAGGGAAGGGGACCGTACCTATATGTTGTTTGTGCATCAACGCCATATGTCCATTCTAAGTAGTTCCACGCTTCATCATGATCACGGAAATCCTCTAAATCAAAATAATCCCTTGCTTAGATCTGACCCACAACAAAATCTTGAAATACAAGGAACGAGAGAGATGATCTTACATTTCTACAGGGACGGAGGGAGGGGGGACGGGAGGGGGCCAGGCCTCCCCGTTCCTCCTCGCCTTCCCTTTCTATATTCCATGAAAAAACAAGATTGGCCCCCGTGCTTTCTTTTAGGTAAATGAGGTTGCATGTCCTTGCAATGTGAGATTGAGATCAATTTAATAAGTTAAAAAAGTCGACTCATTACCATCATGCATGTTTGAAATAAAGGGTGTGAGCAAGAGGGTGTAGTCCCACATCTCCCAATAGCCAATATCTCTTTTTCAACTTCTCATTTTTTAAATTTTAATTTCTACGGCATTAGCCGAAGTCCTATTCTCACCCCTTTTCAAAAATGATACGGATAAAGATATCACTTTGATATCTTCAAACATATGTATATGTATCTGTATCCGAATACCCATTTTCATGTATAAATATAATAGCAAATTTATTTTTAACATAGATAACGTAATTTTAGGGTTTTATCACATGTGTCCGGCTTAGATTTTGCAATATCGGTTATGCTAGTCTATTTTTTGTAATATCAATTCTTTCCCAATGTTCATACGAAACTAAAGTTTTGTCCTTCTATCAAGGTAAACTAGAGGCAACTGATATTACAAAAGGACATGACTATACATTTTGTAAGAATACATGGGCACAACTGATATTACAAAAAAGAAAGGGACATAATTGATATTGCATATTCTATTAGGGGTACAAATGGTAAAAATTTATTATTTTATGACTTCTTTCATCATATTTGGTATAATTATTACAATACAAGTATAACTAGTATATTTATATCATCTATTACTAATGCATGCATATTTAAGATAATATGGACTATTTGTATGTGACTAGTACCCTTTATACATCTCTATCCGTTTTTAAGGAGAAGATAACATAGTTTTTATATTCGTCAAATATTTGCATCCATATTCGTATTTAAAAATGGATAAGAATATAGTAACATCTATATTTGTATCCGTGCATTGGCATTTTTGCCAACCAATCCACATCAAAGAAAAACGAGAATAACAAAGCTTGATTAGACACGCTGAATTAGTGAAAAAATAGAGAGAATTTCGTAATCTCCATCAAGTTTGTAACCACAATACTCGTAGAATGCTTTAGAAAAAGTTACTTTAGGAACGATTATAAATTATAAAGAACAATTATAAATTACAAAGAAGAAGAATGACTACTTACATTTTTTATTTTCTATGAAAAAGTTTTGTATCCAAGGCTTACTTTCAACGTAGTAAGTTTATGAGTAATTTTATTTACTCGAGTTTTCTTTTCATTTTTTTAAAATATTATGATATGTTCAAATAATTATTTAATATCTTTAGAGATGGTATGATATGAAGTCAAAATAAATTTTGCAACTTAAGTAAACAAAATCTCTGTGTATATATATATATATATTAAAAAATCTTTCTATTCTACTTGGCCCCCCCAAGCCAACATTCCTGGCTTCGTCCCTGCATTTCTAGTGCTAGATCCGTGTAGAGGATGTCGAGGGAAAACTTCCCCACAAAAATAATAGAGGACAACCAACTCCGCCAATGCTCCGTCGGAGTTCCAGCGATCTTGAGAGGTGGGGGATGGTAAGTGGTGGCTAGGGTTTGCAAGTGAGAGGAGAGAGCAGCCCATGTGTCCTTTTATATCTCAAAAATTATACTTGGGCGGATCTCTTAGATGGATCTTGCCCAATCCCGTATAACCATTTCAGATTTGACCCATCCTCACTAAAATGATCATATTTCACTCATCCGATATCCGATTTACAAAATTTCAGATGCGTTGGAATCCTGACGACGATACGCATCCAACAAGTCATAATATGCTACAATTAGATCGAAATTGGATTTTTCATAAATTTCTTATTTAATCACAACTATTTGATTATCATCAACTTGACCAAGTTGCAGGGCTAAAATTGAGGGTTTCACATCATAACAATCTTAAAACAAGTCTCGTCCTCGAGACTTCAGGTATCGGTATGGGTAGTATTCTCTGTCTATTCATATCATATGTTGTATACATCCACGATATCATACCTGATATTCATTACATCATGTAAAGATATTATTGGGATAGGACATGTGTCTATTACGATAGTCAAAAGGCTATCTACAGACCTTAAGGTTATAATTTTTTAAAATAAAAAAAATCTTAAGATGTATCTTTCTTAGCTTGAAGGTGATAACAATCTTAAAAGAACTCTTCCTATTTCTTCTAGAGATGCACTCGCATCTGCAATCTACTTATCACAGGAGTGATACAATCTTAATAGAACGTTTGTTATCACTGTCAACGACAACTAATTTTAAGAAATTACAGTTGACACCTTCGACATCTTAAGAGAGTTCAAATTTCTTCAAAAGATGTACATGCCTCTACGTTCCACTTATCACGAGAGTGATAACAATCTTAATAGGACCTTTGTTATCGTGATCAACGGTAACAATCTTTAGGGATTACAGTTATCATCTTCGGTGATAACACTCTTAAAGTATCCTCCTTATTACTCCTGAAAATGGATAAAATATCTAATTTCTACTTATCACAAGAGTGATAACCATCTTGATAGGTCCTTTTATTGCGGTCGGTGATAACAAATTAAAGAGGATCAAAATCATCAACCGATGATAAGAATATAAAAATTTAGAGTTATATCACCTTCAATGATTACAAACAAGAGTAATGGTGATATCATAGTCGATGATAACAATCTTAAAAAGAATCAAGCCATCTCTTTCAATCCTTACGCTTGTCTTACGAATTAGCATGTACTACATAATACGAGTCTCAATACCACATAACTAAGGTTTGATACCTATGAATCCTTTAACTCGATTATCATAAAAAGAAAACTAAGACACTAACATTGTCACAACTATAACCATCAGAATCATATAATCCATATGTCATATTTTCTTGTGGACCTGCTCTATATTATCAACAAATTCAAGAAGAACATAATTTATGTTCATATAGATAAAACATTATCTAACATTTTTTTCATTTAGAATTACAAGAACATTGAATAGTCATAAGAGTCATTACATCAATCGCATGCCTTGAGTATTTTTTTGTTCTTTTTCATCAACATGTGAATACTCTCATATAGTGCTCTAACAATAACATTATTGACTCACTGCGGGCATTCAACTTGACTATGACCTCTTTGGCCACATGTATAGCATCGTCGAGGCCTGCTACTTCCTCTTGGTCCATTTGTAGTTGAACTTGTTGTAGTCTCGTGCATTGCTTTCAATGGTAGGGAATCATTATAAGTTAATGAATAAGGCATCACAATCTGTTGCCCATCCTTGTTATTTTCACGTAAATTCTCCCCGCTCAATTTCATATCGTGATGTAAGTCTTCCATGCAAGATATGACTTCTACCATCTCGCGGATAGTGGATGGTCGACAAGAAGAGAGTCTATGTTGAATATCAAGGCGAAGTCCACACCAAAACTTTAGGATCCGTTCGTCTTCACACATTTCAAGCATGGGTGAATGACGTGCTAACTCATCAAATTTGATCTGATATTCTCTAGCTGACATCGGTCCTTGTTTCAACTCATCCAATTCCTTTCTTTTTCTCCTAACCCAGAAATCAGGAAGAAATTGTTCTCTAAATGACTTCACAAAATTATCCCAAGTCAAAGGATGTGGTAAATGTCGGGATAACGCACTCCACCAATGCTTTGCATGACCGCTCAAGGAGTATTCAGCAAATGGCACCCAACAATCTTTGGGTGCTTGGATAATCTTGAGAACTTTCTCGATCTTTTCTAACTAAGCATCAGCATCCTCAGGAGTAGTATCCCCAACAAACTCTGGTACCTGACCCTTGCAATAGCTAGCAAAGATTTTCTGATGTTTCTGAAAAATATCCTCATTAGATAGATGAGGAAGTGTAACTCTAGTAGTACCCACGCTTTGAAGGGTACGAACGGATTCTTCAAATCCATCAAGTCTTCGCTCTACGGTCTGTAGTCTCCTATCCATATTTTGGAGCATGTCCATCATCATTGCCAATTGTCTAGCAATCTCAGCGTTCGAAAGCGACATGATTCTGCAAGAATCAATTACACTCATAAGTCTCTATATATCTAAGTCTTCATATATTAGGACTCTTATACGGGAACCATTCCTGTTGGACTAAACATCATAGTCAGAGGACCCTGATGTATTCCATACATTCCGAATACCGTTAATAATCATAAGTATAAATGTTGGCTAATGGAGTATCCTTGCTCTGATACCATCTGTGACGCCCCGCCCCGCGGGGAGGACATCGGACCTATCTCCCTAGGATCCAGATACTCAGCAATAGCCACATTCACACATCATGACTAACATTCGGAATGTAAAGCAGGAAAAGTAAATAATAAAATGCTCAAAGGACATTTATATATTCATGGTTCCCAAAACATAACAGATTTGCAATAGAGTCCATAATATTTTATTACATGACTAACAACTTAAACTACATGAACTACAAAGGTATACAACAATTATTAAGACTACACAAGTGAAACTGTACCCTGTGTCTTGTAGAAAGTGCAGAAGATCAAGCCACTACTGCTGCTCAACAACCTGTCAACCTGGATGGGTTTCCAAAGAAGTACGTATGAGCTAAAATGCTCAGTACAGCTAAAACAGGCTAACACTACACTAAGCAGAAAGTGTAAAAGAGTAAAGAGAGGGATGTTCATGTTCCATTATTATTCTTGTAGTTGCTGCTCATTATTCCAAACCACCAATAAGATTATTATTGTAAGTTGCATGCAATTTGCTATCCGTACTCTACAAGTGTCATTATTTTTATTCATATCATGAGCTCACTAATTATACACTTATCTACATGCATTGTTTGGGAAAATCATATAAGTCTATGCACATAAGTATAATATTCAAGAGATCTTGCCATCATTTAGTTATTGGGTTCAAACATTAATAGCCAAACTCAACAGTCACAACATGTGCACTGGAGCAACTGACACAAGCCAACAAACTCAAGCAACCAACCCCAACTTCAACTTCAACCATTTCTTCCAGCTTACCCATCACAAGGGGAATACCCGGGAACGAGTACACCGCGGCCAAACGGGACCGCACCGGATACACCCTTGTGATGAAGTACGAGTCTTCGATGAGTGTCGTACTAGGGACGCGGACACACCGACTGTACCCGTAGCACTACGTTCAACCGACAGAGTAGCGGAACACACCGACAAACTCGCGGAACTAGAACCAACACTCCATCTAGGACTCACCGGGACCACGAGAGCTGCGCCACACTCTCGGGTATGCTAACTTCTCTAACCATAACACACGTAAACAAGTATTGATAAGGTAGTTTTCAACATTAAATTTATTTAGCCATATTTGATAATTTATACTTCACCTCTTACTATGAGTAGTCATGAGATCTCACTTATGGTCATCACAAACATAACAGGGCTAGTGAATAAATTTATTGTGTAATCACATACCGTTATAAGGAGGCCAACTGCTGCTAACCATGGTTTTTTTTTCATTTAACAATTCCCTCCCTTAATTACATTATAGTACCTTCACCCAAGAGCAATCTCCTTTAATTTTTAAATTGCATGTACTAAGTCTCTATATGTATTTATAATTGATTTTTGAATAATTACAGTAGAATATATAATAAAAAGGAAAATAAAGTTTATGTAGAAATGCTTAATATTTTAGGACGTAATTGTATTCCTTGGTTCACAAGTACAATCCACAATTTTAGAAATGTTGATCCATGACATGGGGATCACTTAGCAAATAAGGAAATATGCTCTTTTCCCCTCGTACGTTATTTCCCCAATCATATCTCATATTTCAATAGCCCATCTAGATCAACTTGAGACTCGCGACCATGTTTATGCATAATTGACTTGCTATATACTATCATTCTAGAAATAAAAGGACTAAAATCAATAGAATAAATATTTTATCTATCAGGACTCTTTATATAACTAGTTGGATCACGGAATGATAATTACATTACTTCTCTGTAGAATACATTACTTGCTACGGAAACCAACTCTACGCATGTTGGTTTAATTGCATTAGCAAAACGTAAGGATTTACCCAATTTTTATTATACAATTAATTTAATATATTATCTTTGGAAAGTATATAAATCGTACGGTTTAATAGGCACCATAAATCACCACTATTATAGTATATATTGATTTAATATCCCAATTGAATGGCTTGTAACTTTACATGTATTACATATAATACTGTTAGGTAGAGATGTTATATTGTATCAGTTGTGGTCAATATGTAGTATTTCTTAACTATTATGTATGATCTACTATGGCATATTGCGCTCTCCCTTTTGTTCGCATGCTTAAAAGAGAACATTAGTTACACAAGTGCTTGATTGGGATAAAGCTCATCGATATAAATCATATGTATATGCACAAGTAATTCAAATATGGGCATACACAGCCTGGGTGCCAGAAATAATCTTTTTGACGTTACATGTGCATTTCATCTCATCCGTTACCCATGCAAATTAACGTTGGAAATAACATAAGAGCCAATAAGTTCTTTCCCCATATAACATGCATATCTTCATTACCATCATAATTTCAATCCTTAATACCATGCATAAAACATCATTTCTTGTGAAAGAAATTAAGTACGTCTATTTCGAGTGATAGATGTATGGAAAGAATTTCAAACAATATCTTTAATATTCTAAATAAATAAATCTATTGGATTTAACAACTCAACCTCCAATTTGCGTGTTAACAGTGTGTTGAATTGCACTTTACCCACAAACCCTAGGGTTAAATTAGTCATATTGTATACCACCCTACGCATAAACCCTAGGGGTAGATGTGTCATCTTGAATATCAATTATGTTGTAACCCTAGGCCTCTCTATCTATATAAAGAGCCCTAGGGAGTCCCTTTCAAAACAAGAAATAGATATATCATTTTCTACTTGGTATCAGAGCCCAGGCCCCCTCTCCCTCCTCCCTCCCCCCCCCTCCCTCCTCCGTCGACCGCCTTCTTCCCGTTCCCCCCTGGCGCCGCCTGCTCCCAGAAAGCCTCCCCGCGCGTGCCTATCCCATTTTCCCCCCACGTTTTTTTCCCCACCCACCCACGTTCCACGCGCCTATCCACTTTCCCACGTCTCTCCCCACGTTTTCCCCCCACCCGCGCCTATTCCCCTCCCCTCCCACCCGTACGCCCCCACGTCCCCTCCCACCTGCGCCTATCCACTTCCCCACGTTTTCCCCCCACCCGCGTCAGTTCTTGGATTATGGTCAGTGTCGTTGACCGGATTGCCGATGAACTCGTTTATTACACCAATGCCCACGATATGTGGACCTCTCTTCAAGCCACCTATGGTCAGGAAAAGAATTCAACAAGGATGTACCAGATGTACTTTGACATGCTCAACATGAAGCAAGCAGGACGCACACTACCTGAGTATTTCTCTCTCTTAAAGTCTCTTTTTGAGCGATATAATGCTTGTATTCCAGGCTGCACTTGTCCAACTCAGAAGCAACATCGCCAGCAGATGGCGGTCCTCGTATTTCTCGCCGGCCTTGATTCCGGCTACTCGGCTGCTCGCGATCAAATGATCACAGCGGTCACTCTCCCCACCATTGAAGAAGCTTATAATACTCTGAGTCGTCTTTCTATTCCTCATACAAGTACTAAAAGCTCTGATCAGGGACAAATTTCTGCTCTCGCTGCTCCATCTGGACGAGGAAGTCGTGGCTCTATCAGGAGCCGTGGTCGAGGACGCTTCGCTCCGGGATGAGGTCGTAACACAATCCAGTGCTCGTATTGTCACAAGTTTGGACACACCGAAGTTGTATGCTATAGCAAGAAGGGGTACCATACTCCTAGTGCTCGAATGGCCAATGAAGGAGAGAGTCCTCTAGTAGAGGTCCCTAGACGAGACTTCGATGACCTGATGCAGCGTCTCACCAGGTTGCAATCAAACGAGTCCCCTACCCCATATCAGGACAGTACTACAGATACTGCAGCAATGGCACGATCAGGTATCTTCATAGCATCTACCAATGGCATTACAAAATCAGAATGGTTGATTGATACAGGGGCTTCCACTCATCTGTGTGGCGAACAAACTCTCATACAGCAGATGCGTAAAGTCCCCTCTGGACGAACAGTACAGGTTGCTGACGGACGATTTTCCCAAATAAAAGGAAAAGGCGATGTCCATCTAACCCCTAATATCAGACTCCACAATGTTTTATTTGTTCCGGATTTTCCCATCAGTCTTCTCTCAGTTAGCCAGATTTGTAAAGAACTCAACTGTCGAGCAATATTTGACGCTATATCTTGTGTATTTCAGGACATACTAACTGGGAGGACGATTGGTGCGGGTCGTGAAGAAGGGGGAGTATATCACCTTATCCAGTCCTCTGACACTACAACTTACTCTGGGACCACTTTCTCTGCATCCTCTGGTACTCTTTGGCACCAGCGTCTGGGTCATCCCTCTATTCACAAGCTTCGACGAGTTCTTCCCCAACTCCCTCCCACTGTCAACCTAGAGTGTGAGGCCTGCCAACTGGGGAAACACCATCGGAGTTCCTTTCCTTTGTCGGGTATCGTTCATTCTAGTAGTCTATTTGAACTTGTTCATCTTGACATATGGGGACCCAGTCGCTATCCTGATCGACTAGGGAATAGATATTATCTGGTTATTATAGATGATTTTTCTCGTGCATCTTGGTCTTTCTTAATGAAAAATAAGTCTGATGTCTTTCAAATCATTGTTCATTTCATACATGAAATAAAGAATCAGTTCGGTACCACCATAAAAACCCTTAGATCTGACAATGCTAAGGAGTTAGTCTCACATGATATGAAATCATTCTTAGCGTCTCAAGGCATTTTGCATCAAACCACATGTCCTCATACATCCCAGCAGAATGGAGTGGCGGAGCGTAAACATAGACATATTCTTGATATTGCTCGCACAATACTCATTGACTATCATGTGCCATCTACATATTGGGGTGATGCAGTACTAACTGCCACATATCTTATTAACCGCATGCCTTCTACTCCTATTGACGAGCAAATACCTATTGAGGTACTTTTCCCAGGAAAAGCCATATTTCATGTCCCTCCAAAAGTCTTTGGTTGCGTCGCCTTTGTTCATCTTCTTGATCCTGGTAGGGATAAACTATCAGCCAGAGCAGTCAAATGTATTTTTCTAGGATATGCTCGAAATCAAAAAGGTTATAGGTGCTATGACCCACGTTCCAAAAAACACTACATAAGCGCTGATGTTACTTTCTTTGAATCTCTCCCTTATTACTCCCGATCAGGCACTAATGTATCACCTCCCCCTGTTACCACCTCTCCTCTTCCTATTCCTCTTCCTCAGGTTGATTACATCCCTTCTGCGCCTGCACCATCTCCTCAGGTATGTCCCTCGACTGAGTTATTACAAACTGAAGACAAAGATGCAAATACAGGTATCTCCGGAAATCCAGGAGAAGCTCCAAGTGACATACCCATTGCTCTTCGGAAGGGGACCAGGCAATGCCCATCGCGATACAGTACGAAGTATCCAATCTCTGCTGTTGTAACTTTTTCTGGACTCGGGCCTACATACAAACAATTTGCCCAAGCTATCTCGAGTACCATTATTCCTCGTAATCATACAGAGGCTATTCGGGACTCGAGATGGCGTCTTGCAATGGAAGGAGAGATGTCTGCCTTGATCTCTCGAAATACCTGGACACTTGTAGATCCACCAGGTGACTACAAAATTGTCGGCTCCAAATGGGTCTTCACAGTGAAGTATAATCTAGATGGGTCTATTTCTCGCTACAAAGCACGTCTTGTGGCAAAAGGGTTTACGCAAACTTATGGTGTTGATTTCTTTGATACCTTCTCGCCCGTTGCTCGGTTATCCACCATAAGAATTCTCATGGCAGTAGCAGTACAACTTGATTGGCCCTTACATCAACTAGATGTGAAAAATGCGTTCCTTTATGGGGACCTCCAAGAAATTGTGTACATGCAGAAACCACCTGGGTTCGAGATTCAAGGGGAGTGTCAGAAAGTTTGTTTACTACACAAGGCCATATATGGTCTCAAGCAAAGTCCTCGTGCATGGTTTCAAAAATTATCTGAAACATTAGAGAATATGGGCCTCATCCGATCTTCAGCAGATCATTCCTTATTCACACGGAAGAATGGAAAAGGAACTGTGGTTGTGTTGGTATATGTGGATGACATTATCCTCACAGGAGATGACCATGATGGTATTATAGAAGTGAAGAAACAACTGGCAGAACAATTTGTGATCAAGGACTTGGGACCTCTAAGATATTTCTTAGGGATTGAAATAGCAAGATCCAAGAAAGGAATTGTTATGTCTCAACGAAAGTACGCTACTGACCTCCTTCAAGAAACAGGGATGCTAGGATGCAAGCCAGCTCAGATACCCATGGATCCAAAGGGACGTATCTACGAGGTAGGCGATGTTGAGGATAGTGGTCGATATAGACGTCTAGTGGGTAAGCTACTATATCTTACCATCACCCGACCAGATATCGCTCTTGCTGTCGGAAAGCTTAGCCAGTTTATGGACTCACCTACCTCAGCTCACTATGATGCATGCATAATGATCTTAAGGTACATCAAATCATCTCCAGGAAGAGGACTACTATTCACCAAAGGCAATAACTTTGACCTCATAGCATATTCAGACGCAGATTATGGAGGCAGCCTGATCGATAGAAAGTCTACTACAGGGTTCTGCACTTATCTTGCAGGAAATTTAATCACGTGGAGAAGCAAGAAACAAGCTGTGGTCTCTCGCTCGAGTGCTGAAAGTGAATACCGAGCTATGGCTCAAGCTGCAGTAGAACTTGTATGGGTCCGATCTATACTTACCGATCTTCATATCACTCCTGGAAAGATCATGGAACTTAGATGCGACAACCAAGCGGCAATGCACATAGCCAACAATCCTATGTTCCATGAACGCACCAAACATGTGGAAATTGACTGCCACTATACTAGAGATTTGATACAGAAAGGGTTACTTCATACTAAGAGCGTACCTTCCTCGGATCAAACGGCAGATATATTTACCAAGCCGCTTGCGCGCATACAGTTTGAAAAATGTTGTAACAAGCTGAGCATGATTGATATATATGCTCCAGCTTGAAGGGGAGTGTTGAATTGCACTTTACCCACAAACCCTAGGGTTAAATTAGTCATATTGTATACCACCCTACGCATAAACCCTAGGGGTAGATGTGTCATCTTGAATATCAATTATGCTGTAACCCTAGGCCTCTCTATCTATATAAAGAGCCCTAGGGAGTCCCTTTCAAAACAAGAAATAGATATATCATTTTCTACTCAGTGTGAATAGAAGGACTACTCCATAATAATCTCATAATGGCTTTTGTTAACATATTATGAGAAAGATTTACATATTGCCAAGTGAAATACAGAGCCATTCAGTTTCAAACCACTGATGTAACTACATTGATTCATAGAGATTTAGTGTGGTTATTGGCGCAGAATTTACGATCTTTAAAAGGACCTGAAAAATCCCATAAATACTATTTCATCAATTGCCATTTGATTTCTAGTATAATCACCTGGATCATATTAAAGATATAACACATACTAACCATCAGACTAACTTATCCCAAGATAACGTATGATCCAACGATAATGAAAAGGCTGGCCTTAGTTTCATTGCCCACTTAAACGCAACACGTATCTAACGTAGTTAAAACATACTAATTGTTACATCGAATGTTATCTCCTATGTCCAATGCATGATATATTCATAGAAAATACGTACTTGTGGGTAACAATAGCTTTATATGCTAAGATATACAGCCAATTCCATTGAAATATTATCACCACACCATCAAATTGAGATAATGGGTAGAACATGATAAACCAATATTAAGTTGATTTGGAGATGACGTTTATACATATGAATCTAATGCATCTTTTTTTTCAGGAACATGAACAACCGACAATCATCACGCCAACGGTGGAAACCCAATCCAGCAAGAGGGACACGAAGGTCCGTGGGACATATGAAACGCGAGAAAATCACAAGAGAAAGGGAAGGGGACCGTACCTATATGTTGTTTGTGCATCAACGTCATATGTCCATTCTAAGTAGTTCCACGCTTCATCATGATCACGGAAATCCTCTAAATCAAAATAATCCCTTGCTTAGATCTGACCCACAATAAAATCTTGAAATACAAGGAACGAGAGAGATGATCTTACATTTCTAGTGCTAGATCCGTGTAGAGGATGTCGAGGGAAAACTTCCCCACAAAAATAATAGAGGACAACCAACTCCGCCAATGCTCCGTCGGAGTTCCAGCGATCTTGAGAGGTGGGGGATGGTAAGTGGTGGCTAGGGTTTGCAAGTGAGAGGAGAGAGCAGCCCATGTGTCCTTTTATATCTCAAAAATCATACTTGGGCGGATCTCTTAGATGGATCTTGCCCAATCCCGTATAACCATTTCAGATTTGACCCATCCTCACTAAAATGATCATATTTCACTCATCCGATATCCGATTTACAAAATTTCAGATGCGTTGGAATCCTGACGACGATACGCATCCAACAAGTCATAATATGCTACAATCAGATCGAAATTGGATTTTTCATAAATTTCTTATTGAATCACAACTATTTGATTATCATCAACTTGACCAAGTTGCAGGGCTAAAATTGGGGGTTTCACAGCTTCTGGAGAGAGCAAGGTGCATGCTCTCTAATGCTGGACTTGGTAGAGCATTCTGGGCTGAAGCTGTGAATAAAGCTTGTTACTTGGTGAATCGGAGTCCCAAATCTGCCATTGGTTACAAAACACCCATGGAGGTATGGTCCGGTAATCATGCTGATTATTATATTTTACGAATCTTTGGTTGTGCTACCTATTATCATGTTAATGAAGGAAAATTGGAACCAAGGGCAAAGAAAGGGGTGTTTACAGGCTATGGTGCAGGAGTAAAGGGGTACAGAATCTGGTCCCCTTCTGAGCATAGAATTACTGTTAGCAGGAATGTTACTTTTGATGAGAATTCCATGATTCACTCGAGTAGTAAGTCTATTGATGCAGGGACAAGTGATGATGTGCCCGAACAGGTGGAGTTCGAACTGACACCAAGTAGTGATCACGCTACTTCTGATCAGGCTACTGCTGAACGGCCTGAAGCTGAGCAACCGGAGGAGAGGCAACCAAGTGTTGCTACTGATCGTCCTCGAAGGGAGATACATCTGCCGCAAAGATACGGATTTGAAGACATGGTTGCATTTGCACTACATGTTGCGGAGGAGACAGAGTCTCCAGAGCCCTCCACTTACAGGGAGGCAATATCTGGTGCAGAATCCGGGCAGTGGATTGTTGTTATGGTTGAGGAGATGGAGTCTCTTCACAAGAATCAAACATGGGAGCTCGTCAAATTGCCAAAGGGGAGGAAAATTGTTGGATGCAAATGGGTCTTCAAGAAAAAGACAAGAATCTCAGGCAACCAAGGCATCAGATACAAGGCACGCCTAGTGCGAAGGGTTACAGTCAAAAGGAAGGTGTGGATTACAACGAGATATTCTCTTCCGTTGTAAGACATACATCCATTAGGGTGCTACTAGCTCTTGTAGCACATCAAGATTTGGAGCTGGAGCAGTTAGATGTTACGACAGCTTTCTTGCATGGTGAACTCGAAGAAGACATTCTTATGAGCCAGCCGGAAGGATTCATATCTCAGAGTAAGGAAGATCATGTGTGCAGATTGAAGAAGTCCTTGTATGGGCTTAAGAAATCTCCTAGGCAGTGGTACAAAAGGTTTGACAGCTTCATGATTGATCATGGGTTCAACAGGAGCCCATATGATTGTTGTGTTTACCCCAGGAAGGTGGAGGATGGTTCCTTCATTTTTTTTGTTATTGTACGTCGATGACATGTTGATTGCTACCAAGCAGAAGAGTACCATAAATGATCTGAAGAAGCTCCTTAATTCAGAGTTTGACATGAAGGATTTTGGTGCAGCAGAGAAGATTCTAGGGATGGAGATAATTAGAGATCGTCCAGAAAAGAAACTTTTCTTATCTCAGAAGAACTACATTGAGAAAGTTCTGATGAGATTTGGGATGTCTATAGCAAAGCCTTTAGGTACTCCATCCGCTTCGAACATTCATCTTTCTTTTTCTTTCGCACCACAATCAGACACGGAGAAGGAATACATGTCACGTGTTCCCGATGCTAACGCAGTTGGGAGTCTTATGTATGTCATGGTATGCACAAGACCTGATATTGCTCACGCTGTGAGCGTTGTTAGCAGATTCATGGGCAACCCAGGGAAGGAGCATTGGCAGGCAGTCAAGCGGATTTTCCGCTATTTGAGAGGAACATCAGACATTGGCCTTATCTATAGAAGTGATTAAAAATGTTTAGTTGTTGGATATTCAGATTCAGAGTATGCTGCAGAATTTGACGAAAGGAGATCAATGACCGGCTATGTTTTCACTTTGGGGACTTCGGTCACCAGTTGAAAGGCTACCTTGCAACCATCAGTTACTTGTCTACTACAGAGGCAAAGTACATGGCTTTGACAGAGGCTGCAAAGGAAGGCATCTGGCTAAAGGGCTTAGTTGGAGATCTCGGTCTTCAACAAGATCAGGCTATAGTATATTGTGACAGTCTCAGTGCGATATGCTTAGCCAAGGATCACGTGCATCATGAAAGAACCAAGCACATCGATGTCAGATATCACTTCATTCGTTCTGAGAAGAGGATCAAGGTAAAGAAGATCGGCACAGCAGATAACCCAGTTGATATGTTCACAAAGGCGGTTCCTGGGAGTAAGTTCAAATATTGTTTGCACTTGATCAATGTTGATAGTTGGAAGTAGCCCCAAAAGGGGCTGGCGGCAGCATGGCGAAGCTTGACAAAGCTTCTCAGAGGATTCAATTCAAGGTGGAGATTGTTAATGTAACTTGAATCCTAACTACTTGTTGGGTTGCTGATGTGGCTGATCCGTGTCCTGGCTTCTGATTGACTGAGAGTTGTTGGGCCAGGATTGCGGACATGTCTAATATGTGTCCTGCCTTCTAATTGGTTGAGAGCTGTTGGGGTAGGATTGCTGACATGTGTAATCCGTGTCCTGCCTTCTGATTGGCTGGGAGCTGTTGGGATGGATTGCTGAATACAAATGGTATTCTTCTGTTGCAGTATAAAAAGGGCCCCAAGGCCACCAAATACCGCATCCTCATTTCTGATCATGTTTCTCATCCCATATCTGTACCTTCTCAGTATCCTCTGTATTACATCTTTCTCCATATAGTGAAACCGATCGCCGCCGCCCAAGGACGTAGCCCATTTACGGGTGAACCTTGTAAATCCTTGTGTTTGCGTCTTGCTTGTTTGATCATGTTTGTGCGTGTTTGCTTCCGCGATTCGCAACAGTAGCCTTCTTTCTTTCTCTGGATCTGATCGGAATAAATATTCCGCAATGGATTTTCCCATCTCGACATCCCAGTGATATTTGCAGGCACTCAAGAGAGCTCCCCATGCATTTGGAGATGGCACATTTGCAATTCCTTTAAAAAATTCATGAGCCTCAACAAGTCTCCCTGCTCGACCAAGCATATCTACAATGCAGATTTGATGCTCGGTCTTGGGTTTGATACTGAAATCAGAGTACATTTTTCTGTAGTAGCAAAATCTTTCATTGATTAATCGCGAGGGGCTGCAAGATGACAGAATGGAGATGAAGCTGCTCTTTGTTGGCTGGATGGCAGACTTGCACATATCCGAGAATAGTTCCATAGCTTCTCTTCCATATCCATGATATCCGTATGCAAGAATCATGGAGTTCCAAGAAGCAACAGATTTTTGGGATGAAAGTCGAAAGACATGGATGGCAGTATGTAACGTCCCGGGCTTAGGTCCTCGGTCCGTTATCGAGACATTACTGGCCCTAACAACCTCTTGGGATCGGACCCATGCAGACCTGATTAACCACCCCCAAAATGCTTAAGCCGGGTTGTTCGGTAGTAACCTTCTCAATTTTTATCCTACTCGGGAATGTCATGTTTCCACGGTGTGGGATTTTTTTCATTTTGGGGGTTTTACAACGCTGCACGCTCCGGGTAGCCATTTCCTCCAACCTCTTTGTAGGGGCGGCTCCATCTCTCGGGTAGCCCTTTCCACTGTCACTGGGAAGAAGTGATGTGCCATGTCGCAACGAGGACGTTGCGAATATAAGTGGGGGAGGTTGTAAAACCCCCAAAATGAAAAAAATCCCACACCGTGGAAACATGACATTCCCGAGTGGGATAAAAACTGAGAAGGTTACTACCGAACAACCCGGCTTAAGCATTTTGGGGGTGGTTAATCGGGTCTGCATGGGCCCGATCCCAAGAGGTTGTTAGGGCCAGTAATGTCTCGATAACGGACCGAGGACCTAAGCCCAAGACGTTACACAGTATCCAATCTCCCACATTTGATGGACATATCTACAATGTGGATAATATGAAACTGTTATCATGGAATCCGAACCGATACGAGTAACTGTGAATTTGCTTACCAAGATGAAGATCTTTCAAATGCGTAGAGGCACATAATATGCCAACAACTGTAATTTCATTGGGACATAACGCTCTTACATGATGAAAATGTTGCAAAGCAATTTCAGCTTTTTATTCTGAACTAGTTCTGATATCATGCAGTTCCAAGAGCAAATGTTCTTCTCACCATCCATTCCAAGCACGAGCTCTGCACTTTTCACATCTCCACATAGGGCATACATGGATATCAATGCATTTCTCACCCGAAGGTCGGACTCCATCACATATTTCACCGCAAGTCCACGAACATCTCTTGCATTGTAGAGCATAGGAAGGCTTCCATTTGCTGAAATAACACTAACAAGTGTAATAGGATCAGGATAAAAGATCGAGGATTGCTGCATTTGATTGAAAATTCTGAGTGCATCCCAGAAATAGTCATTCTGTGTGCATCCAACTATGACTGTATTCGATGATATGATATCCGATCGGGTTGCGACACTGTCAAGTAGTATGAATGATGCCGATGGGTATCCGCAATCAATGTACATGAGCATAAGTGCATTGACGGCTGAAACACAGCCAAAAAACCCACATTTTATCATCCAACCATGTAAAGACTTGCCGAACTCGAGGTCGCGAATAGAACTGCAAGAATGAAGGATGGCCAAAACGGTTACTGAACTGCATCTCAACCCCGTTTGAAGCAATTCACAAAATAGGATCTTGACCTCTTTACTTGTTAATCCATCTCTTGAGTGTGCATACATTATCATGTTCCATGATACTAGATCCCTTTTGGGCATAATATCAAACAGATTATCTGCTGCTTCCAGCTCGCCACATTTAGCATACATGTCAAGCAAGCTGTTAGACACACAAGCATTAGAATTCTCGAATCCTCATCGCAGAGAAAACCCATGAATAGCTCTTCCTTCCCGTAACAAACCAAGCTTTGTGCAAACCGGGAGAATTGTAACCACTGTAGTGGAATCAGGTTCCATTCTCAGATCGTATTGAATGTTATGGAGAAGATTAAAAGCTTCGAGCTCTCGGTCATTCTCCAAAAATATTTTCAGCAATGCATTACATGAAACCACATTCTTAGCGTCCATTTCATGGAAAATCATCTTTACAGCTTTTACATCTCCGTGTTGTATACAGAATAACAGAACGGAATTCATGACCGAGATATGCACAGCATGGCCCATCTTAGCTGCGAAAGCATGAACAGATTAAGCAAATTTATGCAATTATCCAAACACGAGCAGGATGACATCACACTAATGTAGTCCACCATCATCCCCGAACGGATTTCATCTCTGAAATATTGTGCAGACTTCCTTGGGCAGCAGCTACAGCGATGACAACCGGTTATCAGTGTATTCCATGATACAATATTCTTCCGCTCCATTCGCTCGAAAATCAACTCTTCAGCATGTAAATTCCCGAATTTGACATACATATCCATCAGAGCAGGGGTGGGTAATATATGGGTCCACCCATATAATCCAACCAAATCATTGAAAATAGGTCAAAATGATTTGGGTTTTGGGTCGGGTTGGATCCAAGGCCTCAAATGTCGGATTTCGGTTTCGTTTCGATGAGCCCAGAAAAGGAATTTTGGTGGAATTTCGGTGGAATTTCGGTGAAATGGCCGGAAATTGGGGAAAACGACTTGAAAATTCATTTTTTTCAAAATTTAATATTTGTAATGTTGTTTAATCAATAAAAGATGCATAAATACAAGTTTTTTTTGCTTATAATAAGATGTTATAATGTTCAGTACCTTAAAATAATGATTTCGGTCATCATATCAATGACCGTCCAGAGTGAAATTTCATATTTCAGTACACGGTTAAATTTTGGCATTCAATTTTTCTATCAATTCTCAAAAGAATAATAATACTTTTATTTAAAAATAAAACAAGACACACACACAAACACGAATATTTTAACATGTATGCCAAAATAAATGCATAGTAGAGTTTGTGATCGTAAAATGTATGTTATACGAGACTTGGAATTTGGAAACTTGGCTCTTCAAGACTTAAGTTAGGTTGTGAATTGTGACTTGTGAAGTTGTGAGATGGAATGAGAACATATACATTATATTTATTGGGTTTAAATAGGACCCTTAATGGCCTTATTTATTACAATGGTGGTTGGAATAGTGGCTTATATTGCAATGGTGGTTGAAATAGTGACCTATAAATTTCATTTAGTGACCAAATAGTACCTATGAATATCAATAACTGGCCTAGCCATGACATATTGTGACCTAGAACAATTTCGGTCGAAATGGACCGAAATGAACCGAATTCCACCGAAATCCGAGAAATCTGTGAACAATTTCCACCGAAATGGACCGAAATGACCGAAATTCGGCCGAAATTTCGGCCGAAATCCTGGAAACAGATATTATACATGATTTCGATATAGGTATTGCCACGAAACCGAATTTCGATCGAAATTCGTCGAAATTTAAGGCCATGGTTGGACCCAAACCATATTCCTTCAATAGGTATTGGGTCCGTTGGTGGGTCTAATATCTTCCACCCAACCCCCCAAATAACTCAAATTATTTCTTTGGATGACAAAAGGTTTAATCCAACCAAACCTAACCAATATATACATAATATATAATTTCATGAATTCTGAACTCCTATATATTTCTAATGTACAACTCGAATTCTCCAATCAATGTTATCAACTTGTTAACAATATTGTCTCACTAAACGTTATTTCAATTGTTATTATGTATTGTACTCAATGTAATTTTTCTCTATCATCCTTAAATGGTCATTACATACTATAAACAGCTGAAAGTGTGCCTTATTACCACACAACTATGATCCAATCTCTGTCCGCTTCAGGTGTCATAAACTATTCTTGAAAATCTCATAATCTTAACCGAACAACTCCATATCAACTTGAACATTTCCAACCTTCTTCATCCATGTTGAACATATTCCTCTAATCTTCTTCTTCTCTATAGAGTTTAATACGTGCTTACTTTGATATCTTTTCATACATCAATGGCTCCATCATTACTTGACCTTCAATTAACAAGATTTTTTATATGGGTAATTTGGTTTTCACCCAATCCAATCAGCCCAAATCGGTCGCCTAGATATCTCAACCCAATCTATTTTGGTTGGATGATGGGTGCCATTTTTGCAACCCAAATCGAATTCAACCCAATCCGAATAACCTAAACCCACCCAAACCAGTCAAATACCCACCCCTACATTGGAGAATTGCTCAGGACAGTATCCATCTCCAGTCCTCGTGTAATCACTGAACAATGTAGAGCAATACCAGTGTCCGAACAACCGACAAAGGGCTCCATCTGCAGCAACAACACAAATGTCAAGGAGTCGAAATTCTCCGAATTCTTTGGACATTCTACAGTAAAAAGACAATGCGCCCTCGAAATCATGATCTCGAACAAGCACGCAGATGACACCATTCCAAGAAACAACATTAATGCTGCAGAAGCTCCAAATCTAGGAAGAAGATGCGAACTCTCAACATGAGCAGAAACTCTAAAAGAATTGCGGACCAGATCTCCGTTGTGGATCCAAGACGTCGTTCACAACCGTTGATCAGAGCACTGTCGTATCCAACAACACCGAGGGTCGAGCAAAGGACAGTTTCTCAATCACATCCACCAGATCAGAGCAGTAGGATTTCTCTCGACCACACGATCAAAGAGGATTCCTCACGTGAGTAAGATCACGTGAGAGGGTTCGAAGCCCTCGAGAGATCCTCAAATGACAAAGAACTAGGTATGAAAACAGATACGGATATATCCAAATATATGTTTATCTTATTCGAAAAATTATCGGATACGGATATCCTACCGAATATTAATCGAATACGGATCGGATATGGATATGGGTTGTAAAAATTTCCCAGATACGGATACGGATATGGTAATGGCTTGAATATCCAGATTCAGATCCGGATATCCGAATACAATATGTGATATTATTTTATATATTAATTAATAAAATATGTTGCAATCCTATGCTATTATATTAGTATTATATATTATATAATATAATATTTAATGATATTAATAAATTCCAGTTTCTTTGGGGATGAACATGAACAAAACTTATGAAATTCTCTCTTTTTTGCTTCTGGTCAAGAATATAGGTCATCTCAGTCCTTGACACTTCCTTTTGTCATGATGCAACTTATTTATATTTCATTGCTATTTTTAAAAATTATTATAAACTTTGATAAAAAAATCAATTCATATTTGTATGTAGTCTTTATTCGATTTGTATTCGAATTCAAGTTTATTGGATCCATATTTGGATTTCACTCTTTATTCGATTCATATTTGGATTAGCTCTTTATTCGATCAGTATTCGAGTCCGCTCTTTATCCAATCTGTATTCGGATTCGATAAATATCCTTTTCGAATTCGTATCCGTATTTTAAGGATATAGTTTCCATAATGCATATCCGAATCATTGGAGCGAATACGGATATGGAAATAGGCATATTCGATCCGTATCCGATCCGTTTTCATCCCTATAAAGAACCCCCCCCCCCCCTCTGTATTATTTACAGAAGAAGCTAGTTGTTTCAAGATAATTACAGACAAGTACCTTCAGCTAGGTACTAAACTTCATTGAATTACATTATCCCACCTGGAAAGAACCTTGACGAACTCATGATTTATTTATTACAAAATACGAATTTCCATGTCATTGTAAGACAATTTATTAAATATCTTTCATTTGGCTTATTGTAAAAAGTTATCAGACATTTAATGAATTATTTATAAAATCAACATTAATTGTGAGTGTTTTTAATTCATTGTAACTTTATTTTATCTTACAGAAATGTGCATAAATAGTCATTTGAAAGGGAATTCAAAATAGAAACTTTTGACATTAAATTCACGAACTTTTATTGAGATTTATGCATCGGATAAATAGTCTTGAACATTGTTTGAGTAACTTTTGCTAACTTGAAATTTCAATTGATCACGAGATTTTTCATGCATGTGCATATTTTCTTGCAATTCTACTTGCATTCCATCTTTCATTAAACCCTCTAAAAATATTGCATTAATTTATTTGCTCGCATATGTTGCATAGCATTTATTTTCTCTACATAAGAAAATATAAAATTATAAAAAATATTCATTTCATAATAGCGTTGTTTGCATTTGCATTTAACTTCGAAAAGCCTAAAAATTTACGAAATAAAAATCTAAAAAAACTTTGAAAACCTTGCACTCAATTGTTTGAAATTGATCCTAGGCTTGTTAAGCTGCCTCCTTGTCTCGACCTCGGAGCTTAACCAAGTAAAATAAATAATTAACTCCTTACATTCATTGATTAATTTTTGTGTTTAGTTTTTGAATTACGTCTTTATCACCTGCTACAATCAACAAATGCATCAAACTAAGAGTGGTAAAATTGTATTTTTCAATTGACTTTAATGATGAGACGACTTTCCCCTTTCCACCTCAAGAGACTCCTCTTTGACAAAAGCTTTGGGAATTACTAAATATTCCATCCACCCCTCGATTGTATTCTTTCCATTCTAAAGATGAACATGGTAGATTTTCCAATTTTACTTATTGATTCAAAATATCAGTTTTTTCTATGAGTTTTTTCTATGAACTGACCAAAGGGAATCTATAGCAAAAAAAGTGAGAATGACCCATCCCCTATTGGGAAAGCTCAATGTTTACTTAGATGCATGCTCCTCCTCCTTGGAGATCCTTTCATGTCATCTCACTCGAACTCAGTACCAGCTCACCTCCAAGAGGAGGTATAGGGGTATAAGGGAAGGTTTTTTTCTAAATGAAATCCGATCCTACTTGCTCCTACCTTATGGACTCAATGTATATCATCGCATGGTGCATGGGAGATAGAACACTTGGGTGATAACGAATAAATAAACATTAGAAAATATCCATTCTTCATACAAATAAAAATGTAGAGTATTGTATATAAAATATCAAATCTTTTGAAATTTTTGTTTGGTTAATTATAAAAAATACCACATATTTATGTTGATTCCATTGTAGGGACTCGTCTTTAGAATGTAACAAACAGGGTATTTGGGTTTATGGTGATACTAGACAGGAAACCCGCACTTCGTTGCGGATTTTATCATATTATATTTTTAACAAAACTATAAAATTTACAAATAAAGATATTTAATATCTTAATGAAAAATATTACTTATTTATATGTAGTTTATTTCAAATGAAAAATATTACTTTTATAATCTATATGTAATTTATTATTTTGAAATTTCAAGCAATTCTTTCTCCCATATTCAATGAGAAAGATATGGTTATACTCTATATTCAAAGTATATTTTTATACCTCAAAAATCTTAATATTTATCAAAATTTCAATAAAAAAAGATTAATTTACATGCATGGAGGGCCTCATTTTTGGGTGCATATAAAGTATAAGTTAAATTTTATCATCTTGATACACGATATTTTAAATTTTTAAGATAGATAATCTTATGTATTACGAAATAAATCAAGTAATATTTGATATTCTCTTTAGTGGTAAACTGGATTTGGAGAAAGTTGATCTAACTAAGCCAAGTTAGGGAATTCTCAAAAGCAAGAAAATCAAGAATCCAAAGACACTTAATGAATTGATTAATCACTATGCAGAATATTGGGTTATTATATGAAAAAAATGAACGGAAATCTGTTGGAAGAAATACAAAGAATTAAAATCAAACGCAATCATCTTATCAAGATTTTCTTAAATTGTATACAGTATTACAAATATACAATACTAATTTTAAAATACTTTAAATATCAATAGAAGAATAAATTTTAGTATTTTTTATTAGTATAGGAGATAGAGGGAGATATAATTTATCATATTCTAATACAGAAACTTGGAGAGAAAAAGAGAGGGTGGGGGTTTTGTGGTAATCTTTGGAAAGAGAGAGATTTAATGGGGGGAGAGAAATGGAGAGAGACGGGGGGAGATAGAACACGAGAGTGGAGAGAGAGAGAGTGGGGAGAAAGAGAAAAACGGAGGAGAGAGAGAGAATTAATGGAAAGAGAGTTGGAGAGAGAGGGAGGGAGAGAGAACATGCGAGTGGAGAGAGAACGGTAGAGAGACCGTGAGAGATGAGGAGAGAAATGTCAAGAAGAAGCCCACATGTCAAGAGCAGGAAGAAGGAGGGAAGAATCCAGCTTTAATATAGTATATAGATTAAAGCAACTTACAACATTAAATGCATTGAACTTTTGCATGCACTGATGAATATGCCCTCACTTTTACCCTTCCCTCTCCACAACTAGGGTTCTTTGCATCTTTATCTACAATTCTAAAGAGCTTTGTGTGCGATGGAGGCACGCCACATAATGGTGCTGATCTAGAGCCCATCGATGGTGATGCTAGGTGGTACTTCTCTTTAATCGATGCAAGGTAGAGTTCCTTCACTCCAATGATATGGAAGGGCTAAGAGGGGATGCTAGAACTTTATTGAGATCGAGATGAAATCCATGACCTGATGATGGTGGTTCGATGCTACTGTTTATATTCCTCGATGATCTGGAGATGCTAAAGATGAAGGCTCCGATGCGGGAACTCGTGTATAGAGGGATTGCAAAATGGAGCTCAAGCTCTGGCGTGAGAGATATGCTTAAGATGGAGTCGATTGGGAGGTGGAGCTTTGAAGTACTTGGTCATCCATCGTGACCTACAAGAGGAGTTGTTTGTCTTTAGAATAAGCCTGAGGTAGATGTAAGATATGTGGGAAATTAGGTGCGGCTCCTACAAGACAAAGGAATAGTGTTACGCTCTAATATAGGATAAATGAATGACTTACTCCCTATTTGTTACAATCTAAAGGTGAGTCCCTACGTTCGGAATAGGTGTAAATTTGAGTGCTTTTTTATAATTTTCCCTTTTTATTTCAACTCGTTTTAACCAAATTATTTTATAACATGTTAAGAAAAATATAAAAATCATCTAAACATTGTAACTAATATATATATATATATCGATAAACTAAAATCCTAGATATTATTTTGATAAATGATATCCGATTCATACCTACTCACCTTTGAAATTTATTTTAAAAAAAAACTTTAAATAAAATGTGGAAAGAATTGACATGTGGATTTTGGGTACATATCGTACATATGATAAATTTGCTTTCAAATTTTTGAAAATTATATAGATTATATTTTAGTTAATTTTCCTTGTTTGTTTAAATTTTAATGTACTTTCTGGATTTTATAGGTTTATAATATAATGAAAACAAAAATACAATCCAAAGAAAATTTTTAAAAAATTACAGCACTTATTTATAGATAAAGACACTTATATAACATTATACAAATTATTATAATATTTATCTTACACCAACTAATTCCAAATAAATTTTACTTAAAAATCTAAGTGTCTAATATAATAAATTATAATATATAAGTTTACATTGTATATGTTAAATACCTATAAGAACGAACTCAATTGTTAATTGAATCAATTGTACAAAAATACTCCTCTACAAAGATGTAGAATACAACTTTTCAAGCAACTTTTATTGTTCCAAAGTTCATGTGGTCCTCTCGTTGGAATAATGGCCTAACTCTCTAGTTAGTTGACCTACATAACTCACCCATTCTCAGGAATTTCCTCTAGTCATCTCCTCCTCCTATTTAGGTTAGTTAGATGACTTTATTTGAGGCATTCACTCATAATCCATTTTCTTTTCGTTGAACTTTTATGAGCTCGAATGAGTTAAATTCAATGTTTTGTAGCCTTGTTGGTACACACATGTGTGCATTTGAAGCTTTCGCCCTTATCGAACATTGATGCCAACATGAAGATCGATCTGAGCTCCACTCACACTCATATCCCCCATCCCAATTAGTGTTCAAGTCATGCCTTCTTCTTACTTGTCCAATTCAATGATCGATTTTAGGTTTAGACTCAATTTTTTACTCCTCAATTCTCTCTTGCCCTAATTGTTCTTAGACTCAACTTTAATGACATCCATGCCCAAATTCTCCATCCTCATGCCATCCCTAACCTTTGCGATTAACCTGACTGATCAATGTTTACTACCTCTTCCTTTCTGCTTCAATCGAGGAGGATCCACTCTCTCTAATCATAGTTTGACTCCCTTATGAAGTTTGAAACATCGGTGAGCTTGGATTTCAAGCTTAAACTTTGCATTATCTAAAAAAATCGATAAATACTAACACCAATTAGTAAGTTGGATAGAAGAGGAGAAGAACTTTAATTCATACCCATTAAAAAGGTACAACTCTACTTTACATTATAAAACACAAAAGTTCTATATTTAAGAGGCAACTTCTGATGTATTTAAAAAATTGCCTCTTGAAGATGCATGTTACATTTGGTATCTACCAATTTCTGACCTACATATATAATTTCATTACATACAAAAACTAAATTCTTATGTTGTTTCTATTCCCCTAATGAGAAGAGGATAAACTCGATCATCCTCTAAAATCCCAGATTCAATTCTATGTGCTTCAATCATTTCTCATTGGGTGAGTACCAACTATTAGCGAGTACGAGGAGATAAGATATGATGCCTAAGCATGACATAAATTAGTATGGTGGTGGTTGTGTGTGTGTGAGGGGGGGGGGAGGGGGGGTGGGGGGTTCAATCTAGATAATGATGTGCTAGAGAAAATGAGAGGGGATGGGGGGGGGAATGTATGCGGATACGTGGGTGCAAAGTCAAAGTTCAAGATCCAATTTTTAAAATTGGGAGAAAGCTTGTGTGCACACATGCATCAAAATTTTTTCTAAAAACATACTCTACTGAAAAAGTTTCTCAGATAATAAAAAGGATTCCAACAAGCTCAAAATTCTACATGAAGGTAGAGAAGTTTGTGGAGGCATTCATGATTCATTCCGTCCATGGATAATCCCACTTCCATGATGGAAAGTTCTTAGTATTCCTTTACAACATTAGGAATTTCACTACCTAGGTCTTAACATGACCCAACCTATCACACACAATGAGAATTATAGGAATTTTTACATCAAAGCCTCGTAATGTGTCTAATTCTTCCTCAGACACCTCTCTCAATTATTTACTTATGGTTTCCCTTAGTTTTTTTACATAAGCACCTCGTAAATGGTATTTGCATAAATGCCATACAAAATTACTATTTTTGTGCAAATGTATTTTGAATTGTGCATTGTTAACAAGTTTGCCATAATTGTGAGTGTGCCTGATTGTGAGTCACGTGATGATTTTGTGGTTCGCAAGGTGGTGGTCTCACTTCTTCTAGATTCTACATAGATTGGATGAGATCATATATTTTCTCAGTCAAAGCATGTGCTCTATGATTGATCCGAGCAATCTCATCCTTATCATGACTTGTGATTGAATAATCTTTTCTCCATATTTGACAATTCCAACATGTAACCATGAGTAGAGTATTGATTATTCATAGTCATTAAGGTATGAGTTATATTTCCTTAGCCTTGGTTTTCTTGTGAATGGCGAAGGAAAATGCGTCGTACTTAGGAAGAGAGTCGACCCGAGTAGGGTATAATTCAAGAGGTTAGAAGTCCATAGTAACTGGAAATCGTCTATCAATTTTGGTTACTCTATTTTTCATCCTCGGTTCTGCTTGCTCTCTCGTATCGATAAGATGTCAGAATTTGAGAGAGGTCTATTCCATGAAGAAGTATGGGCATAGGGTGGGATGTCTGGGAGGGAAGAGAATGATGGCTGGGGGGGATCAGGTTTGCAGAGAAGATTCCCCTGGAATGAGTGAGAAGAAGGATATCGAGATATGGTCGTGACAATCGGGTAAGAAGATCAATGTGCCGACATCTTCTTAAGAGAGGGATAAAATGATTCACGAACCACGATTTACTTGCAATTGTAAGGTCTTTGGTGCGCACAAGTCAAACATAAAACAAACACGTAGATTCACCTACTCGACACTTATGAAGGTACGTCAGGGTTCGGCCGCTTATCTTTTCAATTTTAACTTAATGATCAAACAATATTATAAATTAAGCGGAATTGTTAGGTGCTGAAATATTTCACAAAGACTGTCTCGAGTTCATAAAACTAGTTGCATCTACTTTCAGCCAGTATGGGTGTAAGTACGGACCGTCAGATGGATACCTATGTTACTTGAGGACAGAGCCTTACATGATGCCCTCTAAACGACCCACTCTGCTAAGGGAAGTCGGACCGTAAAATGACTAGCCAAAATCCTCACTGAGAAGTAGCCAGTTGTTTCTAAAAACAATAGTCTGAATGAAAGTTTTCGGTTTTTGGCTCTGTCCTAGAAGTGCGATCTTGTCCTTACAAACAATGAGTGGGTTATTCTCCACCAGACACAAGGGTTAATTTTATGCCAATTTTATTTACAGTCATCTTGATTAGCAGACCCGATTTAGATTAAGGTGATCACTGAAGTTTTAGATGAGCACCGAAATTCACGCCTAACAAGTAGCCCCAATTCCTTTAATTCCTAAGTTTTAAAACTGAGGAGGAGAATAAAAAAACCAATGCAAGAATAAATCAATGATGCATGCTTAAGAAGAAGACTTACGGTGATTCCGTATGTTCTTCATGCGAAATACAATACAAGAAATGTTAAAATTTACACTAAATGATATGCACATATGAAGTCTCCCTAACCAAATAGTTTTATTAGCGGGAAAAAACTCATTAAAAGTTTGGCTAAGTTGAACGATCTACCAATGTGTATAGTTAGTGAGAAATGTGTATTTAAAAATTTGGCTAAGTTGAACGATCTACCAGTGTGTATAGTTAGTGAGAAATGTGTATCCTAAAATTTATGAGCACAAAAAAAAATTCTAATCTAGCGTATGTGCTCCTAAATTCTACGCCACACCAATGAGAGTTATATTTGAATTATTACAAATTATCGGGGTTCGAAGAGAGGGACCCTGTGAATAATCCAGAAAATAGATTATCTAAGTTCTCTCTCACAAAATTAAAATTCAATCTTCTTCGCATGATCCTTTAATTGTATCCAAAAATTTGCTCTGAGTAATCTACAAAGAGAAAAGATACGGTTATTATCTGTAGCAAGAGAGAGGGAAAGAGATATGCAAAATATAATGTAGAAAATAAAGCACAATAAAGGACAAAATAATAAAAAAATTAATTTCACAAAAATTAGTTATGGAAAATAATTTAAAACGCTAAAAATACCCCGACAATGGTGCCATTTGATGAACTCGAAAATTTACTTCTTTAAGAATAATGAATTGATGTATCATAGAGGCCGATTTGGATCATGCAAAAACCACACCTTCGAATATGTGGAAGTTATTTTAACTTGGTAAGTCTACTAAGGTCGAACACAGAGAACGGTGATTTTTAGTTACGTGGTTTTAAATTAAATTAAATGATTAATTAAATGCTTGATTAATTTCTATGTCAAAAAATTAAATGGCAATGAAGTGTAATGCGAAGAAAATAAATAGAGGGGATAAGCGTAGGATTTGTGAAATTTGTACAATTTAATTCCTCGAGTAATATGATCAATAAGCCCTCAAAACTAATCACATCAAGGGAGATTTAAGTCCCAAAATAACTATTCAATCAAATTCAAGTTGCAAATATGTTGATCGGTGACTAATCCCGTCAAAACTCCATGTAATTTGTCCCTCAAAATTAATCTTTAATTAGATAAATTCTTAGGGAGATTAAATGAATTCTTCCTCGATTTAGCCCCTACAAAGATTAGTTCTCCATGAATAATCAACAATAATCTATAGGGACTTAATTAAATTGAGAATCCATGTAACAGAGTTCCTACAAATCAGATCATTAATTTCCTCAACTTAATGTAGCACAACCATGTCAATTTTCAGCCTGTAAAAATCAAATTTAACCTCTAGTAATAATCAAAAGGAATGTCATCAGATCATTCCACAAGTTATATAAAAAGATAGAACATTGAACAAGCTTTAAAATGACATATTATATGCAAAAAAAACGGAGTTCATATGACCAAAGATATGCTAAAATGAAGTTCTAGGTACTAATATGCAATAAAAAGAATCACTTCTGCCTCATATAGGTCCATGGTGGACTTATCTGCAATATTCAAATGTGTTGGCGCTTTGTTGTAATTTTTCAGTGCATCATGTGCGAGGCACATGACGCCGACATCAGCGTCGGTGGGGTCTTCTTGGTTTTTTTGGATCTGCAGAGATTGTCGTGTAATTTCTCCAAGGGCTCGTGTGTGGTGCACGTGACTGGACGAATCGGTAAATAGATGGAACCTTGGCGGGGTAATGCAATTCCCCCCCACCTCGCGTGCTCCTCACGTAAGAGGAGGGTTCTGGGGCGACATGCGAAACAACTCAAGGGGCGAGGCTTGCTGATCGAGGCAAGGTTGACATCATGGCATGGGAGGTTCTGTTGGCGTCAGGGTGAAGGGTCACGAGGGCAGCGAGTCATCCGGAGGTCGATGGCATGTATATAGGATGAGCTGGAGGTGGCGTGCGGCTGGGACACCGATGGCATGTCCGGGATGCGACCAAGGGGTGTTGTTGAACGCTGCAACTGTGCGCGGAGGAGGAGGCAACATGAAGGGGTGGCAGCGTTGTGAAGTGCGCGAAGGCGCTCGGGTAGTGGATAGAGAAGATGGTGAACATGAAAAAGGGTTTCGCAGGAGGGTATCTTGGGAATGGTCAGAACGCCTGGAAAGAAGGAGGGGGCTCAATGCCTGTTCTCCGATGATGGCCTCAACCACGAGAAACATTGCGGTGAAGCTTGGTAGTGTCGAAGGAGATGCTGCACAGTAGAGGGGATCTCGTCAGATCACGCCAAGGTTGAAGCTCATCAGCTACTGTTGTCATCAATAGAGTTCGGAGCTCGCTTTCCTCGTGAATGGCAGATGGTCTTGACGAGTGGAGATTGAGGATGTTTTATAAGAGATGGTTGTCGGCGATCGTTACTCGTGCAAGGCCGTAACAATTAGAGGCATGGAGGTGAGAGGAGGATGAGGTGGTTGCAACGGTCGGAGGAGGGAAGGCGCGAGGGCGGTCAAGTGTTGTAGGTGGAGAGAAGAGAGAGGAGCGAGAGCCAAGCACATGATTAGGCGAGATATTTCCCATTCAGGGCATGGCCACCACCAGAATACCCTATCAGGGCATGACAGTTTCAAATTACCCAGTCAGGGCATTGATCGGCAAACGATTTGTCGATCGGCAAATGGTTTGCCGATCAATGTCATAACATATTTTAGTGTTGATTTCGGAACTATTGGTCGATGGATGTGAATTTATTATATATATATATATGTGGCATGAAAACGGCAAATGGTTTGTTGTTTGCATGCAACATATATATATTTAACATATATTTAATAATACATACATATTTAATAATAATAATAATATATGAATGATATAAATTTATTATTAAATATATTTATATATATTGCCTGAAAACGGAAAAAATGATTTCCGTTTGTATGCAACATGTAAATTTTTAACAAATATTAATGATACATACATACATACAAACATATATATATATATATTAATAATACATAGATTTAATGGGTTGTCCCGTGAGGTAGTCAACTGACTACCCATATCATTTTTTGGTGAAATTTATGATTTTTTTAAAAATACTGCCATGTATTTCATAAATATATATTTCTGACATGTCATTCAAATTTTATTAGAAACAGAGACTCATATGCCTTCCATCTAGAACAGATCGATTATAACAATTTTAAAAACCGTTAAAATTACCTATTCTAGATAGAGGGCATAGGAGTCTCTGTTTCTGACGAAATTTGAATGACATATTAGGGGGGATATAATGATGAAATACATGATGATATTTTTCAAAAAAAACCAATCAGGTAGGCAGTTGACTACTGCATGGGACAACCCATTAAATCCATATACAATATTATTATTAAATATATATGTATTATTAAATATACGTTAAAAATATATATGTTGCATGAAAATGGTAAACCATTTGTCGTTTCATGTAATATATATTTAATAATAAATTTCATTAGAAACAAAGACTCCTATGCCCTCTATCTAGAACAGGTAATTTTAATGGTTTTTAGAATTGTTATAATTGATCTGTTCTAGATGGAAGGCATATGAGTCTCTATTTCTAATGAAATTTGAATGACATGACAGGGAGATATATTTATGATATACATGGTGGTATTTCCCAAAAAACCATAAAATTTCACCGAAAAATGATATGGGGTAGTCAGTTGACTACCTCACAGGGCAATCCATTAAATCTATATATTATTAATAAATATATATATATATATATGTATCATTAAATATTTGTTAAAAATTTAGCATACAAACGGAAATCGTTTGTCGCTTTCACGCAATATATATAATAAATTTATATCATTCGTATATTATTATTAAATATGTACGTATTATTAAATGTATGCTAAATATATATATGTTGCATGCAAACAGCAAATCATTTGCCGTTTTCATGCAACATATATATAATAATAAATTCACATCCATAGGCCAATAGTTCCGAAATCAATACTAAAATATGTTATGACATTGATCGGCAAACCATTTGCCGATCGACAAATCGTTTGTCGATCAATGCCTTGACTGGGTAATTTAAAAATGTCATGCCCTGACAAGGTATTCTGGTGGTGGACATGCCCTGAATGGGAAATCTCTCGATTAGGCGGTGACAGGAGAGAGAGGGAGTGTGGATGAAAGAGAGGGGGTGCCACGTGGCACACCGAGGGGTGCCATGTGGCACCCCAAAAAAAATCAAAACTAAAAGAGGAAGAAAAATAGAAAAGAAATATAAGAGAACATCATATCAAAAAATTATTCACGAAAGTTGTTCATCTCGATGAGATCTACAACTTTCATGAATGAATTGGGAGCAAATGAAGTCATCTGTATAAAGTGGTATTTTTAGTGATCTCCATGTGTATAGAAAACCAGCTTTTTGGAGTTTTGCACTTTTTTGTGATTTTAAAAGAGGGTAGAAATTATTAAAAATATGATAAAATACAAGATACTCAATTACACATTAATTTGATTTTTTAGATTTTCAATAAATAAGAAAATAAAGAAATAAAATAAAAGTACGAAATACGAGATTTTTGTACAGACTCATAGAGGACACTCATACACAGTCAGTTTCTTTGATTTAATGTTGATCTAAGTTTAGAAATTTATGTCGTTGATAAAGCTTTCATCAAAGAACACGAATGAAGAAGACATAAAATATAATAGATTAATTATGTACATAAAAACTCAAGTCAAAAATCGCAAAAAGATAAAATGCGCAAAAGAGGCTCAAATCCAACTTTCACATATGAGCTCTGATTGTTATAAAATTGATCTTCTTTTGAAGAATTTGAAAAATGAGTATTTTAAAAGTGAGTAGACCCATATCGAACACTATATGAGGAAGATATGCACGTTTTAATCCGTCTAATGTGAAATTAGGTTTTGGGTTTAATTTAACACTTATTTGAGTTAGTACCTTTTCTATTTATTTAGTAATATCTATACAATGGAGGTGGTTTAGGTTAATCATAGTTAGGATGAATTAATTAAAAAGAAGGGAATTTAGAAGCTTTTTAGGATAATTTACATTTGGATTTTTTTGATTCATTTTTTATCCAATTATAAATGATGAAATGCGAGTCTTATTTACACATGTATGGATGGTAATGATTCTATATTAATTATTAAATACATATGTATTTTGAGAAACATGGCATAATTGACCAATGTTAACATGTTGAATCTGAAATTCATCATGGCTCCTGCAAGATGAGGGAATATGGTTGTGCTCTAATATATGACAAATGAATAACTTAGTCTCCTATTTATTACAATCTAAAGACAAGTACCTACATTGGCCAATGGCAGAAGAAGACGCAACTTTATTAGTTCTATTGAGGTTGGGGGTATCCGCATTGAGGGTGAGAGGGAGATCGAAGAAGCGGTGGTGGGACATTTTTGTAGAATGAGTCGGAGAGTCCGTTCAGAGGGGGCAAGATGGATCGGGAGAGATGTGCCCATGCTTTCTGAAGACGAAGTTTCTGGGTTGGTACAACCTTTTTCGATCTCGGAGGTTTGGTCGGCAGTCTTTGATCTTAATATCGATGGTTCACTTGGACAGGACGGGTTCCCTCTTTTCTTCTTCGGAGATTTTTGGGGCCTTGTTGAGGAGGATGTTGTTGCAGTTGTGGAGGAGCTGCGAGGAGAGAATCGTGGCTTTGAGAGATTGAATCGCTCCTTGATCTTTTTGTTTCCTAAGAAGGATGTGGCTAGAAGTGTTGAGGATTTTCATCCGATTGCCTTGTCTAATGCAATCTACCTCATCGTGGTAAAAGTGGTGTCTAAACCGTTTGCGTGGGGTGCTTTGGTCACTTGTGGCAACATCTCAGACGGCTTTTGTTCCTAGGAGACAATTGTTGGATGGGGTAGTTTTGGCATCTGAGATTATTGCTGACTGGAACAAAAGAAAGGTGAAGGGCTTCCTGTGGAAGGTGGATTTCACCAAGGCATATGATTGTGTGAGCTGGAACTTCATCTGGGCATCGTTGTCTCGTCGTAGCTTTCCTGATGAGTGGATCGATTGGATGAAGCAATGTGTGACAACAACGTCTTGTTCGCTTTTAGTGAATGGCCGAAGGGAGGGTGGTTTCTTCCAGCCTCAACGGGACAAGGATGTCCTTTGGCGCCCATGCTTTTTGTCCTGGTAGTGGATGCTCTGTCTAGAATGGTATCTCGGGCAGAGGGGGCCGATTTTGCAGGGGGTTATCACCTAGACGACTTGTCAATTCCTATTTTGCAATATGCAGATGACATCATATTTTTTATGGAGGGTGGAGAACGTGAAGCTGCTGGGACTACTGTTGTACTTGATCTTTTTGGGATGGTATATGAGCTCAATATTAATGGGGACAAGACGACTTTTATGCCTTTTGGCATGGAGGAGGAAGAAGATGAGGCTTGTTGGGTTCTACCGAGGTCACCGAGTGGAACACTTCTGATTAGTTACTTGGGGTTGCCCCTTGGCTTGTGGATCTTTACGTCGGGGATATTGGTTGCCCATGGTGGAGCGAATGAAGCGCAAGCTAGCAGGCTGGAGGGCCAATGCTTATTATGTGGCGAACGCCTTGTTCTTTTGAAGGTGGTCTTATCTGCGATACTGAATTTCTTTATATCTTCTAGGCTGATCCCTATAGGCACGCCACATAGACTTGAAACCCTGATGAGATGTTTTTTCTGGACGAATTCTGGCTCTAACCAGGATCTTGCACTGGTCAGTTGGAAGCTGGTGATGCTCTCTGAGGAAGATGGTTGCTTGGGCGTGTGTAGTTTGGATGTAATGGATAGGGCATTGCTTGCAAAATGGGTCACCCGAGTTTGGGGTGGTGGCTTTGGTTTGGTCCGTCTAGTTCCGAGGAAGATTTATGGGATCTCAAGGGGCCTTCAATGGCAGCCACGACGCGTGCACAAACCATCGAACTTCTGGAAAGGGATTTGTGCAGTCTTACCACATGTTGCTACGTCATTGAGGCCCGTGTTGGGTGATGGTCACTCGTTTCGCTTCTGGTGGGATGATTGGTCTGGGCTTGGGGACCTTGCATCCCGATACCCACAACTTTTTGCATTAGCGACAGACAAAAACTTACTAGTGGCGGAGGCTTGGTCGGATGGGACTTGATCTCCAAATTTTCATTCTAAGCTCTTGGATCCGTAGGAAGTGGAGCTCCTTGACCTCACTGAGTCCATCTGTCGTACTGGAAGGGCCTGAGGGTGGAAGGGACCATGTTGGTACGATGGTCATTTTTCGGTAAAGAAAGCCTACAAGAAGCTGCATACTATACTTGTTTTCGATCCGAGCATTATTATGACTTCACTGGGATTTATCTGGGGATTGAGGATCCCTAAGAGAGTCAAGATCTTTTTGTGGTTGTTTGGGCGGGATCGATTGATGACAGTAGCAAGAAGGGCACGTCTGTTCAGAGGGGTGGATGGCATTTGTCAGAGGTGTGTAGTGGAGCTTGAGAGCTTGGATCACCTTTTCTTCTTTTGCCCGAAATCGACGGAAGTTTGGGCTAAAGTTGTTATTCCAAATATTACCACTGTGAATGCTGGACAGTTTTGGACATCACTACAACTATCTGCAAATGCGAGGATGAAGGATAAGATTTATTCGGTGTCTATCCGTTGAGCTATGTGGCTTGCGAGAAATGATGTACTTTTCAGAGGGAAGAGATTATATGTAGAAAATATTTTGGTCCATGATAGAATTTTTCAGGATTCTCGATCATTGTAATTTTGTAATTTTGTTCTAAACTTGTGAATATAAAGTTTTTTAGGTGTACATCTTTACAACGTGACACTCTTTTTTCCTTGAAAAAAAGAAAGAAGCTACAGGCAAATTGCACAAATGCCTCCTTGAATTTCACCCGTCGTCATCCAACAGTGCACACGAAGGTGAGAGAGAGTCCTTCGTTGCTGCTTTCTCCAGAGGTCGATCAGGAAGAGGAGGGGGAGAAGATGGTGAGGGTGGCGACGTTCTTTGCCATGTCGTTCGGGGCCTTCCTCTTCTGGGAATCCATGGACAAGGTCCACGTCTGGATCGCTCTCCACCACGACGAGAAGGTACTTCCCTTTTTCTCCCATCCCCTTCATCTCTTCTCTCCGTTCTCAGTCTTTCCGCTTCGGTTGTTGCCGGATGCCCTCTTTCCTTCATGCGGATTAGGGTTTCTTCTATCACTTCATATGATTTCTAGGGTTTCTGATCTGTGTCCAAGTTTCTTTCTTTCTTACTCTTCTTTTTTAATGCATAACATCTGATCACTTTCAAGAAGCAAGAACAACCGAAGGCGAACACAAGTATCCCGATATCGGAGGAATCCGTTGCTCAAAAAAAGGAAATCCAAGAAAGAAGAAAAGGGATTGGGTTGAGGTATCTAAGCTGAGTAAGTAGATCTGGTAAATGGGAGCATCCGTGATCCGGAATTGGGGTTGTGATAGAGTGACGGGGAATTCCGAGTGTCCGGAATGAGTTACGATAAGAATGGAAGGATCATGGACATGGGGGAAGACAGAGACAGGGGAGGAGAGTTCCTCTATCTGGAGAACCTGCTTGTCAGAGGCTTAATCGAATCCTATGTTCCTCAATGTGAGAATTGAAAGGTGTATGGCAGGTTCGTATCAGGGCTGTTGTTTTTAACCTACTAATGAACTGATGAGATATGAAGAGTGCAGTCTGAGGAGGATGGAAATGATGAGTGTATTTCAGCGTGAGTTAACGTAGCTATATTTATCTTTCTTAGAATGAATTGTGTAGAACATCAAGAATGCATGATGATTCCCGGACGTAGGAATTGTCTCACTTTCAATCCGAGATCGATGAGAGAAGGTAGTGTGGATATAAGCACCAGAAAGGTTCCTTTATCTTTCTTACATTGTTGGATCCCCGCTACAAACATGTTTGATGAACACGACTGAAATATGTGGATACCGATGTTAGGACGAGTCCTAATTGCGGAATTAAATTATTCAGTAAGATAAGCAATTGTATCTATGTTTGATCCTAAGTCTGGCTGTTGAGATTTACTGCTTAAATACTATATTCACATTGGACTTTGAAAGACGCCCCATAATCCCTACAATCGGTCTCCATTTTGGTCAGTTAGTTTATTTTTATTTATTATTGGCACTTGTGTGTCTTAGGTTGCCCCCTTTAACATTGAGGCCCTTGAAACTAGTGCGTGCCTGGATATCATTTTCTGAGGAACTGATGACTACGAGGAGAAGTATTCTTGAAATTTTGCTCAAAATAAGTTAAGGCTTTGGATTCTGAAAAATGGGAAATCGACAAAGATGCCACAGCCTTAGTTGAAACTGCAATTCAAGTTCCCACATGGTCCATCAAAAAATTGTTTCTTGTATCACATGTAAATATTCTCAAGATTTCAGATGTTGTATATATCCACAGACTGGTACTTTAGGGTCCTTGACGGAAGCCAGATAACAGATTAGCATGTGATTATGTAATTTGCAAGTGTCATGTATATGTTCCAGAATGATTGTTTCCATACTATATCTGTGTATTGCTTGAGCTAGTGCAGGCCACACTTCGTCTCTATATCACTTGGTAACTTCTCCTGGCAGCATTGCAAGAATGCAGCCCTTTCAGTTAGAGGCCCTCGGGCTGATCTAAAGAAATCCATGCTTATCTAAATGTCATTTGGTAGTGTTTCATGGAATCTAATGTATATGAGGAGAAGTGTCTTCCCTATACATGTGTGCCTAAATTCTGGCTTTTGGACGAATTCACATGCAGTGGAAGCACATAACATTAGGGAATTTTCCATTTGTGGTCTGGGAAGAAAACTAATTTATAACCTTTATTCTTTCTAAACCAATAAAAAGTATAATCTATCCATTTCTAAATTTAAATATGAAGATATAATGGAAATCAGCTATAGTGTTTACGGTGCAATTTGCTGCAATGGATATCAAGTAGTAGTCCACTACAACAATTTAAACTTCAGCAATCATGTGATTTCATGGTTAGGTCAGTGCAATTTTTATCAAATCCAAACTATTAGTATTGAAACTTCTCTTTGTTATTGAATTGCAAAATAAACTATGGGAAGTCATCTAGTATCTTCATTTATCTAAATAAATGTGCATTCTTGTATATGAGAATACAATACAAGTATTATCTCTGTTTCCTTCTTATACCAATTATTAATCCCTTGTTATGAGGAAATGTGAGTTTATCAAAGAATCATGTCATGTAATACCTACGATTTTGAAAGGCTCTGTAATGAAGATATATGGTGCATGCTTCAATGTGAGGAATATACTTCTTTCCTTGAGGTGTAAGCCTTGACCACATCTCTATGATTGAAAATTTGTGTGTCTGAGGTTGAAGCAACTACATTTAGGAGAGAAAAGCAACGAATAGAGTGGGAAAGTTAGAGTCGAAAAGATGATTACTCACTTCTTTCTCTCATTCAAAATTGTGCATGAGACTTTCATCGTGCACGGGTCCTATGTGGTAAAAGAAGGAATGTTTTTCGACAGCCACAAGACATATGCCTTAGTGCATCCCACATTACGTAACTTAGAAAGGAAACAAACTCTAATTATGTTATATGAAATAATTACAATCCTAAATAATGTGTATAGGATCGAGGGGTTATTACTTTTTTTACCCAAACTTTTGTGCGGTAATTCTTATAGCAAGATAGGTCTTTCATATTGATGTTCTTGGTTGGTTACCATTATCTAATATATTAATTGGGTCTACTAGTTTAATAATATTCTTTGTTATTAATATGTTCTTATTTTAAATTTCCTTGTATTAATATTTGATGAGTAATTACTTTTTTAATGATTTGACCTTGTATTATATATATTCTCACTTTATTAATATATTTTTTAGGAGTTTTTATCAGTTGCGCCCCTCTGAGATATTGCAATATGAGTTATGCCTCTCCATTTTTTGGAATATCAGTTGTGCCCTCGACTTCTTACCATTCTATCACTTGTTCCCCTCCGTTACTTTAGTCGTCAATAAGTTGAACTTAACTTTGATTTTTTCAAACCATGATTAGGTTAAGAGGGGCATAACTGTCCAAACAATCTCCTCACCCATACTCCTCTAGCACATCGTCCTACGCGGCACATGGCCTCCGACCTCCTCCTTCATCATCCTCATTGATACACTGAACATTCACAAGGGTGGCGACGATTCGTGAGTCTGACAACTTCTTCCGCACAGGAGGAGTGGGAGGAGGGGGCGCTAGAGGAGGAGGCTAGAAGTGGAGAAGGGAAAGGGGGCACTAGAGGAGGAGGAGGTTGGGGGAGGGGGCGGAGGAGGAGGATGGGAAGCTGGAGGAGCGGGAGGATGATGAGGTCAGTGCAGAGGAGAGGAGGATGGGGATGGGGAGAGGAGGGGGAGGAGGAGGAGGCGGCTGGGTGTGGAGGAGGTTGTGGGGGGGGGAGACTAGGGAGGAGGGGGTGCTAAAGGAGGAGGAGTTGGGGGGGGGGAGAGCTTGGGGGTGGAGGCTGGGGAGGAGGGGAAGGGTGAGGAGCAGGTTGGGGTAGAGGAGGAGGAGAATAAGGAGAGGGATGAGGAGGAAGGAAAGGAGGGGGGAGGTGAAGAAGTTGGTGAAAGACCATTCAATCATTTTTTTAAAAAAATTCAATTCCCCTTGTGTCCCCAAAGGCAACATCCATTTGCTTAGGGGATATATGACAACTAACCCAAGGGACACATGTGATAGAACAAAAAGTCGAGGGCACAACTGATTTTTTTAAAAAGTGAGGGGCATAACTCATATTGCAATTGTTAGAAAAATAAACACGCGAAAGCGAAACATGGAAAAAGATAAAGAACAATAAGAACAACGAGATTTAATGTGGAACCTTATTCCTTAAGGAGCGGGATGAAACCACGTGAGAAGGCCTCAAAGGGTCAAGTTTGTCTATTGAATTTCTCAATGGTTACAGGAGGTTTGGGTTGTGGCTCCTTATATAGCCTCCACAGAGCCCTGAAGTCCCACCACTGGTAGAGTCACCGCTACTAGAAATGAGTCTCATCGTCGGAGTACTCTGGTCCGGCACAATAATGTGGACAACTGATCCATCTCTAAAAAGGGCCTAACTGGAAGGGCCGTGGAAGTGCAATCGTCGGAGTTCACAGTCGCTGGAGAATGGAGTATGAAAAAAGCTTCCTCATCGGAGAACTGGGTCTCTCCCATCTGGCACAGAGAAAGATACACTACTCTGGAGTACCCATGATACCACATGAAAAACCCTTGCCTACATGGCATAGGGAATGGTCCTCTACTCTGGAGTCCCTCTGGCTCACATGAAAACTCTGACGGATAAAACAATAAAAGATGGGGACCACTGCAAATGATGGCATACACGTGCACATCTGAAATAAGACCGCATCTATGTGCGTGTCTGAAACTGACTCAGAATTTGACGTCGAGTCTTACAAAATCTGTAGAGTCTGAAAATCGACTGGTCTGGAGAACATCTGAATCTGACCTTTGAATCTGGAACAAGACCTGTGACTTTACATATACTTCCCCTTTCTCCCATACTTGTCGGAAAATCAACATCGACAAAGTTGGGAGAAGACATGAATATGGGGAGAAAATAAAACATCTTAAATGCCGATTATATTTTTTTCTCGACCTCATTTTTTTAAATCATTTTTTCCAACTAAGCCGTTCATTTTTTCCGGCTTTTCTTTTTTTCCCCCTTTTTTTGCATTTTTGCAAAATACGTACGGCTTTTTTCCGTTAATTGTTCGTGCCTCTTTCTCGAAACATATACCTCCTCCTTCTCCCTTTTTTTATTTACAAAATATATCGGCCCCCATTTTTTAAACATCTTTTTTTCCCTCTTTTGTTGGACACCACTTTGCCCTCTCACAACATAATATATATATTTTTACATAAAGGCTTCTGTTTTTTTTTCAATTAAAGCCTGCTACCCTTTAGGGTTCCTACGTTGGAAACCCCCTTTCTTTTCTGGGAGAGCCGTTGTGTGGAGGGGTGCCGCCGCTAGGGTCCCCCCTGCTGGAGATGCGTCTTGGCACGACCGCCAGGTTCCAGAGATGTGGAGAGCTGCCTGCAGGTCTTCTGCTCGAAGGCGAAGGGGCAAGCTTTGCCTGGGCACGACATCGTGCCGCCGGCATGCGATAGAGGCACCGCCAGACGGGAGGCGGAATGGGAGGAGCTATGGCGGGAGATTCTGCCGCCGCCACCTTGGAGAGGGAGGCGGAGTTGCGTCGTCGCGATGAGCTCTACACCGCTGCTGGGCAGGCGGCGGCTCCCGGAGCACGGTCAGACATGAGAGAAGGCAGAGACGGGGCGCGGGCACGCCATCGGCTAAACAAAACGTGGCCATCATCGCCTAGACCAAGGGGGAACGCCGACTTCGACTGGAGAAGGAAGACTGCACCTGGAGGTTGCGTCGTCTACAGGACCTCAGCCCAGCCCTCAGCATGTTGGAGATCTGGAGGAGGTTCGTGCAGAGGAGTGAGATGGGGTCGGTGACCTCGCCATGATGATGATGTGTGCGAGGAAGGTGCTGGCTGCGTTGAGCATATTTGGTCAGAAACACAGTCTGATATGGGGCATCACGCGATGAAAGGAGCACCTGAGGCATCTCGCCTCGGGCTGCACGAGATCTGGATTAAATGGGCTAGGGTTCCCCTCATGGGAACTGCGTCCACCTGGTATACGCGTGATGCGTGAACTGAAGCAAAAACCCATGACTCTTCTTCGTGATCAGGAACTTGAAGGATTAGGGTTTCTGAATACCTTAGACTCTCTCTCGAAACACGAACGAATCATGAACAATAACTCCAGAAATTAGGGTTTCAATAGAAACCCTAGAACTTACAAAACTTGAACACAAATCGAATCTCGAATAAAATAATGAACTAACATAAAAACCTTGAGAATTGAACCCGCTCTTATACCATGTTAGAAAAATAAACATGCGGAAGTAAAACATGGAAAAAGATAAAGAACAATAAGAACAACGAGATTTAACGTGGAACCCTACTCCCTAAGGAACTGGATGAAACCACAGGAGAAGGCCTCAAAGAGTCAGGTTTGTCTATTGACTTTCTCAATGGTTACAGGAGGTTTGGGGCTCCTTATATGGCTTCCACAGAGCCTCGAAGTCCTACCACTGGTAGATGTGGGACTAAACATATGGATGGGGTAAATGGATCTCTCCAGGATCCATTTGTCCTCCTACAATTCATAAGGTGCACAACCAAATACTCCAACAACAATATCTCAAATGGGTACAACTGATAAAAATCCTTTTTTAATGATCTAACCTTTATCACCAATTTGTTTGTTTGTAATTATGGTACCATCAAATGGTAATGAATAAGCCATTTGTATTGTTTCCTCGCTCAAATGAGAGTTTAACAAGGAGTTGCATTATGTAATACATGTGGTTTTGAAAGGCTCTACCTTAAACTTATCCCTATGCTTGCTTTTAGGTAGAAGCAATACACATGCCTTAGTGCTTGTCACATGACATAAATAAATAAAGTGAACGAAGTCTATTTTTGTTATAAAAAACAGTCATAAACCGTGTTTTGGATTTGGGGTTACAACACTTTTTACCCAAAACTTTCTTGTGTTATTTTTATAGTAATATTAGTCACTGACATTGATGTATGTGGTTGGTGTTACCTCCCACTTGAAACCAATATTATTGAAACCTGATTGGACCAGCCGGTTCGGCTAGTAAAGTGGAGCTAGAATGGTTCAGTTAATTGGTTTTGTTGGTTCGGGTCAAATTGGTGAAATTTTGTTTCAAACACTGGTCTAATCGATTATTTGCAACCCATTTTAACCCGGTTCAATCGAAATTGGACCACTTAATCATAATTCAAATTTGAATTTATAAAATAATAATGATTGTGCATCAACCTACTAATCTACCTTAGCTTTTTGAAAGGGTTGGATAATAAATGCAATCAACCTATTATTATTCTGGAGTATTTAGTTCAAATATTATTTATATGTATACGAATAACATTTAATGTTGCATATTCAAGAAAATATTTTATGTATAAAATAAGATGTTTATATTGTTTGTTTATTTTATATTATTTTCAAAGTGTTTGAATGTGTATTTCGTACATATTTTAATTCAGTCCGGTTTAGTTACACGGTTCAACAATTTTTCCTTCCGTTTTTTAAAATAATGACATCATCATTTGATTGAACCGGTTTGATTTCATTGTCCAACTCGATTCAATCTTTTTGATGAGATTTCCGCTTCAGTCTCCAGTTCGTTTTCAAAAATGCTGCTTGAAACATGCTGTTTTTAGGTCTCTTCTTAATGGCACAGGGAATGTAAATTTGCCAAAGATGTGGTTTACAGATACGGTTTCGTTCCTCAATAGGAGGCATTAGTTTCGTGCTTGAATACTGAACTTTACTGAACTTGTATATGAATTTTGATTATCTTGTTATGGACCATTCACCATAAGAAATGTGACGTTCTAGGCTCTAGCATGGCAATTTTTTTTATCATAGCTGGTAGGGGAACACAATTTTTGCATGCTGGCCTAGATAAAATTTTTCCTCTTAGGTTAAGATAGTATTTGCTAGGGTATCCCCAAGATAATGTACCTCAATTTGCAGTGGAGTTCCTGCTGTGCAGGCATGGCTTTGAGCCAGTTCTTTCCAACCTTTAATATAGCCATATCATTATGAAAGTTGCCGTTTTTTAGGCCTGGATCGAAATATTTGGACAACAATCTCTTAATGGCAGGGATGTCCCAGTTTCGTCCTCTTATAAGTTAGATTTCCTATTCCTTTTTTACTGCTATCAAGTAGATCACTTGGTCCTTGGTTTATTGATTTTCAGAATGTTGATGCCTGCTGAGATCTAATTCTTTTGAGAGGAAATGGCCTGTTCATTAACTAAGAAATTGATGCATCATGCAGCACGAAACTAATAAATAGGGCTTCAGTTTTATTATTAATTAGAGTCTAATTTTATTTACGTTTATTCGAGTCGTTGCAATTTTATTTAAATAAAAGAGATCGCGTGTGATCTCCAAAATTAGTTAGTTTTAAATTTGGGTTTCGAATTTTGAATTAGAGTTAAATTAGGATAGAGGTAGATTTGAATTTTGATTCAAATCAATTAGAGTCAATTAGGATCGAGTGGGATTTTAAATTTGATTCGCTTTCTATTTTTGTAATTCCACCCCTCCTATATAAAGGGGCTGGTAGTCTATTGTAAAAAAAGTTCAGATGATAGCAATAAAAGTTGCTATCCAGGATAAAGAATGCCAAATCCTCGATTTCTTAGCAATAAAAGTTGCTATCCAGGAACCAAAACACAAAGAAAAATCGTCTCCGGCCATCTCGACACCACCTAAGCCATCACAGGTAACCCCGATGCTTTTCCGACAACCTTCCCCACCCCTTGCAGCTCAACCCTCAGCCCTAGCCCCTCCCGCCCCCACCCTCGCACCTCCGGTGAATCCCATTCCCTCACCATCCTTCTTGCGGGCCCCGCCACCAATTCCACACTCCCAGAAAAACCCCCGGCCTCAACACCCTTTCCCGATGCTCTCACCACCCTTGTAACCCTTTTAGCGCCGTCGCCCCTCCGGCCATACGTGCACTTCCTGTCGCCACCCGTGCACTCCCAGCAACCCCCAACCCCATCGCCACCCCCCGCACCAACTCCTTTCCCCTCGATAATCGTTGTCGCCCTCTACCATTCGGCCCCGCACAATGTCACCATCAACAAGCCACAATGACCCCTGTGGTAGGCGATCGAGCTCCCTCCCCACCACTCGACCATGGACATTGGAGACACCTGCGGCTCCGCTCGCTCCACGCCTCTCTTCGCCACCGACCATGGCCCCCTTTTCAAACAGCCACCGCTGCTTGCGGCCTCCCAGTTCAGGCTGCCACCGCCGACCCATGCACCGCCCGCGTCGCCGAACTCGGTGCCGCCGTCGACGTTGCTTGAAAATGAGGAAAACCCTAATGCAGCGCTCCTCTTCAAAAGGATTCGTACCCCACCAAATTAGGACTTTGGAATTGATTTGGACAATTTGCAGAAAAGCTCCTCCTTAGAACTGTTATCTCAAAGGCCAATTGGAGAAATTATCTTATGACTTTTGCTTAAGTGAAGTGGTACGAAAATTGCAGCCCACCACCCTGCATCAGGAATATTAAAAAGAAGTGCTGAAAGGACGAAATCTGGGTGGCTTCCTTACCCCATTAGGATTAGGACTATGGATTTCACCTATTTAAAGGTCCAGTGGCTTAGTTCATTAGCTACATCTCTCATCTTCTATTAAATTTGTGTCATTGCTTTGTTATGGGATCTCCAAAGGTTGAGACGTTCAAGTTGAAGATGCATCAAATTTTTAAGCACCGCGTCAAGGGGACAAACTCCAAGTGGGCACCCGCATTCGCACCACACATGCTATTCCGTCATGAAGCTAATGGCTCAAACGTTCGCACCACGCACGCCTGGATTCCACCGTTTGCTCCACATCAGTTCTTCCTTGGATGATCGAGAACGTTGAATTGACTTTATCAACCTTCAATGTATGAAGATGTTCTAAAAGAAGGCATCATGTGGTTATGTCTTCTATAGTTTATAATTAGGGAACTTCGTAAGAAATATTTTTTTTGGAGCCAAAGAAGTTTTCTTTGACAATTATACAAGTTTTTAGAATATTATTGGCATTTTATAATCTATTGGGCTCTTTATTTTTTAATAGTTAGAATTTGATTTTATCGCATCCTTACCCATTTCTCCTACCATGTAAAATATAATATTACGTGATTGAGAATTTTTGTTGCATAATTACAAAATATTTTAAGAACTTTTTTTAAATTCCTTAAAAAGCTATGAACCTTTTGCAAATATGCTTAGATCAATGTTAAATCATTACTTTATAAAGGAAATCCTTTAGGTTAACTGTGAACTTTTAGTTATACGTTTGGAGATCTATAAGGTCATTCTCGCAACTTTTTTTTGAAAGAATGACCTTTCGGATCTTCAAATGTTGGACGTCTTCACACAGTGGAAGATGTGATCCGCCGACTCAATTTATGATCCGTAAAGGGGACATCTATAGGAAAAGTCCGTGAAAAGTCATGCACAACGGTCCCTCATCATAATTCACCTTATGCGCAACTGCCATATAAAAAACCAATTATGTTTGGCAGTGTTAGATCCCATATAAAATTGCACTCATGAACCAAAGCAGCTGTCCTGGGAGGAGGTGGTCTGGTAGTAGCTTTGCAGGCATGTTTTATCGAGAAAGTGTTGTCCTTCCATACCCAATGGTCACATGACCATCTGCTGGGCGGTTGAGCCGCTTGAGAGATTCAAGGAGGAGAAACTCCTCAAACCGATGATCAAAGAAATCTGTCGAGAAAGAAGGCATCTAGTTGTCGTTTAACCAATAATCCAACACTTGTGCATCACGACCAGTAACCAAAGCAAAGGGTAGGGGAATCTAGAAGAGATGTGACCTTCACCTGACCAGTTGTCGGTCCAGAAGGCAAAGGAATTACCTTCACCAAGCAATGGGCAAAAAAGCTCCTGAAAACGAGGCATCGTCGACTTAATCCCTTTCTAGAAAGCCGAAGGGCAAGATTGTACATGAAGGGGCATGTTGTCCTGAACTCTAATGTTGTAGATACCACGGATATGACATCATTACAAGTCTTCACCTCTTCCATGAATCCTACTCATCCACTTGGGAAGAAGAGCCTCGTTCAAGGTTTCCAAGCTTGGGATATCCCAAGCCCCCCAACTATCATTGACAACGTAATAGTTTCTCAGTCGACGAGATGCATACCCAAATCCTCCCAACAATTTTTACCCCTAAGGAAACGCCACACGATCAACTCCAGTCGATGCCTGATACCAAGTGGGAGAAGTCGAGATGACACAAAGAAAACATGAATGGCATATAGTACCACCTGTAACAGTACCAAACGACCTCCACGAGATAGAATAGCCGCTTCCAGCTTGATAGCCTCCTTTCCATCTTCTCAATGATAGGCAACCAATCAAACATCTTTAATCTGCCAACAGTAAGAGGAAGACCCATGTAGCGATTGGGAAAAGAGCTACACTCCGTACCCAACTCTTCACATCACTCATGTGCCTCTTCAATAGAAAAACCAAAAGGTATAGCCTTAGATTTTTCATGACTCGGAATAAGCCCAGACAACAACAACAACAAAGCCTTTTCCCACAATTAAGTAGGGTCGGCTACATGGATTCTTCGCCTCCATTCAGATCTATCTTGGGCCAATCCTAGGCTTATATCCACAAAACTAAGATCCCTTCGTATAGTCTCTTTCCAACACTTTTTGGGCCGTCCTCGCCCTCTCTTAGCCGGCTCAACATCCCAACACTCGCATCTCCTAACTGGTGCATCAGCTGATCTTCTTTGCAAATGTCCAAACCATCTTAAGCGGTTTTCTCGCATCTTATCCTCGATCGGAGCTACACCAACTTTCTTTATGATTGCATCATTCCGAATCCGATCTTTACGTGTGTGTCCACACATCCGCCTTAGCATTTTCGTTTCTGCTACATTCATTCTCTGCACATGTCTATGGTTCACAGGCCAACATTCATATCCATAAAGCATAGCAGGTTTCACGACTGCTTTGTAAAACTTTCCTTTAATGTTTAAAGGCATTTTCTTATCACATAGAACAGCAGAGGCTCCTCTCCACTTTAGCTAGCCTGCATTTATTCTATTAGTAACATCTCCATCAATTTCCCCATCATGTTGCAGAATAGATCCCAGATATTTAAAGGAATCTCTCTTCTGAATGTTATCGTCACCAATCTTCACCTCGATTCCTTCACCATTGCTTCCATCAAAGGTGCACTCCATATATTCCGTCTTAGCCCTACTTATACCAAATCCTTTAGTCTCCAACTCATGTCTCCATACCTCAAGTTTCGCATTTACTCCATCTCTAGTCTCGTCAATTAACACAATATTATCAGCAAATAACATACACCAAGGTAACTCATCCTGAATGTGACTGGTCAACTCGTCCATAATTAAAGTAAAAAGAAATGGACTCAAAACAGAACCTTGATGTAAACCAATGTTGATGTCAAAATATCCAGTCTTCCCAGACGGGATCCTTACACAAGATAAAGCCCTATCGTACATGTCCTTTATGAGGTTAATGTATATGACAGGTATTTGTCTCTTATCCAACACTCTCCACAATATCTCTCGTGGGACAGAATCATAAGCCTTTTTCAAATCAATAAAGATCATGTGGAGGTTCTTCCATTGTTCTCCTCAGCAAATGGATGGCTTCAGTCATTGAGCGACCTGGCATGAATCCGAATTGGTTTTCTTTTACATTGGAAATTTGCCTCAACCTTCTTTCGAGCACACGTTCCCAAAATTTCATAGTGTGACACATCAACTTGATACTTGTATAATTTGAACAATTTTGAATGTCTCCTTTATTCTTATAAAGAGGCACCACGATGCTCCTCCTTCAATCTTCAGGCATTTTCTTGCTTCGCCAAATAACATTGAATAGATTCGTAAGCCAAGTCAAACCACGCTCACCTAAAACTCTCCATAGTTCATAGGGATGTCGTTCGGTCCTACACCTTTTCCAGGTCTCATAACCTTCAAAGCCTCCTCTACTTCCTTTCTTTGTATCCGTCTATAACATGCACGATTTAAGTAACTTTCACTACAAGCTAGATCACCCAAAGTGATATCTCTATTTCCTTCCCCAATGAAAAGTTTATGGAAGTACTGCTCTCATCTAGTCTTTATATTCTTCTGAGTAACAAGCACATGACCTTCCTCGTCCTTAATGCATCTCACTTGAGAAAGGTCTTTCGTTTTTCTTTCTCTTGCTTTGGCCAACCTGAATATATCCTTCTGTCCCTCCTTAGAGTCGAGATTTTTATACAAAACTTCATAAGCTTTTGACTTAGCTTCGCTTACGGCCTTCTTTGCTTCTTTCTTCGCTATTTTGTAGTTTGTGACAGTTTCCTCTGTTCTATCCTTAAACATAGCTTTAAAGAAAACTCTTTTTATTTTTAGCTTCTCTTGCACCCCTTCACTCCACAACCAAACCTCCTTTTGACATGGAGCTCCTCCCTTTGTTTCGCTTAGCATCTCTTTGGCTACCTTTCGGATACAAGATGCTACCGCCTCCCACATCTCGTTTGCACTACCGCTACAATCCCAAGATAAGTCTTCTAAAACCTTCTCCCTGAAGCTCGCTTGCTTCAAAGGAAGATTCCACCATCTAGTTCTAGTTATCTTAGAAACCCTCCTTTTCTTTACCAACCCTTTCATTTGTACATCCAAGACTATCAAACGATGTTGGGTTGTTAAACTCTCTCTTGGGATTACTTTGCAGTCTTTACAACACAACCTATCTCTTCTCCTCAACGCAAAGTAATCTATCTGTGTTCTAGTTGGCCCACTCTTATAAGTAATTAAATGTTCCTCCATCTTCTTGAAGAGAGTGTTTGCTATGGAAAGATCATATGCCGTTGCAAAATCCAGGATGGCTTTTCTCTCTTCATTTCTATTTCCAAAACCATGTCCTCCATGAACACTAGCATACCCTGAAGTATCTTTTCCCACATGTCCATTAAGATCTCCACCGATGCAAATCATCTCTCTTTGTGAGATTCCTTGTAGACCCTTATTCAAATCCTCCCAAAAAGCTTGTTTAGTCCTTTCATCTAAACCAATTTGCGGTGCATAAACTGAGATGATATTCAGAACTTCTTCTTCAAGCAACAATTTTAGCAAAATAATTCGATCCCCGAATCTTTTCACCTCAACCACACAATCCTTCAAATCCTTATGAACAACCAATCCAACACGTTTCTACCGTTATCTTTACCTGAATACCAAAGTTTAAAGTCTGTCTTCTCAATCTCCCTTGCTTTCTCTCCAACCCATTTAGTCTCTTGAAGACATAGTATACGAATCTTCCTTCTTTCCATCGTATCCACTATCTCCATCAACTTTCCAGCTAAAGTGCCAACATTCCAACTACCAATCCGCAACTTCCATTGTAATCTCTTTTGGACTAACTTCTTTACTCGCATGCGTCCATTATGCGAGAACCCTTGTAAATTTTGGACTGCATTTGGGCGGTGATGCAGCGGAACTAGCTTAATTACCCGCATGCGTTCCTCATGCGAGAACCCTTGCAAATTTTGAACTACATCCAGGCTGCGATGTAGCGGCCCTTGCCAATTTTTCATTGCATTCGGGCGATGCAACACGCCACAAGTAGGGAACGCCCCAACGAAATCTGTATGTTTGCTTAAATCCATGTTGAAAAGATCTGACTGTCATGAGGCAACTTCTTAAATAGTTTTTTTAGAAAAAAAGTACTATTTAGGATGTTGTCTCTGACTGTTTTACGCTGGCTGTTGGCTACCTAACGCAACCCTCCTCAATTACCCGGGCTTGGGACCGGCCATGGAATAAGCCAAGACAATTCTCCAAAAATTTCGTTGTGGTTGCCATTCATTTAACCTCATCTTTGCTGCTCTTGATAAAGAAGACGGTGTCACCTGCATATTGTAAGAAAGGAATAGAGATATCGTCAAAAGTGTACCCTGATGTGAGATCAGTAGTCTGCACCTGCTCAACCATGTAAGACACTACATAGATTGCAATCACAAAAAGCATAGAGCAAGGGGACACCCCTGCCTAATGCCCCGATGCGGTTGGAAGAAGCCACCCTCAGGGTAGTCATTGACCAGTATTGAAAAAGAGGTCGTGGTGACACATCGTTTCATCCACAAGATCCATGTATCCGGAAAACCCCGTTGATACATTGCCGTCAAGAGAAAATAGTAGTCTGCCATGTCAAACTTTAGTGAAGTCAACCTTCCAAAGAACGCCCTTCATTTTGCACCTCTTCCAGTCTTCTATTATCTTTATAGCCATTGCCAAACTATCTGACTATCTGTAATCTGTCTCCCTGGAATAAAAGCTCATTGGATTGGGGAAATAAGATGATCCATAATCATGTTCAGTCTAATTGCCAAGACCTTGACCACAATCAATTAGGTATTGGATATCCAAATCGGTATGAAATCTTCCATTCTCTCTGACACCTCTTTCTTCGCTAGCAAGAAAATGAGTGTCTTGTTAAGTTTATGCATTTACTCTAGCAAATTCCTTCACAACATCTATGACTTCACTTCCTTTTAATGACCAGAACTCACAAAAGAAAAAAAGAACCCATTAGGACCCAGATCACCATTCGCATTCAGGTTCCAAATAGCTAATTTCACCCCTTTCGTTGTAATATCTTGTATCAAGTGATTCACATTTTGTATAGATATTTGGTATGCCCCTTGGCTTGACCATCTCCAACATCGATTTTCACTCCTTGAGAAGTCTTGGAAATGATCAGCAATTGCATTCCCCATCTCTCTATCCCCCTTCGTCCTTCTACCCTTCATTACCACAGAAAGTATCGAGTTTTGACGATGTCTCCCGCTTGCAACTATATGGAAATAAGCTGTGTTTGTATCACCTTCTTTGAGCCAAATATTATGCGATCGCCGCTTCCACTTTGCAACAGGCTTCTTATCTTCTAGCAAGACAACTCTCTTTGTTGCTGCTCTTTTAGATCTCTGGTGTCCTCCAAATTGTCTAATCTACACATCGTTGCTTCTGCCTCTGCACGACATAATTGTCTGGCCTCTTGAACCTCCTTGAAAGAGCAAAGCCAGACGTACAATGAAACTGACTTATGGGCTAGACGAGATGTTGACGAACCATATACAACGGTGGATGACAATTGACATGTAACAAGATCTCTGAAGCTCTCTTCTTGTAGCCATGCACATTCAAATTTTAAGAAACCCCTATCCGGAGAGGCATCGCCAGAAGCCCAAACCATCGACGTATGACCAGACCTGATACGAGGTCTGGAAGTAGAGGCTAAAAGAGAAAGGCCTCCAGAAGCTCCACAGAAATAAAAAAATGATCAATACGGGAGAGAGAACTAGAATTTCTCCAGCTGTATCTAGTGTTTATCATATATCATCTCTAGTTTCAATTCATCAATCAAGTCAGCAAAGTCGACCGAGCCATGGTCTTGCCATCCTCTCAAATGAGCCCTTGTTGTTGCACTGCATGAGGGTGAGAAACTGCATGGACCATAACCCATAGTTGTTGCACTGCATGAGGGTGATAAAATAACCAAATAACGTAATTCAACTGGGGAGTAGACCGATATAAACGAGTCGACATAATCATACGGAAGATTGGTTGTACGTGCAAACTTATACAACCATCCTTGCTAATGATCGTTGCTCTCTAAGGCCGGAAAACGTGATTTAGAGGTTTGAAATTATGCTCTCCGGTAGAAATCAGATTGCAGAACTATCCGCTGATATGCTCGGAGGCGTAAGCATGGCTGATGTCGATCTTTGGAGATCAAGGTCACTGTCCAGGAGTCGTGACTCATGGGGCCAGGGCGTGGGCTGCAGGAGCCTAGACGCGGGGGGCCTGGGCGCAGGGGGCACGCGCAGGGGCACAAGGTGCCTAGGGCGTGGGGGCCTAACGTGCGTGGGGTAGGGCGACAAGGGGTCGGGGGAACGTGGCATGAGCGGGCGGGCGGTCCAGGGGGGGGGCGAGCAGACGAGTAGGGTAGGGTTGGATACAGGAACTCCGGTCTAGGACCGTCGCTTCAATACCATGTTAAGGGAAAAATCATGGATACCTTATGAGAGGTCTAAGGGTTCTCTTATATAGGAGAAGAACCTATTGGGAAAATTACAGAAATAAGAAAAGAGAAATAAAAAATATAACAAATAATACTAAAGATAGTTAATATCTCAACAGGCAATAATCTTCGTTACTGTTCCGAGGCTCCTCAACGTCGGTTTTAAGGCATAGATCGACTGTGACAAAAAAGAAACTCCTAACATACGAGCAACCCTTGGAGAGATACTTAGTGCATCCCCATCCGTAAACCACGGGATGCACTATTTGATTCCTGAGCATTGATATACCCTAACAAAATCCTGACCTCCTTTTTGGGCAGAACCCCTCACACAGAACATGTTGGCTTCCCGACTGATGCCATCGCCTGTGAAATACTTTCCCAGTAACTCAAGAAACGATCTTGATTGGATTTTCATCTCTTTTGCCGAAGATGATCCAATGAAGATCTCGAGATTCTCCGAGGCTGTTGCATTTTTTCCTTGACGAACTACTGATGCATAGGAGCACATTGTTGTACGCACGACTGGGGATGCATGGTGCAAAGATCCTTCTTTTTTGGCATCCGGTCCAGACCGGCTTGCATGAGCAGTGGGCAAGCCGCCCTTCGATGGCCTTCCTTTCTACATCCAAAGCATTGATGTGGCATCACGCACAACACGATGACCATAAAAACCACATCTAAAACATTGTAGACCTTGTTTCCAATGAGAAACGGGCGACTAACCTTCCTCTTCCCCTCACCCTCCATTTATATTTTCTCCTAGTAAAATGCACCTTTTATATTTATATTCTTATCTATTAGTCTTATATAACTCAGCCATGGTCGGTCCCAAGCCCGGGTAAATGAGGAGGGTTGCATTAGGTAGCTGACAGACAGCATAAAACAGTCGGAGACAACTTCCTAAACAATATTTTTTTCTAAAAAAATACTATATAGGAAGTTGCCTCACGAAATCGGATCTTTTCAACATGGATTTAAGCAAACATACAGATTTCGTTGGGGCGTTCCCTACTTGCGACGTGTTGCATTGCCCGAATGTAATGAAAAATTGGCAAGGGCCGCTACATAACAGCCTGGATATAGTTCAAAGTTTGCAAGAGTTCTCACATGAGGAACGCATGCGGGTAATTAAGCTAGTTCCGCTGCATCACCATCCGGATGCAGTGCAGAATTTACAAGGGTTCTCGCATAATGGATGCATGCGAGTAAAGAAGTTAGTCCAAAAGAGATTGCAACGGAAGTTGTGGATTGGTAGTTGGAATATTGGCACTTTAACTGGAAAATTGATGGAGATAGTAGAAACCATGGAAAGAAGAAAGATTCATATACTATGTCTTCAAGAGACTAAATGTGTTGGAGAGAAAGCAAGGGAGATCGAAAAGATAGGCTTTAAACTTTGGTATTCAGGTAAAGATAAGTGTAGAAGTGGTGTTGGTGTGGTTGTTCATAAGGATTTGAAGGATTGTGTGGTTGAGGTGCAAAGATTGGGGGATTGGATTATTTTGCTAAAATTGGTGCTTGAAGAAGAAATTCTGAATATAATTTCAGTTTATGCACCGCATATTGGTTTATATAAAAGGACTAAACAAGCTTTTTGGGAGGATCTAGATAAGATTTTACAAGGAATCCCACAAAGAGAAATGATTTGCATAGGTGGAGATCTTAATGGTCATGCGGGAAAAGATGCTTCAGGGTATGCTAGTGTTCATGGAGGACATGGTTTTGGAGATAGAAATAAAGAGGGAAAAGTCATCCTGGATTTTGTAATGGCATATGATCTTTTCATAGCAAACACTCTCTTCAAGAAGAGGGAAGAGCATTTAATTACTTATAAGAGTGGGCCAACTAGAATACAGATAGATTACTCTGCGTTGAGGAGAAGAGATCGGTTGTGTTGTAAAGACTGCAAAGTAATCCCATGAGAGAGTTTGACAACCCAACATCGCTTGTTAGTCTTGGATGTACAAATAAAAGGACTGATAAAGAAAAGGAGGGTTCCTAAGATCACTAGAACTAGATGGTGGAATCTTCCACTGAAGCAATCAAGCATCAAGGAGAAGGCTTTAGAAGACTTATCTTGGGATTGTAGCAGAAGTGTAAACGAGATGTGGGAGGCAGTAGCATCTTGCATCCGGAAGATAGCCAAAGAGATGCTAGGCGAGTCAAAGGGAAGAGCCAGGTCAGAAGGAGGCTTGGTGGTGGAGTCAAATAGGAAAGAAGGAAGCAAAGAAGGATGTAAGCGAAGCTAAGTCAAAAGCTTATGAAGTTTTGTATAAAAATCTCGACTCTAAGGAGGGTCAGAAGGATATATTCAGGTTGGCCAAAGCAAGAGAAAGAAAGACCAAAGACATTTCTCAAGTGAGATGCATTAAGGACGAGGAAGGTCACGTGCTTGTTACTCAGAAGGATATAGAGACTAGATGGGAGCAATACTTCCATAAACTTTTCATTGGGGAAGGAAATACAGAGATTACTTTGAGTGATCTTGCTAGTAGTGAAAGTTACTTGAATCGTGCAAGCTATAGTCTTATACAAAGAAAGGAATTAGATGAGGTTTTGAAGGTTATGAGACTTGGGGAAAGTGTAGGACCGGATGACATCCCTGTAGAAGTATGGAGAGTTTTAGGTGAGCGCAATTTGACTTGACTTACGAATCTATTCAATGTTATTTGGCGAAGCAAGAAAATGCCTGAAGATTGGAGGAAGAGTACCGTGGTGCCTCTTTATAAGAATAAAGGAGACATTCAAAATTGTTCAAATTATAGATGTATCAAGCTGATGAGTCACACTATGAAAATTTGGGAATGTGTGATCGAAAAAAGGTTGAGGTAAGTTTTCAACGTAAAAGAAATCAATTTGGATTCATGCCAGGTCGCTTAACGACTGAAGCCATCCATTTGCTGAGAACAATGGAGATTTATAGAGCTAAAAGGAAGAACCTCCATATGATCTTTATTGATTTTGAAAAGGCTTATGATTATGTCCCACGGGAGATATTGTGGAGAGTTTTGGAGAAGAGATAAGTACCTCTCCTATCCATTAACCTCATAAAGGACATGTATGATAGGGCTTTATCTTGTGTAAGGATCCCGTCTGGGAAGACCGGCTATTTTAACATCAACATTGGTTTACATCAAGGTTCAACTTTGAGTCCATTTATTTTTACTTTGATTATGGACGAGTTGACAAGTCACATTCGGGATGAGTTACCTTAGTGTATGCTATTTGCTGATGATATTGTGTTGATTGACAAGACTAGAGATGGAGTAAATGAGAAGCTTGAGGTATGGAGACATGAGTTGGAGAGTAAAGGATTTCACATAAGTAGGGCTAAGACAGAATATATGGAGTGCACCTTTGATGGAAGTAATGGTAAAGGAATCGAGGTGAAGATTGGTGATGATAACATTCAGAAGAGATTCTTTTAGGTATTTGGGATCTATTTTGCAACATGATGATGAAATTTATGGAGATGTTACTAATAGAATAAATGCAGGCTAGCAAAAGTGGAGAGGAGACTCTGCTGTTATCTGTGATAAGAAAATTCCTTTAAAAATTTTAGGAAAGTTTTAGAAAGCAGCCGTGAGACCTGTTATGCTTTATGGATCTGAATGTTGGCCTGTGAACCATAGACATGTGCAGAGAATGGCTGTAGCAGAAATGAAAATGCTAAGGTGGATGTGTGGACACGTAAAAGTCGGATTCAGAATGATGCAATCAGAAAGAAAGTTGGTGTAGCTCCGATCGAGGATAAGATGCGAGAAAACCGCTTAAGATGGTTTGGTCATTTGCAAATAAAGATCAGCTTATGCACCCGTTAAGAGATGCAAGTGTTGGGATGTTGAGCCGGCTAAGAGAGGGCGAGGACGACTCAAGAAGGGTTGGAAAGAGATCATACGAATGGATCTTAATTTTGTTGATATAAGCTCGAGATTGACCCAAGATAAATCTGAATGGAGGCGAAGAATCAATGTAGCCGACCATACTTAATTGTGAGAAAAGGCATTGTTGTTGTTGTATCTATTAGTCTCTTATAAAATTGAGGTTTACTCCTGACCTTGATAAAAGATTCCTTGATTTGCTTCTTGCATTTTTAAACATTAATTCTTTTGGAGGTGACGTCTGTGTGGCGAACAGAGGGGATGGTGGAGGTTGGTTGTGTGGTCAACTAGAGGGGGGAGGGTGCGGGTAAGGGGTTTGGTTATGTGGAGGTGCAACAGCGGGTCGGGGAAGAAGGGAAAGGAGTAAAAAACGGTATTAGGTTAGTGTTTTTAATCAAACTTTTCAACTCAAAGAAAAAGGTCACTTAAAACTCTTATTGTTTCCTGTTAATGAAGGGGTGTAACATGTAATATCGTGAAAGTTAACGATGGAAATATTATATTTTTCTGGGATTTTTTGTAGTGTGCATAATATCGAAAGAACTGTCGATGCTAAATAACCCTGGATAAGATGCTTTAGTTCAAAATCCTTGGAAATCCTTTTATATTGATAAGAAATCTTGGTTCAACAAAAATATTTGTAAGAAATCGAAAGGAAAGCCAACAGTCTAATAATCTGTTTTTTACCTCAAAAAAGATGCCAATAAAGTTATCAATATCAATTTGGTTTTTAGGTTACTGTAAAAGTAATAAATTAATTTACCAAGCATTTAGATATCCTTTTTAAAGTGTTTAAGAAGGGCTGCAATTTATATGATATAATGAGGGATCTACAATTGTCACGTATCACGGATTCTAAGAAAAAAACCCATGTCTGAATCTATCAGATGTTGAAACTGTGAGTTTCCACTTTCATCGGTGAAATACTTATTTGCATCTTTTGCATACTATTTCAACTTTTTTCTACGAACATTGAAGAGGCTGTGCATAATTACACACTTTTCCGGTGAAATTGTGCTTTTTGTTTGATATACACTTCCAAGTAGATTTCTGCTATTTGTTTGATTGCTACACAATTCTTCTTATTCTTTCAGAAAGAGAGGCTGGAACGTGAAAGGGAGATCAAACGGCTTAGAGAAGAGTTGCTGGCTGAAGGAAAACGGATCTAGTATGTAGTGCTTTCATGGCGTCGTCGTGCTAGCAAACTGTTGTCTTCATGACTGTGTCGCCATCTTTGTCTTTAATTAAAATACCGCCACAGATACTCTATAATAGCTTGTGCTTTTTCCAGACAGTTTGGGTAATTTCTTAATAAGTTCTCCCAACATCTCATCGCCGAGCCATTCCCGTTGAAAGTGGAGAAAGCTTAACTATTGCTATTGTTGACATCACTGTGTGCTATAAAGGCAACCTTATTCGTTGATTCCGTTCTGTAATTACTCTTAGATTGTGGTGATCCTTCCTTGATAGCAGGACCTGGCATTCCTCATCCTTTATGGGATGCTTTGCTTCAGGGATCGGGAATGTGAATTTTGGTTGTTTTGGACGCCATTTTAATCACTTGCACAAACTGTAGAACCTTTTCGACGAAATCTGAAATATTCTGCAACTGTTCTTACAAAATTAAGGCTGTTACTTGAGCCATACTGTTCATCATATTCAAGTGCCCATGCAAATGAAAACAGCTCCTCAATCAATTTGGTATGATGGCAAATGAAATACAATTCTTAGCTCCGCCATGCTGGGTTTTTTTGTAAATTTCTGCATGACATGTTGATGTTTTTTTTTGTTTGCCAATTCGATGAAGTAGGGTTATTCTTTTCCTGTTTCATATTAGTTATGATCAGCTGCTAGGAAGGGCACTTTGTCCTAGTCTGAACACCCTCGAGGGCATCGGAGGGACACTATTCCGCATCTCCGCTCTCAGATACATTCAGTCATAGAACCTGGGCCAAGGATCCATTTGTTTTCGCATTAAGATCGACCCAACTGAGCGTTGTTAGAGTAGAATTTGAAAATCATTGTCTTTTTTTTTTACATTTGAATACGTTGATATCAGCCAGAGAACTAGATATAAGCTGCAATAACTTGCCTCAACAAAATCTCCTGACAATGAAATGCGCAGTTCCGGACGAGCGAGGCCTAAATCACATTGATCCAGGGAAACAATTACTGCTTGAGTTTGACTCGCTGCTAGCTTTCCCACTAAAGTTCCAGTTATGTAAGAGATGTCGATAAACCAGTATCGAGCACTGATTATCACCGTTTTATGTGTGCAGGAACTGGTCAATTTTCCTCAAAGCGTGACTAGCAACCTCCCCATTCCGGAGTTCATACCGATCTACAGAACCTAAATTATTCACTTAGCCCAGAATGTAATAATCTTCATACTAGAGTACATAAACACTGATCTATTCACATCAAATGCATCATCATATCTCAATTGAAAATGGTAAAAATACAATAAATAGAAAAGGAAGATCTTCATGATTCCATGCAGTATGGGAGTCTTTTCGTTCCTTCTTGGTGTCGATAAATGAACGCCTTTCTGTCGCTTCTTCCGGCCACAATGAGGGTGTCCGTCAGGGATGCATGAACGTTCTTCTCTCTTTTTTGGTTGTTGCCGACACGCTAACCATTATCACTTAGCTCATGACTTAAGGTGGCTGCCTCAATGTGTACATGAATCATGAGATCTCCCTCTAGTTATCTGGTCCTCCTTTGATAGCCAGGCGGCTATGTGCCTGGGATTGGTGTCATCTTTGGAAGAAGATGGATCGTAAACTGTCGGGCTGAAAGGTCAGATGTTTGTAGAGGAGGAGATGGTTGGTCTTACTCGAGTCCGATTTGTCGGCAGTTTTCAATCTTTAGCTTGTTGATGCATGTATTGCCGAGGAAGATTTATCAGCAGCTTGAGAATTTGATACGAATGCCTTTTTTCGAACCACCTTTGGGCATGATTAGCACGATGGCGACATGGTGTCCAGGGATGCAATATATATAACTACAGAGAAGGGCTGGCTGGGTTAAGGCATTATTAACAAAGTAGATGGTAAGGATGAGGGGTGACAAGGAGGACTCTTTTTTGCTAATTAATGAGCAGGATGTATGATTTTGCTATTGATCTTGCTATGACTGGTGTGAATGTGAGGGTGTTTTCTAACTCTTGGAAGTGTATTTGCTAGATGATCCTTTGGGGGGCGCTTATATAGACACATATATACTTACATATTACTGAATCGGTGCGTGTATACCGTATAAACATATATAAGTACATATATCTAAAAATGTTAAAGTATTATACATAATATGTTATATTTAGAGTCACTTTCAAACTAGGAAGATATATGTCTTTATGTTATTTACTTATTTTTTATACAATTTATTTAATTTATTTTCTATTTGTATTTTGTGTAATTTTAATTTAATCATTTATCATGTTCAACTTTGCAAAACTATTTTTTTTCTGAATGTAAGTGCTAGGCGCATGTATTATTTGTAGGATAAACCGTGCCCATCTGTTAACTATTGACATCATAATCATGATCATATGTTTTTCGTAATTGTACTTGTATTTACGGATATGATTTACGATTTCAACATTCACAAAATTTCCGTTTTTGGATCCATATCAAGATTCGAAACAGACAAGGTAATGTTTTACAATTGTGTGTCCATATCTATATCCACCCATTTGCATCACTAACTATAAGATATGTGTATATGACAAGTGATTGTAGATTAATTTGAAAAAAATGTGCACTGGGGTGAAATATTTTTATACAAAAAATTCACAAATAAAAGGACCTGATAAAGCTGTAAATGATGGCATGCACGAGAGGCATCTTCGTGCAAGAGGTTGACGTGAAGAGGTTGAAGTGATAGAATAACTTCTACAAGGGGATATATGTTGAAAATATAAGTAATTTGCAATTTACTTGCTATAGAACTCTTATGGTAGAACCCTTATTGAAACCGGATTATCAAGAAAGAAACCTACTTGGAGAGGAGATTCTAAAGTTAAGAGAGGTGGAAAAAATATTTATATTGTTTAATCTCAACTAAACGTATCTAGATATTTCTCAAATCTCCATCAAAATATCCATTCAAGAATGATGGTGAGAATGACATCTAAAAATCTCATTTCAAAATACCTCACCAAATAAATACAACCCAATAGATCATCATTTAAAGACTACCAGAACACATATAACTGCAGTAAGTGTCCACCAAGTCCAAGTGTTGGAATTCCTCACTTTCTTTTTGTAAACATTTTAAGTCATCTTCTTCTATGAGTTAAAGTCTTGTATTGAAGTTTCAATGCTACTTTTTTGTTACTCCAACATATCTAGTATTGGAGGCATGTCATACTTACACCTTTCTTGGGACTTTTTCTTGATTCTCCACATCATGGCTTCCATCTTTAACATATCTTTATTCAAATACATCGACAACTCATACCTTTCTGCAAACACTCTTCCACTGCATCAACAATATCCATGGCATGGCAAATGGTGATGACCTCTTGGGAACCTATCAGGGGCGGACCTAGATATTGGTTAGGAGGGGTACGTGCCCCCCTTGATTTTCTAAAGTCCATCAAGCGCCAAATATTTTGATATTCTTATACCTTAATATCTTTGTAATGTGCCCACTCTAGTATAATCTCTTTTTACTGTGCCCCCTTTATATCATATCCCTCGTTATTGTCTATCTTACCATTTCCATCTCTACTTTTTGCTATTAATGTTAAACATAGAGATGCAAATATGTATGGGTATATCCATTTTCGATATACTATTAGATATGTTTTATACATATATTTTGAAAGTATATCCATACCCATTTTAAAATCAATACGGATATAGATATCACTTTATTCTTGAATAACTGAAACAATGTTCTAATGTCCATTTTACATAGAAATTTAACTATATGTTTAATTATAATTGCATGGAACAAAATTCATACCACCTTGTAATAATTTATATATGCCTTTAGGTATATTTTTTCAACAAATTAGGGCTATAGTGACGTCTTTTCAAAATTACTCACTAAATCATTCCTTGTTAAATATATAATGACAACTTTATTCGTTGTAAAATGATTTTTTACAATTGAAATTAGTCATGAATAACATATTTAGTGCTATATTAATTTTTAATGGTCCATATAGCGACGCTTATCTGTAATTATTTTTTAAAAAAATTCACTAATCTCACTAAAATATAGACAAAATAATTAGCAATGATTAATTAAAGTTTTGAAAAATAACAATAAGTAAACGTCATTATATGGATGTTGCTAATAATATAGCGGCGAATATAACATGCGTCCTTAATTTCAAGTAAAAAATAATTTCGCAACGAATAATACTATCATTATATATTAACGACGGAAGATTTAATGACGAATGTTGGAAAAATAATTTCATGAATTTTTGTTCAAATCCATGTTAAAAATTCGACTATTTTTTTAGGTCGGTTGTCGACTACCTAATGCAACCCACACAATGGGGGGATTTGAAATCTGATTTTATGGGTGGTAGGCACACTACACTACCAGTGGACCATTTACGGGGTCGCATTAAATAGATTCATGATGTTACTAAAATTGAAATGATGATCGCTAGGTTGTTTTTAGGAAGAATCATGAGAGATTAAAGTCCTTTAATTTTTTTCACCATTATTATTCTGTTTTCATTATAATTATATAGTATAGATTTAAGTTTATTCTTATATCTGGACGTCCTTTGGGGACGCTTATTGGGGACGGTCAAGGAGTAACCGTCCCCAATAACAGTATCAGGGACGGTCAGTAGCGGACCGTCCCCTTTCTAATGTAATAGCGACGGTTAATATCGACCGTCGCCATTAAGTGACCTTTAGGGACGGTTCTTTACCCGTCCCTAACTAGGCTAGCCCCAGTTCGTTTTTTGTCAACCCGGGAACTTTAGGGGACTGTTATAACCATCCCCATTACTCCACTGTGCCCGTCGCCTATACAAAAGTATAGGGGACGGTTGTAACCGTCCTTGATAGTTGGTTATAGGGGACGGTTGCAAAACCGTCCCCTCTGCCCTACTAAAAGGGGATGGTTCACTTATAACCGTCCCCTATCATTCATATAGGGGACGGTTGTATGACCGTCCCCGATGGTCATATACCCCTCCGGCGGAGGCGACTCCTCCTCATTCTCACTCGACTCGTGTGCCTCCTCTCCATACTCCTCGTCGCCGCCCCCTCTCGCCGCCGCCCTCCTGCTCCTCCTCCTCCCTCTCGCCGCCGCCCTCCTCCTCCTCCTCCCTCTCGCCGCCGCCCTCCTCCTCCTCCCTCTCGTCGCCGCCCTCCTCCTCCTCCCTCTCGCCGCCTCCTCACTCCTCCTTCTCCCTCTCGCCACCGCCCTCCTCCTCGTCCTCCTCCTCCTCCACCTCCCTCTCGCCGCCGCCCTCCTCCTCCTCCTCCCTCTCGTCGCCGCCCTCCTCCTCGGCCTCAACTCGTGCCCGTCCGCCCGTCGCCCGTCCGCCGCCTTGCCCACCGCATTACTTGGTTGTAAGTTTTGTTATTATTTTTTATATATTCATCATGCTTATGATTGCATATTTTTTAATATACTTATTAGTTTAGTCAAATGCTTAAGATAGTAGATTAAAAAATAGTGGATAAATGCTTAATTGTGAGAAATGCTTATTAGTGATAAATGCTTATTAAAAAATGTTTAAGATAGTAGATTAATCTTGATTATGATTAAATGCTTTTAGTGATAAAAGCTTATTAATTTAGGTAAATGCTTGTAAGTCTTGTTTTAAAACATAGTTAGATTAGAAACATAGTAGTGAAACATAGTTATTAACTTTGGATGTTACCTATAGGCAATGGACAAAAGTTGGATGAATAAAAGATTTGATGATTATCGTACATATAACCAAGGGGTTATGGGATTCTTATACTGGGCATTTCGATTTGAGTCGCTCTATCATATTATAGGAGGTGAAGGAGATAAGATACATTGTCCGTGCATAAGATGCAAGAACACTTTGACACAAAATCGAACCATGGTTTACGAACATTTGATATTAAATGGTTTTTGGCTCCATTATACAAATTGAACGTATCATGGTGAAGGAATTATTTTGGACGAAGATAATAATGACCAAGTTGATAATAAAAGAGATGTCTCTGAAAGACATGACCGTGATGCTATGTTTGAGTTGATAGATAACATTCGAGGACATGACACTGATGAACTGATAGATTCACCTCCGGATTTCTTACTTGAAAAAATAGAAGATGCAGAAAAGCCATTATGTGACGGAGTCAAAATATCTCGGTTGCGTTTTCTTCTGGAAATGTTTAAGATAAAAGTGAAAAATTGGTGTATAGCGGTTACGATGACAGATGTCTTACAATTGATTAGGACATTATTAAATAATTCAGAAAATTTTCCAAAGGATTGGAAGGACGCTAAATCAAGATTTCAGGCACTTGGATTAAACTACGAGAAAATTGACGCATGTCCGAATGACTTCATTTTATATTGGAAGGATTACTCTAATCTATATACATGTCCTGACTGTAAAAGTAGCATATATAAAAATTTGGGCCATGATTCGAAAAGGAAAAAATCGGAGAAGATTTTACGATTCTTTCCTTTGATTCCCAGATTACAGCGATTATATTCATATGAAAGAACAGCTAAAATGATGATATGGCACAGTAATATAAAAAAGAAAGATATAACTGGTGTTATGCGACATCCGTCTGATTCAGAAGAGTGGAGGAAATTCGATGAAATGTATCCATCGTTTTCTGAAGAAGTAAGAAACATACGTTTAGGTCTTGCTTCTGACGGTTTTAATCCATTCGGAAATATGAGTACGAGTTACTCTATTTGGCCAGTGATAGTTGTTACATATAATTTGCCACCATGGATGTCAATGGCATCTTCTTTTATGATGATGACATTATTGATACCTGGTCCAAAGGGGCCAGGTAATGCGATAGATACATATATGCAACCGCTGATTGATGAATTAAAGATTATGTGGAATTCTGGAGTGCGTACGTATGACGCGGCAAAGAAAGAGTTCTTTACAATGCGTGCTTCTTTATTGTGGACAATTAATGACTTTCTTACGTATGCCAATTTATCAGGATGGAGTACGAAGGGTAAACTCGCATGTCCGATTTGTATGGATAAAACACATTCGACATGGCTAAGTGCGAGTATGAAGCATTGTTATTTGGGACATCGTTGTTTCTTACCCGTAAGTCATAGATGGTTAAGAAGTGAAAACAATTACAAGTTTGATGGACAGTCGTTTGGACACCGGTTAAGTCTGATTCGCCGATCAGGAAGTGCATTGTGGATAGAACAATAAAATTTGGGCAACCACTCTCTATGTCGATTATTTAAGAGGAAGGCATTCGGTGGATGGTAAAAACAAAGTATATTCTTTCAGGGGCTACCCTATTGACATACTTTACAGGTCCGTCATAACTTGGACGTGATGCATATAGAGAAGAATGTTATGGAAAATATTCTGGGAATTTTAAATATTTCTAGTACTGCGAAAGATAGTTTGCGAGCCAGACGTGATCTAATACCGTTGGGTATCCGACCCGAACTACATCCGATAGAGTCAGAGAATTCTAGAATTATAATTCCAAAAACAGTGTATACTTTATCCAGTACTGACAAAGACACGATACTCAATTTTATTAAATCAATTAGAGTATCAGATGGATTCTCATCTCAAATAGGCAGATGTGTAAATCTGGCTGAAAGAAAGATATCGGCATTAAAAAGTCACGATTGTCATGTATTGACGCAAGTTTATTTCCCGTTGGCTATTAGAGGAGTTGTACATCCTGATGTCTTGCAGCCATTAATTGAACTCAGTTAGTTTTTTAAAATCTTGTGTTCGAAGACTTTAGATCCTGAAGTATTGCTCAGACTAGAGACAGATATTGTTATCACTTTATGTAAGTTGGAGCAGCTCTTTCCACTTACATTTTTCGATATAATGGTACATCTTATTATTCATCTTGCTAGCGAAGCTCGAATATGTGGTCCTGTCCAGTATCGTTGGATGTATCCAATTGAAAGATACTTACGGAAATTAAAGAATATGGTGTTTAACAAAGCTGCACCTGAAGGTTGCATTGCCGAGGGATATTTATGTGAAGAATGTATCACATTTGTTGACATGTATATGGATGACAGCAAGAGTATTAGATTTGACCGGTTTGAACGAAATAACGATGGTGAATTGTGGACAGAAGATCCAAATAAACTTTCGATTTTTCAACAAAATGGACGAGCTATCTTAAAGAGTACTCGTCGTAGTATTTCAGACGATGAAAGAGACCTTATCCATTATTATATTTTGATGCAAGTAGATGAGGTTGATTCTTTCTTTGAAGAGTTTCAGTCAACAACCAGTAGCAAGTCAGACTTTCTTAAATGGTTCGGGGATAATACTGAAATATTAAAAGTTACCAAAGATGAACAGTGGAACACAAATTTCGATATAATCCACAAGAGTCCATACTCATTAGTAGTATCGTATTCCGGCTATATCCTGAATGGATTCAGATTTCGAAAAAAAGTCAATTGATGAAAATAAAACGTCACAGCTTTCTGGAGTAATAGTGAAGGCCGATCTTAGTGGTGACATTGACGGATACTATGACGAGCTTATTGATATATTAGAAATCAGTTTTACACATGATGCAAGATGTGTTCTATTTCATTGCATCTGGTTCGATGTGAGTCGTGTTGGATTAGGTTACAAGAAGGATAGAAATGGAGTTCTTTCTTTGAAGCAAACAGATCGGTTGCAGACCAATGAGCCATATACGCTTTCTAGTCAGGTAGAACATGTCTTCTATGTTGAAGATAACTCAGCTAGTGGATGGATTATACCAATTAGAACAACCCCGAGAGATTTCTTCGATGTTAACGAAGAGGAAGATTACGTAGACAATGATGTTGCATATCAAAGTAACTCAGTTGAATTTATTAATGAAGTATTAGACAACGACATTGGCACAAGCAACATGAGGTAATGAATTTTTTTAATTAATTTTTATTTCTCTTTAAATAGCTGAATTTATTCGGATATATGTAAATAATTTGTTTAAAATAACCACTTTTGAATTGCAGGTATGGCTCCTAGACCTAGACGTATTCGGGAGGTTCCTGAACCTCCTTAGCAGCCACAGGGAGGTTCTTCTGATGCAGGTAGTGGAGGTACACAGAGACGGCGTGGGCCGTCTCAGTGTAGATTCTTGGACCGTCTTGCACCCGGACAGACATTACATATACGCATTGTTGGCGAAGATGCGGTAGGAGAGAACTCCACGGAGTTTCAGAGCTACCTTGGCCAGGTTGCCCGTGCTCGCGTCCCCATCACTACCCACGACTTTCAACAGCTTCCTTATGCTGTCAAGGCTGCCATACATTCTGATTTGGAGGTATTCTAAAATCTAAAAACACTTTTTTTTAATTTTATTGAGCTAATCGTTATTATATTTGTTGTATCATGTCGTATTTACATGGGAACGAAATACCCATGTCGATTCTCAGATTATCTCCCATGCTGCTGAGTTGTTGCGTCGATACAAGGGACGCATAAAGGCTAAGGTAAAATTTTTATTATATTTTAATATCAAAAGATTTAGATATTGACGATATTTATTTCTCCATTTTTAGTACTTCAACTCCCAGATTCCATATGAACAACTTGTGCATAATGTCCCACCTGGTGTTACACCAGAGCAATGGAGGGAGCTGATTAATTTTTGGTCCAGTGAGGATTTTGCGGTATGTATATTTTTTCTTAATTATTTGTTTTATGTTTATACTGACTTTGTTAAATTTCAGTCGATTTCTTCCAAGAATACGGCGAATCGTTGCAAAGGGTTTAGGTCCACGCATAAGATGGGAAGGAAGAACACCAACCAACTAAAGGATGACTTTGTAAGTATTTAAAAAATGTTTAGAACGATTAATTTTGAGTCTAAAATTCATTTTAAGAAGTTTTTTTATTTTTTAAGTTGAGGGAAAATGAAAGAGAAATGACCCGCATAGAGGTTTTTGCTGGGTCAAAGAGCCGAGACTTAGGAGGAGAAGTGCAGTGGGTTGATGACACCTACGCACCAATTCATGTAAGTATAAATGTATTTTTTACCTATAGATTTACTTATGGTAATATATTGAAATTATTTTATATTTTTTTAAATGCAGGAAGAAATGATAGGCTCTCTACCACCTCCTCGCTGGATAGCACGGGGATGAGCAATCCCCCGTTGTCGGCCGATGATGCCTTCCGTCAAGCCACTGGTCCAGAACACAGTGGACGCATCCGTTGTGGAGGACGTGGTGAAACGATCCGTACATGGTACGAATGGGTGGTGCAGGTGGGTCACAGTCTTCCTCGCAAGGAAGCCAGAGAGAAAGAGAGATGGAGAGGGAGTTGCACGAAGTAAAGGCAAAGATGACTGCACAAGATGCAGAGATGGCCAAGATGCATATGGACATGGCGAATGTCATGTCCTTAATAAGCCGTCTTCAAAGCCAAGCCACGCCTTCTGTACAGCCTGCATAACTCGGCGACGATGAGGAGAGAGAGGAGGAGAGCGAGAGAGTGACGAGAGTGACGGGAGTGGTGCATCTGAGTAGATAGCATCTTAGTTTATTTTTAATCTTTTTATTGTAATTTTTTTATTAATGCCTAACATTATGTAGACTTCATAACTTTGTTATGTTTTACTATAATATTGAATGTTGAGTTTATGATCTTGAATGATGAGTTGTTGGTTCTTGATTGTTGTGTTGTTTGGTTCTTCAATGTTGTGGTTATTGGTTTTGCAGAGGGAGTAGGGAAGACATCATGAATTTATGAATTTTTTTTCCTGTCAGGGTGTATTGGGGACGATTGTAACCGTCCCCTATAGAGCTACAGAAACGTCCCGCCAGCCCAACAGTTCACGGAGACTATTGAGGATGGTTATAACCATCCCCTATACGCTTCTGTTGGCGTCGCTAACAAAGCGCAGAGGGGACGGTTTTAACCGTCCCCTATACTCTTCTGTTGGTGTCGCTATATACGCTACTAGAAGAGGGGACGGTTACAACCGTCTCTAATACTCTTCTGTTGGCGTCGCTATAGACTCTTCCAGGCTTCTGTTAGCATCGCAAAAGGCCTGCAAAGTAGAAGGGACGGTCACAACCGTCCCTAAACCCTAACATAGGCGACGGTTTTAATCGTCTCCAAAGATTTTCTGTGGCCGTCTCAAAATGTTGTTGACCATTAGGGACAATTGTTAACCGTCCCTAATACAATAAGTAGTAGGGACGATTGTAACCGTCCCTAATAGTAATCGTCCCTAATGAGACGGTTGTCAGAAGCGTCCCATTTAATCAAATGAGACAGTGTCTGAAGGGACGGTTTGTGAACCGTCCCCTCTGATCAAAGGGGACGGTTATAGCTACAAAGAGGACGGTCCTTGACCCTCCCCTTAGACCCACCGGCCTGTAGTATATCTTTCTCTTCAACCAACTTTTTCATGATCATAATAGTGCCCTCCCAATTCTGAAATCCTAGGTCCGCCACTGGAACCTATCAAGTTCCTTGAACTTCCTTTGGGGATTGTGATTGTGTGATAGAAAAAATAGGGGATAATGGAGTAAATGGAGATGGTTTGGTTGTGTATGGAGGTGGGAGAGGGTTATGGGAAGAAGAGAAAAAAAAGTAGCATTGGGTTAGGACTAAACAAACTTCAAACTTAACACTCTTATTAGGTTAATTATCTCTAATTAAGTTGGCTATAAAGTGGCATACAATATGAAATTGTTGAAGCGAATGGTGGGGACATATCTTCTTTGAGAATTATGTGAGTCAATGTAAAAGAGTTGTTTATTTTAAACACTAGTGGACAAACTAATTTAATTTATAGCCTTTGCAAATCCTTGAGTATGAATAAAAAACTGAAAAGCAGAGCTAACAAAAATAATGATCCATTAATCTAATATTTACTTAAGAAAATTCCAATAAACTTGTCAATATTAGTCAATATTTTTTTACTGCTTTATAGTATGCAATAAATTGTATTTTCTTATCATTTATATTATTATACAATTCAAGGTGTATCACAATCCACCTGACATTTCAAAAAAAATTATTTGATATGGTGGGGTATCTACAAAAGTTATGTGAAAAAAGATTCTAATTAAAAGACCCATATATACATCTATTTGGTATTTAATTGTGATTTTTTATTTTCATAAGGAAGGTATTTATGTAGAATCTTTTCAATTTTTTTACCTGTAATGTGGTAGAACCGGTGTGAAATTATACCATTTTTCTGGTAGAATTATGCTATTTGTTTATTGCACACTACTCTTCGTATCCTTCTCGAATGAGATATTGGAACGTGAAGAGGGATCGAACGCTAGAGCTAGTATATAGTGCTTCATGTTGTTTCTGTGCTTGTAAACTGTTGTGATCATGACTCTAGTATCAAGTCATCGTCTACTTAAAATATCACCATAGATACTTATAATATCCTATGCATTTTCAGATAGTTTGTATACTTTCTTCACAAGTTCAAGTAAGTTCTTTTGACATCATGTATCTCAGTTTTTTCCATTGGAAGTAAAAAACTTGACTTCTATTGTTGACATATCATTTTGTTATATAAATGCAAGTTTTGTCTATTGATTTAATAGTTATGTTATTACTCTTGATATCATTACTTGTATTTTTTGAAATGCTTTGCTTTAGAAATGTGTTTGGATCTCCTGCTGAGTGATCTCATACATGAAAGGCTTGTTGCGATCATCTCGACCGACCATCAAATATCTACGAAAAGATATTGTTACTTGATAAATCATCGTCAACGTTGTTAAGAACGAGTATAATGCATCTCATGGTAACATTTTACCACCACTTGAATAGAATGGTTTTTTTTGTCCAAAACATCATTTCTTAGGCTTTTGATGGACAATCGAGATGATCCCTTCATGTGTTGCCTTGATACCACTTACAAAACATCATTTCTTAGACCATAAGAAAGTTCAGACAACATGCTCATTTTATAGTGAGCGCAATACACTCACACAAGCTGTTGATCGTCATAGATGAAGTCAAAAATTCAATGCATCTATTGTGATAAAAGTAAGGTCACTTTGTTCATAGTTTCTATAATATTCAACTGCCCATGCAAATGAAAAATACATCCTAAAGATCAATCAACTCTTTTTGATGGTAAAGGAAACACGGTTCTTAGTTGCACTTTATCTGTTTAAGTAAATCTCTCCAAGTACCATCTAATTGAGCAACTAGATTTCGTACTTCATAAGCAGGAGTGGAACTAGTATATGTTATGAGGAGGCCATGTTCTCCCTATAATTATTATATGTCACTTGTATGATGTATTAAAATTTTGGGTTTTTATCAGTTGTGCCCCTTCAAGATATTGCAATATTAATTATACCCCCTCCTTTTTGAGAATATCAGTTGTACCACTGACTTCCTATTGTTCTATCACTTGTACCTTCCCGTTAATTTTACCGTCAATAAATTGAACTTAACCATGGTTTAACCAAACTATGGTAGTTAAGAGTGGACATATATGGAATAAAATATCCAATCTCTTCCTCCCTCATCCTCCGACCCTTCCTCCTCCGACCACCTCCTCCTCCAGCACCTTCTCCTCCGCCGCTCCCCCTCCAGCCCTCTTCATCCTCCCCATCCCTTCCCCTCCAGCCCTTCGTCCTCCAGCACCTTCTCCTCCACCCCTCCCCATCCATCCTCTCCTCCTCCTCCTCCTCCTCCTCAAACCCTTCACCTAAGAGTGGCGATTCCACGAACAACAGCATCAAGCCCAACACCCTGAAACGACACAAGGTCTAGAAAAATCCTAACATGTTCCCACTTATGGCCTAAGTTTTGTTTCGGATTTACATGATTCTCCTTTAATTCTCAACGAAAAGGAGACGACTTTCATGATCTACCCATTTATGGGAAACGCCAGAAATCAAGGAGGGGAGAGGGTGAAGATGTGTCAGGGAGCTTTTGATACAATGAAAGAAGAAAGACCCCGAAGGAAAATTAAAGCAAAAGGAAAGGAAGGTGATAAAAATAGAAAGATAGTGGAAACGGATGGGATCAGAGATGAGGATTTGTTACGCGTTATTTGGTATCAGTGATTTACGGGATCACCTTTTGGGAGGGTTGTACTTTATACTTGAGAATTAGGAGAACCCAATGCAGTACACCAACGCAAATGATGGATGCTTCTCTCTCTCTCTCTCTGATGTTCTTGTGAACACAGAGGAGGAGCAGGATGAAGGATATTGTGAATTCTTAAGCGCATCACGGAAGCGTGTCGATTGCATCGTATGCAATCGGAGCAACTAGTCGTACTAGATGCTAGATGCAGCAGAAATTAAAATTTTTAACTTTAAAGATGAAACCACGTGATCACGAGAACACTTCTCGGATCGTTTCATCAAACCACAAAGTACAAGAAATACCTCTTGAAGCGTGGTTGTGATCGCGAGATCCCAAAGTAGAGATCCTCCTGTCTTAAGTCCGACCCACAAAGAACGCACTTGCGGGCACGATGATGAGTCGCGTCCTTCCCGCAATCTTTTGACGAAGATCCAAGCGTCGAAGCCGAAGCAAGATGCTCTCCTTCTCAATGTGCAAAGTGGACGGCCACTTGGATGTTAAGAAGAGAGCCCACACGAGAATGAGAGAGAGAGAGAATAGTAGTAGTAGTCTTCTACCAATCAAGATGATGTACCGTTGGAAGGCTACCCTAGCCCTCCTTTTATATTAGTTTAGGATCCAATGGATCTCAATCCATGGGACACATAGATCCAACGGCTAGGCTTGGTCTATGTAAGATCAATGGCTATAATTGTTGTTGGTTAAAATCAACAATATTTATTTATAATTAAATTAAATATATGTTGCAACATTATCAACATATTTTAATTTAACATAAATAAATTAGTTAAGAGATAAATCAAGATAATAAAATAGAGTCAATATAGCCTCCTAAAATCAAGGGGCGTCACCATGACTTTTTCATGGGTGACGCCACCTCTAAATTTGGTGGCTCTATTTTTCCTTTTTATTATATTATTTTATCTCTCAATTATTGCAAAAATATCCACCAAATTAATTCCAAATTAATTTGTGAATATTTCAATTATGCCATTGAAATTTATGTGAATCATATTCACATCCCAAACTAATTAATAAATGACATTTACAGTTAATTAGCAAATGTGAATCCAATCCACATTTAATAATTAACAAATGTTATTTACTAAAATTCTCTCTCTTGAATATATGTATATTATAAATCATATATATAATACACAAATATCATGGATAGTATTATCTACATTCTCTAATCCTTGATAATTAAATCCCATTTAATTATCTTGGATAATAATGTGAATCATATTCATATTATGCTTGATAATTAAATCTCATTTAATCATCAAGTCCTTCTTGCTTGGATATGCATTTCATCAAATGAATTATTCTTGAACCCTTTCAAGAATAATGTGCTTTCTCCGCAGATACTTGGAGATAAGGACAGGGAGATTGTATTATTCCATGTATAGTGACTTGGATATTGAGATCTTATCTCAAATCCAGATCTTACGAACCTCCCATAGATGCTTGATTAAATCAATACCGCAAATCCAATCTTCTCATTGAATATGAATCTCATTCAGACCAATGTCCAACACTTGGACTAAGATCAGATTGCTTCTCTATTGAAAGGAGTCACTAAAATCCAGACCTATTTCATCACTCCCTCGGAATGGAAGCGTCATGGATATACAATCGTTTATGATCACATCACCCTCAGGTATTCCCAATACCTGTACATCCTGCATACTGGAAGACCCATGATCAACCCGAAGATCAAGGATCAATTTTTCACTGTCTTCTTCAAGGTTTGATCACTAAGTTTCTCAATCTTGGTCATTAGGAGTTGGTATCGATCATATGATTTCCCAAAGCATATATCATACCTTCAAATTCATGTCATGCTTCCAAAGCACGCCGACCATGCATGGAATTTGATCGGTCCCAATACCTCATGAGTGAGCTCATGTCTTCCAGTTCACAAGTGAACCTGTATGATCCCTTTGAGAGATCATATTGCTCATATACCCTTATATGCACACCAGCTCGCCGGTGTATAGACCTTGGTTAGGTCACCAACCTATTGGTCTGCCAAATGTAAATACTCAGATATATAGCAATACATCTGTCTCCGGTCAGAGGATGCATGCCTATGCTGTGACAGCATTCAACATAGGACTTAAGTTATCTCGATCTCGTTAAGTCAATCCATTGACTTAACTAATCTGACACCTCCGAATCACTATTCCCGTGCAGAGGACCTGCATCGAGAGGTCGGTCAGATATCAGCCCATGTGAGAAAGGATTGTCATCTCCTACTCAGGCTGGAGATCTTCACTTGACAATCATTTGACGGTGCTTGATGAGTCCTCTATCTAACTCCTTAGATATTCATCCAAACACCAGCCTCTATGATTCATTTAATGAATCAACAGCTATATGATCATCAAGCTGGCCATGGTACATAACCCTAATTGTACAGAGGGACCTTATAGTGCATTCATTCATATAATTTCAGAAAGGGAGTGAAATATCAATAACTTTTATTGATAAATATAAATATTACAATAACATTTATTGTAAGAACGGTTCGCCCAGGGCTCACAAGTCTAACAATCTCCCACTAGCTCTCAGAACCATTCAGGTACAATCCGTAAACCCATACTCATTACATGCTGGTCAAAAACCTTCTGTGTCAGAGGTTTGGTAAGAGGATCAGCAATGTTGTCGGCAGAGGCCACCTTTGTGATGATGATATCACCACGCTTTTGAATCTCCCGAATGATGTGGTATTTCCTTTCCACGTGCTTGCTCTTTTGATGGCACCTGGGCTCCTTTGCTTGGGCAATGGCTCTAGTGTTATCACAGAGTAATGGGATGGGAGTATGAGAGGAAACTACGCCAAGCTCCAAGATGAACTTGCGCAACCACACCGCCTCCTTTGCAGCATCCGATGCGGTAATGTATTCAGCTTCTGTTGTTGAATCCGCTGTAGTGTCCTGCTTCTTGCTTCTCCAGTTCACAGCACCACCGTTCAACAGGAATACAAACCCTTGATGTCGACTTTCGATCATCAATATCTGACTGGAAGTCTGAATCTGTATATCCCAAGACTTGGAGATCATCATCCCCCCATAGACCAAGATGTAATCTTGCGTCCGTCTTAGATATTTGAATATGTTCTTTACTGCATTCCAGTGTTTCTCTCCATAGTAGGATTGGTAACGACTTACCACTCCCACTGCATGGTAGATGTCTGATCTAGTACACATCATGGCATACATCAAGCTTCCTACAACTGATGCATAAGGGCATCCAGCCATGGCCTTCTTTTCCTCAACACTTTGAGGAGCCATCCCTTTGGACAGATGGATACCATGTCCTAAGGGGAGGAATCCTTTCTTCGAACTATCCATGCGGAATCGTTCAAGAATCTTCTTGATGTATCCATGTTGTGATAATCCCAATATTCTCTTTTCTCGATTTCTGAACAACTTCAGGCCTAAGATGTAAGAGGCTTCTCCAAGATCTTTCATCTCGAAGGTATGGGACAGCCAAATCTTCACACTGATCACCATTCCTGTATCATTCCCAATGATAAGGATATCATCTACGTAAAGCACGATGAACACAGTGGCGCTCCTACTAAGCTTCTTGTACACACAAGGTTCATCAGGATTCTGCACAAAATCATAACTCTTTATGGTTTCGTCAAATCTGATGTTCTAGCTACGAGAAGCTTGTTTGAGCCCATAGATGGATTCTTCAGCTTGCATACTTTACCATTCTCAGCTATGAAGCCCTGGGGCTGCTCCATATAGATATCCTCCTCGAGGTATCCATTGAGGAAAGCCGTCTTGACGTCCATCTGCCAGATGTCGTAGTCAAGAGATGTAGCTATAGCTAGCAGTGTCCTGATGGACTTAAGCGTGGCCACAAGAGAGAATGTCTCATCATAGTCAATGCCTTCTCTCTATGTGTAGCCCTTGGCCACGAGTCGTGCCTTGAAAGTCTCTACTTTCCCATCAGGTCCCCTCTTTCTCTTGAAGATCCATTTACACCCAATGGGTTTTACCCCTTTAGGTGGATCCTCTAGGGTCCATACACCATTCTTATGCATGGAGTCAATCTCTGACTTCATTGCTAGCATCCATCTATCCATGTCATGATCCGCGAGAGCTTCATCAAATGAAGAAGGATCAATGTCAGTCTCACCTGACACATGGAATCAATACCTTTCAGGTGGTGCAACCACCCTCGAACTCCTTCGAAGAGGTATGGGTGTTTCATCTTCATTTATCTCTTCAGTTTCTGGTTCAGGAATCTCAGAATCCTCAGGGGATTCAATGAGTTCCTCTAATTCATTCCTGTCTTGACCTTTAAGGAAATCATCCTCCAGAAATTTCACATCCCTAGAGACAAAAACCTTTTGGGTCTCAGGGTCATAAAGCTGGTATCCAATACCATCTTTAACATACCCAATGAAGTAGCACTCACGAGTGCGAGATTCTAGCTTACTTGCGTCCACGTTCTTCGCATGGACCAAGCATCCCCAAACCCTCAAGTGTTTAACACTAGGCTTGGTACCATAGCAGAGCTCATGAGGAGTCTTTGGTATAGACTTGCTAGGAATCTTGTTCAGGATATAAATTGCAGTCTCTACTGCATATCCTCGGAAACTAAGAGGTAAATGTGCTTTACTCATCATTGAACGGACCATGTCCATGATGGTCCTGTTGCGTCTTTCAGCAACACAATTAAGTTGGGGAGTTCTAGGAGGAGTGAGATTGGAGACAATTCCATTCTCTTTAAGATATTCTTTGAATTCATCTGAGAGGTATTCACCACCTCGGTCAGATCGAATCCGTTTGATCTTCCTGTCGGCTTGGTTCTCAACCAAAACCTTAAACTCTTTGAACTTTCCAAAGGTTTCAGACTTATGACGTAGCAGGAAGATAAACCCGTATCGCGAATGGTCATCGATAAACGTCAAATAATATCGATATCTATTTCTAGTCGCGGTACTGAAGGGACCGCATACATCAGTATGTATTAGGTCAAGAATACCTTTACATCGCGTAACCTTGTTACGGAAAGGCATCCTGGTCATTTTACCTCGAATGCAATGTTCATAGGTAGGTAAAGTTTGAACCTGTAGAAAATCTAAAGGTACATCCTTTATCAATCTATTGATCCTATCAACAGATAAATGACCGAGCCTTTGATGCCAAATCATATTCGAATGATTTCCATTCTCTTTGGATCTCTTAGGGTTTTTATTATCAGTGGTAGTGACATTTATGACACATTCATCAATGCACAATTCATAGAGTTCACCAGAAGTCATAACACCTTCCGCAACAAATTTATCATATTGATTAATGACTAATTTATTACAGAACAGGAAGGAGTACCCATGTCTAACAAGCTTAGCCACAGATATCAAGTTCCTCCTGACCTCAGGTACATAAAGACACTCTTTAAGTACTAGGACTCGACCACTAGATAGCGACAGTTTGCACATCCCGATGGCGACTGCTGCAACACTTGCATCAGATCCCATCTGGATAACTATCTCCCCTTGCTCCAGATTCCTAGTTTCCTGAAACAAATGCAACGAATTGCATACGTGAACAGAAGCACCAGAATCTATAACCCAACTTCCTTCTCGTCCAACGAGAAAGCTGATTTCAATGATGAAAGTAGATTTCATACCTGCTGGGGCTTTACCTTTGTCAGTGGACTTCAGGTAATCTGGGCAGTTACGCCAGTGCCCCGGCTTCTTGCAATAGTGACAGACATCGGTCTTTTTCGATGTCATCAGTGTGTAAGCACTAGAAGATGAACCAACTCCTTGATTCTTCTTCTTTCTCTTCGGGTCCGGACCCTTCTGAGAACCTTGCTTCCGCCCACGCTTTCGTCTCACCTGTGCAACCATTGCACTAGCAGAGGGGCCGTCCTTCTTTATGACGTCTTCTGCAGACTTCAATGCTGCTAACAGCCCAACGTTTGTGAAGTCACCTTTGTTCATGTGGTAAGACACAACAAAGTTGTTGAAAGACTTAGGGAGCGACAGGAGAATGAAATCAGCTTGCATTTCAGAATCCAAGTAGGCCCCCAGGGTTTCCAGTTCAGAGAGGTACCCAAACATTTTGAGTGCATGTTCTCTGACAGAGGTCCCTTCCTGCATCTTGCAGCGAATAAGCTCTTTCATCACATTGTAACGCTGTGTGCGGTTTATGTCACCGAACATATCCTTCAGATTCAGCATAATCTCTTGGCAATGGTTCATTTCCACATGTTGCTTCTGAAGCACATTGGACAATGACCCAAGGATGTAACACCTTGCCAGATTATGGTCTTCATCATATTTGTCATTATATGATTTATCTTCATCAGTCACAGGGTTTGCTATCTTGTCCTTGCTAAGCACGTAGGAGATGCGATCTGCAGAGAGGACAAGATCCAAATTTCGGATCCAATCCGAATTATTTGGTCCAGTCAACTGGTTGACCTCTAGAAGCCTGCTAAGTGGGTTCATGGACTTCATTTTCTGAAATTAAGAATGCACTATATTAGAATATATAGATAAATATATATTCATTTTAAGAATAATTTGATTAAGGTATTTTAAATCAAATTTGTCTTGCTAGGTCAACTTTTAAAGATTATTCCCTATTTTTTCTTTCAAAGTAAGAGATGCACTTACCGCTGTATCTCAAGCAAGAACTGGGATCTTCTTTCCTATCTTTGTCACATCCCAATAATATGAGAACTTGCGACTCCGATAAAAAGAAGCGGGAACTCATTCCGCCTTTTGCAAGTCCAACTTGCATTCCCAAGTCGGTCTTTAACACCTGGGCCCACCACCCCTAAGGTGATGTTGACCCGTTGTTAATTGAACAACCGTCAACATGCTTAATACTTGCTATACGCAATCCAATATCGCCCCAATAATATGAGGACTCGATATTGGGGTCACTACGTATACGGCCTTACTCTTTCGAGAAGCAAAGAACCCGATCCAATTAAATCATGCACAGGATCTGTCACTTCGGACAGGCATCTCCTATACACAACAACTGACGACGAAGTCCTTTGCCTTGACGGGAGACCATGGATGTCACTTATGTGATCCTCCACCTCATATTCAAATTTTATAATTAATTATTGTGAATCACATTCACATAATTAATTCTTCCAAGGGAAATACACATCTATTCATAATAGAGTGTTTATTGGATATAATTAATTTAATCACATTAAATTAATCATTAATCCAATCATCAATCAACAAACATGTCTTTTACTTGAATAGTAGGTATATTCTCAAAGTACGTATTATTCGAATTTTAATAATTAGAAAAATACACATTGACTTTCTCCGGTATTATACAGTCCCTACCCGCTGTCATGTCCAGTACCTACGAGAGTGGGACGGACCACATACGTTGCAACCCGCGACCCCAATGCTCTCCGACTAGGCACCACATCCGCTTCGGGAAAGGATAATACCAGGTAGATCATCATGTACTTTGAGATGTTCATCGGTTTTTCAACCGAAATTGTACCATATAATATACATCAAAACATTTTTGATTATATTATAAGGAGATTTGCTAGACAAATCCCCAATCCTATTCAAGCAAGATGGCTTTTTATGTAAATGTTGTCCTACAACTATTGTAGGATAAACTATGGTTTTCATGAAAGCAATGTTTGTTGATGAACCAATGATCAAGATCTAATATCTCATCATTGTGGTTTAGGCAAGTGTCATTCAATGAAATAATTATCTCTTTAAATATTTCACAAATATTTATCACTAATTATTCCAGAAAATTAATAATTAATTTTCATCATGATAATTGAATGACTTATCACAAGGTTCAAGATCAAAAAATGTTAATTTCCAGCAGTGACCCCCAATCATTAAAATTAACTTATCTTGATCAATATAAATCCAAAAATTGCAAACTCAGTTTCCAAAGATTGCCGATTTGATTTATTAAAGAACACAAGTGATAATTCACGCATTTATAGGCGGATTAAAACCGTAATTATCTCATTAATCACGTTCAAATCCGCAGTTCCCGCAATAATGAATATAGTCATATTCAAAAAGACATGTCTTGAGCAAATGAAGTCCAAATTTAGTAAACTCAAGTCCTATGGTTTCTTTAATTAATTGGGAACAAAATCCAATTGAAAATTTCGTGTTTAAACATTTTAAACAGTACAGAAAAATTCAATTAGACAGATGTGCGAAAATTGAAATACTGTAAAAATTTTGCAACCCTTTCAAGAACCAAATCGTCTAAGGTCTATGGATCATATCCAAAACCTTATCCGACCTATGGCTCTGATACCACTTGAAGGATATTGTGAATCCTTAAGCGCATCACGGAAGCGTGTCGATCGCATCGTATGCAATCGGAGCAACTAGTCGTACTAGATGCTAGATGCAGCGGAAATTAAAATTTTTAACTTTAAAGATGAAACCACATGATCATGAGAACACCTCTCGGATCGTTTCATCAAACCACAAAGTACAAGGAATACCTCTTGAAACGTGGTTGTGATCGCGAGATCCCAAAGTAGAGATCCTCCTGTCTTAAGTCCGACCCACGAAGAACACACTTGCGGGCACGATGATGAGTCGCGTCCTTCCCGCAATCTTTTGACGAAGATCCAAGCGTCGAAGTCGAAACAAGATGCTTTGCTTCTCAATGTGCAAAGTGGACGGCCACTTGGATGTTAAGAAGAGAGCCCACACGAGAATGAGAGAGAGAGTAGTAGTCTTCTACCACTCAAGATGATGTACCTTTGGAAGGATACCCTAGCCCTCCTTTTATATTAGTTTAGGATCCAATGGATCTCAATCCATGGGACACAGATCCAACGGCTAGGCTTGGTCTATGTAAGATCAATGGCTATAATTGTTGTTGGTTAAAATCAACAACATTATTTATAATTAAATTAAATATATGTTGCAACATTATCAACACATTTTAATTTAACATAAATAAATTAGTTAAGAGATAAATCAAGATAATAAAATAGAGTCAATATAGCCTCCTAAAATCAAGGGGCGTCACCTCTAAATTTGTTGGCTCTATTTCTCCTTTTTATTATATTATTTTATCTCTCAATTATTGCAAAAATATCCACCAAATTAATTCCAAATTAATTTGTGAATATTTCAATCATGCCATTGAAATTTATGTGAATCATATTCACATCTCAAACTAATTAGTAAATGACATTTCTAGTTAATTAACAAATGTGAATCCAATCCACATTTAATAATTAACAAATGTTATTTACTAAAATTCTCTCTCTTGAATATATGTATATTATAAATCAATATATATATAATACACAAATATCATGGATAGTATTATCCACATTCTCTAATCTTTGATAATAAATCCCATTTAATTATCTTGGATAATAATATGAATCATATTCATATTATGCTTGATAATTAAATCTCATTTAATCATCAAGTCCTTCTTGCTTGGATATGCATTTCATCAAATGAATTATTCTTGAACCCTTTCAAGAATAATGTGCTTTCTCCGCAGATACTTGGAGATAAGGACAGGGAGATTGTATTATTCCATGTATAGTGACTTGGATATTGAGATCTTATCTCAAATCCAGATCTTACGAACCTCCCATAGATGCTTGATATAATCAAGATCGGAAATCCAATCTTCTCATTGAATATGAATCTCATTCAGACCAACGTCCAACACTTGGACTAAGATCAGATTGCTTCTCTACTGAAAGGAGTCACTAAAATCCAGACCTATTTCATCACTCCCTCGGAATGGAAGCATCATGGATATACAATCGTTTATGATCACATCACCCTCAGGTATTCCCAATACCTGTACATCCTGCATACTAGAAGACTCATGATCAACCCGAAGATCAAGGATCAATTTTTCACTGTCTTCTTCAGGGTTTGATCACTAAGTTTCTCAATCTTGGTCATTGGAAGTGGGTATCGATCATATGCTTTCCCAAAGCATATATCATACCTTCAAATTCATGTCATGCTTCCAAAGCACGACGACCATGCATGGAATTTGATCGGTCCCAATACCTCATGAGTGAGCTCATGTCTTCCGGTTCACAAGTGAACCTGTATGATCCCTTTGAGAGATCATATTGATCATATACCCTTATATGCACACCAGCTCGCCGGTATATAGACCTTGGTTAGGTCATTAACCTATTGGTCTGTCAAATGTACATACTCAGATATATAGCAATACATCTGTCTCCGGTCAGAGGATGCATGCCTATGCTGTGACAGCATTCAACATAGGATTTAAGTTATTTCGATCTCGTTAAGTCAACCCATTGACTTAACTAATCTGACACCTCTGAATCACTATTCCCATGCAGAGGACCTGCATCGAGAGATCGGTCAGATATCAGCCCATGTTAGAAAGGATTGCCATCTCGTACTCAGGCTGGAGATCTTCACTTGACAATCATTTGACGGTGCTTGATGAGTCCTCTATCTAACTCCTTTGATATTCATCCAAACACCAGCCTCTATGATTCATTTAATGAATCAACAGCTATATGATCATCAAGCTGGCCATGGTACATAACCCTAATTGTACAGAGGGACCTTATAGTGCATTCATTCATATAATTTCAGAAAGGGAGTGAAACATCAATAACTTTTTTTGATAAATATAAATATTACAATAACATTTATTGTAAGAATGATTCACCTAGGGCTCACAAGTCTAACATAGGATGGAGGTGCGGAGGCGTGGGGATGAGCTGGAGGCGGAGGGGAGGTGCGAGGGCGTGAGGAGCTGGGTGGCAGAGGGGAGTGCGGGGGTGGGGAGAGTAGCTCGAGGCAAAAGGGGAGGTGCAAGGGCGGGGGAGGAGTTTGGGGAGGAGAGGTAGGGATGAAAACGGTCAGATACGGATACAAATATAGGTGTTACCATATCCTCATCCTTTTAAAATCTGAATACGAATACGAATATCATATGAATGTATAAAATGTAAAATCATATCCTCAAAATACGAATGCGAATACAAAACAAATATTGGTAATTCGGATACAGATATTTGACAAACGAATACAAATTAATATATGAATATTATACATGCCCAAATTTACTTAAAAGCTAAAAACATTTTATGTCATAATTGTATAAAAAGTATATTATATATTTTAATAATGAATATGTATGTACAAAATAACTAAATGATAAAAGAAAATGTAAAGAGATAACTAAATTATAAAAGAAATCATACGAAACTTACTTATTTGTATACCATGTAAGTATTGGTATCATCCAGAATTTGAACATCCGTATTCATATTCGTATTCGTATTCATATCTTTCAAAAAATGAATATTCGTATTCGTATCATCAAAATTTTCAACATTCATATTCACATTCGTATTCGTCAAAGTTGAGGATATTATATTCGTATTCGTATTCGAATTCGGCGAATGTTGAACATTTGCATTCGTATTCGCATTCGTATTCGGCAGATACAAGAAAATGACATCCATGTCCTCTATTTGACAAATGCGGATATGAACGGATATGAATATATTTCTATTCGTTTTCATCCCTAGGAGGGGGACATTCGGGGCCATGGGGAAGAGCTCGGGGCGGAGTGGGAGGTGCTAGGTCGGAGGGAGAGGTGCTGGAGGAGGGACAAGAGGATGGGGGTTGAGGAAGAGGGTGGGGGTTGAGGAAGAGGATGGAGGTTGACAGGGATGGACTTTTCAATCTAATTTTTAAAATTTCATTCTCATTATATCCTCAAAGTTAACGTCCGTTAGCATTCGGGACGGACGGTAACGAACCCGAGGTGCATAAGTGATTAAATGAAAATAAGTCGGAGGTACAACCGATATTACCAAAAGGGGAAGGTTTAACTGATATTGTAATATCTCGGAGGGAGGAATGCAACGATGAATAGGAAAACAAACTCTCTATGGGAGATTTGATCCTGTAGAGAGTTTGTCTTCCTATTCATCGGCTTGGTTTATATTCAAACCTGGGATATTGAAACCCGTAGAAAAAGTATTGTATGATCTACAACGGAAAGCCAAACTTCTCATTTTCCTCATCGATCGAGGTGACCTCCTTCCTATAACTCCTTTTACTATACTATAGCCCGTATAGTTAAGTGTGCTCTTCTTTCCTCTATCAAAGGCCTAGGGTCCATGGAAGATCTATCTCGACGGGGCGAGACTCTAACCGTAAATGCAAGACCGCAAATCTCTTTGAAAAAGAAGTGGTATTTGGTCTTTATTATATTATAATTAATGTTGTTCGAAAAAGATTGTAGAATCATTAAATGATTAAATGGTAAATAACATGATTACTATTTTGGAGACCATGGTTCCAATCTTATGTCCCTCAATTTTAATCTCTTTATATAGTTTATCCAATCACTTCCAAACATGGGTGGAACTGTTTATATGTCACTTGTAGAATATTTGAAGTTTTAACACATCTCCTCCTTAATTGCATTATAATTAATTTTGTTAAATAAAGGTTGTACAATCATTAAATTGTTCAGTGTTAGAGTAACATGATTACTATTTTGGAGACTATAGTTCAAATCTTATCTCCATCAATTTTGCTTTCTGCATATAGTTTATCCTATCACATCCAAAGTATCAACATAATTTGATATATAATTGGATTTCAGTTTATTTATCTCTCTTATTGTTTTTAGTACCTCTTGTAAATAAAATAAATTTTATTTTTTCCTTTTAACCATGAACCTTTTTATTTCATAATTTCACTTGATAATTTAGCCTTTTTAAGATGGATTTAGAGAGGTCTAAGTTATTATATTTATCAAATTTTAAAAATCATATTGAAAATACCAATCTATTTGAAAACCTAACATTGATAATAGATTTAAATTGTAAGTTTATGAAAATTGAAAGAGGACAATTTTAAAAATATTAATTCTAATTGAAAATATAATACTAAACTACATATATTTTTCTCTTTTGAGCACACATAATAGTTGTATATTTGGTCCCTCCTTTTGATGAAATTTCTGGCTCCGCCCCTGTAATAAGTGACTTCTTATTGATGCATTAACTCAATACTTTTGCATGGTTGTTGCGTATTTTTCGCATACTTACACTGTAAGCTTATACTGACCAAATTGACAATTTGCTCGTATATTTAAAAAGCATTTTAAGACACCTTCTATGCATTGAAAAGTTAGAGCTTTTGAAAATATAAGTAATTTAGGGTTTTTCATCAATAAAATTTATATTCACAAATTGTAACACCACAACTTGAATATAATCCTACATCGGATACTCACACTGAATTATAAAAGTGAGAGACTTCTACTTGATAACTAGGACATATGTATTTTAAATGATTGTCAACGGATCCACTCAGAGTTGAACACAATCAATAAATTGTTAAGGTCAATTTTCCTCGATAACAGTACATGAACCTAAGCTTGGACGTTATATCTATATCCCAGGTTAAATGAATGTTATCTCGCACTGCAAGCATGTTTCTCAATATTGTTTAAACTGACAGCCAATCTTTATGCTGTGCACAGAGTTGAGGGTTTGCAACGAGTGGCACTCTATTCAATGCATTTGCCACTACATTTTTTTTGAGATGATAAGTGTTATAGTCGTAGTCCTTCAGAGGAGCTAACCGTTTTTTCAAATATGCAGTTAGACATTTCTTCTCGAACAAACACTTGGGAGTCTTGTGATCTAATAGCATCTCAAATGTCTCATTGAGTGGATAAATGCCTCCACATCATCCTGCCAACTCATGATCATGTGTCGGTTTTCTCATTTCACATAAGACTGCTTAGAACCATATCTCATTACAAGCTTGTGCTGAAATTAAACAATGTGCAGAAAAAAACTTTTCCAATTAAATCAGAAAGTAGCAGCATCTGTTCTGAAAAAGTCAATACCATAACTATGCTCATACTCGCTTTCAATATTCAAGTGGCAGTAATAACTCTTTTCAGTTACAATGATAACACAACAGAAGATCAATCAAGTTGGCTTGATGGCAAAAAAAAGGAATGCAAGTAAAACTACTGCTTAAGTTTCACGCTACATTTTTCAAGTAAACTCAGCAAGTACATCCGCTGAGTAGATCCTTCTCTGCAGCTCATAACTCTACAGCAACACATCGTGGATGGTCTACAGTCACTATCGGCTTCACTTTAGTAAGGAAGTACCAACTGTGATGCTACTTGATTGTTTCAAGTATGATGGCGTTTTAGTTACCCTTGGCAATGGCATTAAGTAGTCACTAGTATGTCTGAAGAGCCCTTGGCAACAGACAAGTTTGCAGTCTGCTCGTTGTATTCCACTATCGCGGAGGGCGGACGTTGGCCAGTGCTGATCTCGTGCACTGTAGCAAAAAGCGGGAACAACCCAAGCCACCCACGGATGCTGAGAACCTCGTACAGCTCGCTTGCAGTGGAGACTCCCTATACGATAGCAGAAAACTGTTAAGATCAAGCTACAGAGGGTGGGAATTGGTGTCACTGCTGAGCAGCATCTACCTGCAGTTTCTGGCCTTGTAGAAGTTCTGCCTCTAGCTCGTCAAAAGACCTGGGATTGCAAATAAATTATGAACTAATGTGTCAATAACTTTTTAGAAATTAAGGACTTTCTGTAAACTTGTGCCATTGTGCAATAACACTTTGCCATCACATTTTCATGTGTACACTGCCGCCTACTAAATATTGAAGAATGGTCTTTTGTGGCTTACATTTAATCACATTAATGGGCTATATAAATAGCACCACACCCATTGTAATCTTTGAAAAAGATGAATAGAATATCAACACTTCGAGGCGGTTCTCCTGTGGTTTCATCCTGCTTCTCAAAGAATGTATGGATATTACGACGTTCTTGTTGACCCTTCGGAGAGATGGAGCAGTATTCAATGAAGATACGTCGCGGGATGGAGTACTCAGTGAGGGGGACTCATTTTGTTGATCAGATATCTCAACAGATCACTATTCACATTCTGGTCTCTAGTTCCTCCTCACCAGCATATGACATGAGAAGTAACGTCCTTGGCAACAACCGACATGTGCACTGACTGATATTGTTTGTAGTGTCATGTACTTTGTATGTGAGTGAGTAAATTCAATATGTTTATCCAAGCTCAGCATTGCATGCTTAGCTTGAGAGGGAGTGTTAAAGAATGGTCTTATGTGGGTTACATTTAGTCCCACATCTCGGAGCGGTGGCTTTTGGTCACATTAATGGGACTGTATAAAGATCCCCACACCTATTGTAACCTTTGAGAAAGATGAATAGAATATCAACCCTTTGAGATGGTTCTCCCATGATTTCATCCCGCTTCACAGAGTAGGGTTCCACATAAAATCAAAGCGTTCTTTTTATTTTATTCTTACTTTGTTTTGCTTCCACATTTTTGTATTTTTACACTAAGATATCTTGTTTACATGTTCTCCCTATGAAAAGAAGAGGAAAGTTGTAGAAGAGCATGCATGAGAGTTGATAGAAGGATGACTCGTTGCATGTAGCTCAAGAAAGCAAATGAATTAAGATATAGATGGACGGTCGACATATTTGAGTTCCTAGACACCAAGCTACTTTTCATTTGGGGAGTATTGTCTTGGGTTTTCTTTTGAAGAATAAATCCGATGTTAAATATATTATTACTTCCTTAATGAGATAAAAAATCAATTTGGTGCCAAGGCAAAAACATTTCATTCTAATAATGCTAGAGAGTTTATATCTCATGACTTGCTCTCTGTCTTTTCTAGTCAAGGAATCATCCATCAGACCTCATGTAGCCACACTTCTCAACAAAGAATGGGGCGGTTGATCGCAAGCACCACTGCATTCTTGATGTTACTTGTGCCTTATTCGTTCACTACATTATTCCTAATCGCATGCCTTCATTATCAATCTCATGCCCTCCAGCTCTATCGAGGGGTAGATCCCAATAGAGGTGCTGTTTCCAGGAAAACCGTTGTTTCCTATCTTTCCCAAAGCTTTTGGTTGTGTTGCACAAGGATGCAAAAATGGTCTAAACGGTCGTTTAAACGCATGCAGTGTCAGACCACATCTTTTAATGAAAAACGGCCCATAAACGGCCAGATCGCTTAAACGGTCTTAAACGGTCATTTAAATGGCCTTAAACGGCCTTTTAAACGGTCTTAAATGGCCTTTTAAACACATTGGTCTATTTTCTTCAAAGGATCACCATTATCCATGACTTTTATGTTGTCTATTTCGACATTTGACTATGAACTCTTGTTGTTTATGTTATCTATTTTGAAATTTGGATGAAACATTCCTTGAGTTTGATAATATTTGATCTATATTGTGAATCTATGATTATATTTCTTATTTATTTATACTTTATTTATTTATTATATATGTAATATTTTTTATTAATTAAAAATGCAAAACCGCATAACCCGTTTAATTTCCGTTTAAACTTCCGCATACCGTTTAATCAGTAATCAATGACCCTAACGACTGAATACCACATACCGCTTTTTGCAACATTGGTGTTGCATTTAGATCATGGTAAGACAAACTTACATTTTGGATAGCTAAATGTGTTTTCTTGAGATATATTATGAATCGTGTAAGCATTATACAAGTGCTGATGTGATATTTTTTACTCAATCCCCCTTTTCTCAAGTTCCACTGCCCATGTATCTACCTCGTTATCCACATCTATTGCTGCCAATGTTCCGATTCCTTTCCCTCTTTCTTCCCCTTTCGAGGCTGCTCCAACATCTACCATTGAGGTAAGTACTCCTAACACTGAGCTATAAATTGATAGTCATATTATTTCAAAAACATAGGTACCATATCAGTCCCAAACATCATGTCATATACGGATACAAGTATCTATCCTAGAAGCAGTGACCCGCCTTCAGATCTTCATGATCTTATTTCTATCAAGAAGCCTTAAAGATGAAACCGCCCACCTGCCTAGCGCATGGTCTCGGTTTCTGTTGTTTACTCTGGTCTTGGACAGTCCTACAAACAGTTTGTTCAAGAACTGATAGCTGCAATTCTTCCCTCTACACATATTAAGGCCCTTTATGATTCCGTGTGGTGTTAGGCCATTGATGAGGAGATAAATGCTCTTATCTTGTATGGTACGTGGCATCTGTTGGATCCACCCAAAAGGGTGCTGAGTGGTTGATTCCAAATGGGTATCTGCAGTAAAGTATAACCTTGATGAGTTTGTGGTGTTGGGAACATTATCCCTTTCCAATAATTAAAAAAAGAAAAAAAAGGTTGATTATCCCTTTGGGAACTCCATGTAGGAGTAGGATTGGAGAGAGAGAATGAAAGAGTAGTATAAATAAGACCCCATGCATGTCATTAGGGATCATCCCAACTCAAGCATCTCTCCCTCTCTTCTCTCTTAGTTCTCTCTCCCCAAGCAAGGAGAGGAGTAACCCACACAAGGTATAAGGAGCAAGTTCGCGCAAGGCACGAAGAGTTAGTCCACATGGACGCGAAGAGAAGTCGCATCCACGAGGAGCGTCTACGCCGGAGGCGCGAGGAGCAGCCGTCAGGGAGGTTCATTCTCGAGGAGGGGCATCACGTGATGAGGAGAAGCAACAGTATCATGTTCTCCAAGTACAAGGTGACAGTTATCTGATTTATTCTTGTAACCGGGCCTCAATTTTGTTGGGCAACAAAACTGAGAAAACATTGTGCCCTCTCATTTTTCTGGCCTAGTGAATTTTGTTGTGAGTCATCGTATCCCATGGGTTTTTCCCCTCCCTCACATCGAGGAGGGTTTTCCCACGTAAAATTTCTCGTCTATTTGTGATTGCTTGATTATTGTGCTACAATTATTTTCTTGGTTCCTGTGTGGGGAAAGTTTTGCTGCTCGTCATCCTTTGCAGGACAAGTTAATGGAACCCCACGATTTCCCAACAAGTAGTATCAGAGCATGCGTTGTCGAGATGAGGAAGGATGACAAAGGCACAATGATCAAGGTAACAAGCACGAATTGGCAAACATAGAAGGCCAAGATAGAGGACATTTTATATTGCAAGGACCTCCATGATCAGGTGGAAGGAGAAACAACCAAGATCGAGGGCATGTACGCAGGTTACTGGGACGAAGCTGAACAGGAAAGCAGTCGGCGCCATCCGGAAATGGCTGGACTTATCGGTATTCCAACATTTCGCAGAAGAGACAGATGCGAAGAAATTATGGGAGAAACTGGAAGAGTTTTATGAGCAGAAGACAACCACCAACAAGGCGTTCTTGATTTGGAAGTTGGTGAATCTAAAGTACAAGAACGGGATAAAAGTTGATGAGCACTTGAATAAGTTCCTAAGTCTCATAAATCAACTGAGTACCATGAACATGGCACTAGATGATGAATTGCAAGCGCTTCTTCTCTTGGGATCCCTACCAGACAGTTGGGAAACTCTAGTGATTATCGTGAGCAACTCCGCTATGAACGACAAGTTAACCATACCTATGATCAAGAGTAGTCTTCTGAATGAAGAAATCAAACGACAATCATCCAGAGAGTCCTCTTCTTCACTGGTGTACGTAGTTGAGAGAAGAGGCATGTCCAATAATAGGGAAAATCACAAGAGAGACATAAATCTAGAGAGAAGTCCAAGGATAGAGGAAAATGTCATCATTGCAACAAGTTTAATCACTAGAAGAGAGATTGTAGAGTCTGGAAAAGAGAGCAAGGAGAAGCCAAAAAGAATCAGAAGAAAGATGAAGATGAAAACTTGTTGTAGCAATGGCTGATGACGATGACGATCAGTTGATTCTCACTATTCGGAGCAGTGTCTACATGTAGGGGATGACTCCAAGTGTGTCGCCGATACGGCCGCCTCTTACCACGTGACTCCGTATAGGGAGTTCTTCACTTCCTATACAAAGGGAGATTTTGAGAGAGTCAAGATGGGTAACAACAGTTACTCCAAGATCGTTGACACATGCATCATCTCAGTTCAGACTGATATTGGATGTGCAATGACTCTACAAGATGTTAGGCACGTTCTCGACCTGTGGCTTATCCTCATATCCGGTTCTCAACTAGATAGGGAGGGATACTATATGAAACTTGGCAACAAGAGATGTAAGATCAGCAATGACTCTCTTATCATGACCGGAGGTTGGTTGTATTGCACGCTCTACAAGACTTGGGTGAAGGTTAGGGATGGGTATGCTAGTGAAGCTGACACGTCGGATCTCTGGCATCATCGACTCGGACACATGAGCTAAAAGGGGTTACAACTTTTAAGCATGAAGGAGTTGATACCATGTCATACTGACATAACATTGTCACCTTGTGATTCATGTGACAATGGAAAGAACAAGAGTGTACCTTTCAAGACTAGATCAAAGGCGAAGGAAGACCTTCTGCAGTTGATTAACTCCGATGTGTGTGGTCCCATGTATACATCATCTTCGGGAGAAAACAAGGGATCAAGTCTTTGATTGCTTCAGGAAATTTCATGCCATGGTGGAGCGCAAGACAAGCAAAGCATTGAAGTGTCTGCGTACAGAAAATGGAGGGGAGAACACCTCTTACGATTTCTAGAGCTACTATGTAGAGCACGGGATCAAGCATGAAAGGATAGAGCCCAGTACACCCCAACACAATGTTGTCGCTAAACAGATGAATAGGACCATAATGGAGAGAGTTCGTTGCATGCTAAAGACAACAAAGTTGCTCAAGACTTTTTGGGCTGAGGCAGTTCGGACCGCCTGCTACTTGATTAATTGATCTCCGTCTATTCCCTTGAATTTTTAGGTCCATGAGTGCATTTGGTCTGGGAAAGATCCCTCACATGCTCACATGAGGATGTTCGGATGCAAAGCTTACATTTATACCAAAGGAACATAGGAAGAAGGTTGATGACAAGGTAATGCCCTGCATTTTTGTTGGCTACGAAGATCAGAAGTTCGGATACCGACTTTGAGATCCAAAGAAGAAGACCATCACCAGAAATAGAAATGTGATTTTCTATGAGAATCAGACTTCGAATCAGGATGATAGTAGTGATGGTGACTCAGATGGGATTGCTATGGATGATGACATCGATGAGGACTCAGATCCTTCTCCAGTACCAGATACAGATGGAGAAGATGCACATACAAAACAGAATGAGACAGATGCAAACCCCGTTACTGCAGGTCCAGGGGATCATGGGAAGGGGGAGCAACCTTATCAAGAGAAGATGTAGCAGAGCCTCAGGTTAGGAGATCTGGGAGGGAACATCAGTCATCATCTCACTATCCTACTTCCCAGTATGTGATGCTGACTGATCACGATGAGCCATGCACTTTCGAGGAGGCAGAAGAGCATAAGGAGAGAGATCATTAGCAAATTGCAATGAATGATGAGATGCAATTTTTGAAGAAAAATCATACCTATGATCTTGTTGAGCTTCTTGCAGGCAAGAGAGCGTTGAAAAACAAATGGTTTTACAAACTAAAAACATATGATGGTGGCAAGCAACTAAAATACAAGGCCAGATTAGTTGTGAAAGGATTCATGCAGAAAAAGGGAGTGGACTATGATGAGATCTTCTCACCAGTTGCGAAGGAGAATTCTGTGAGAGTGGTGCTAGGTTTTGTTGCAAGCCTAGACCTTGAGCAAGAGTAGATGGACGTGAACACAACTTTTCTTCACGGTGACCTGAAGGAAGATATCCACATAGATGATGAATCTCGGATTCATCACTCTAAATCTCATTTATTAAGCTTAAGTCCCTAAAAATCAACTGCATTTCTGCATTTATTTCGCATAATTAGCATTCAGGCATGATTTCATAAGAATTGCATTTTAGCGTTAATTTCTGCATATTTTAAGAAGCCAAAAATCCAAGCCCAAATTGACCTGTAAATAGCCTAACTTCCCCTATTTTTAACTCCTTCATGCTAACTCCGAATAACCCAAAACCACTTCCATTGTGTACATACCACTCACAAGAATAAATGAAAAATACAAAAAATCACTAACTCAAATAAGTGGACCAAAAACCCAAACCCTAGTTTCAGGATTTTCGGACTAAAAGCCACATATCTTCCCCATCTAGTGTCCGATTTGATCCTACTCACTTTTGAACTAATGTACATTCAATTACCTTCAAAACAAGACCAAGTTCAAGTGAATCAGAGCTCGTATGTGAAAGTTGGGTTTTGGGCCTCTTTTGTACATTGCATTTTTTCGCGGTTTTCTGACCTATATTTTATGTATATATTTTCTTTATTAATAAAAATCCAAAAAAATTAGATTAAGGTGTCTTTTATTCATCTTTGATTTTTCCTTATTTTTCCGTATTTTTATCTTGTTTAAAAAATGACAAAAAAAATTAGAAAATCAAAAATCAAGGTATTCTATACACATGGGATACCCCAAAAATTCACTTTTTACAGTTGATCGAACTTCGCTTTGATGTCTTCATGAAAGTTGTAGATCTCGTCGAGACGAGCATTTTTCGTGAAGAAACTTTTTCGATCAGAGGTCATTTGCTATTTTTTATTGATTTTACAAAAGATTTTTGTTTCGATTTTTCTGGTGCTGACACGTGGCTCACATTTTTATTTTATCGTTTTTTAAAAAAAATTAAAACCCACGCACGTGCAGCACACGTGCTACCCTCTGCACGCGCACTACACGTGCGCCCGCGCTCTCACTCCCCCACGGTCGTTCGATCAGCGGTCGATCGAACGGCCGACTGTGCGTCATCTTCCCCCATCGTCCCGGAACCGCCGCGCCGTTCCCCCCGTTATCTCCGCCCACCGCCAACTTCGCAACCACCGGCCCCCGTCGTTCTCGCCAACCACCAACCGCCTCCGCGAAACCCCCGCTCGCCTAACGACGCCATCGCCGACCCCTTCCTCTGTCCTATATATAGAGCGTCGCCGCCCTTCTTCTCCGAGATCCGCCGACGGAGGAAGCCTCCGGGGTGACAGACCGGAGACCCTTGTCCTCGACGAGATCCGAAGCCCCCCCCGGCTTCGTTGCAGGTGCGGCCGCGCCGCCTACTACCGCTGCTCCGCCTTAGCGTCGAGCCGACGACGACGACGACCACCGCCGCACCTCCAGCTTCGTCAACGATTATCCTCATCAACGTGTCTTCATCTCCGCCTTCGACTTCAGCACCGCCAAGCTCCACCGCTCCATCGACCTCTGCATCGCCTTCATCAAGCAGCGCCATCGCCAGGGGCTGCTTCGATTCTTCTTCGCCGGCCAACGCCTCGACTTCGCCGCCTCGACGCCATCTTCTCCGACAACATCGACACCGCCAGAGGCGTCGCCGACCACCGGTGCTCCGACCTCCTTCATCGACAGCCGCCGCACCTCCAGGGTCCAACCAGGACCGTCGACCCTCTCGCCTCCTCGCCGCCGGGCTCCGAGCCCGAGGCCCTCCCACGTGAGGCGCACGTGCGGAGGGAACGCCGACGTCATCCGTCGTCAGCCCCCCGGTCACGTGCCCCGCACGTGACGCAGGGGTAAATTGCATCAGACCCCCCGAAGACCTCCATACTCGCGCAAGAATCCCCGCCTCCAGAAGGCACGTGCCTCTCTGGAAAATTTGCAGAAATTTCCCCCCTTGTTTAGGTAATTTTATTCAAATCCCCCAACTGCATCTGTATTTATTTTATTTATATTTATTTGCATCTGTACCCCTGTGTTCCCACCTTAGTTTGGACTTTTTCTCTACATTATTTAATTAATCCAAAATTAGCATGATGTTCATTGACTAATTCTCTACATTTTGACATATGGTGGGTATTTTTATGATTGATGGTTAATTAATAAATAATTGCTTTGTGGAAATTGGCATATTTTGCCCAATCTGTGCTCTGAAATTCATATTTAATTAATCATTGCTCTAAAAATTCCCGAAAAATCAATCATTGTAGAGATTATTTTGATTAACATTGTGCTAAAAAATCATTGCATTTGCATGCGTAATTTGCTACGTAAAAATCATTTTGCAGATTTCACTATTTTATTTTTAATAGGTATTAGATCCCATATTTTTGAGGTCTAGGATTTTTCTAAGATCCATTACCTAGTGATAGATCTTAGATAATTTTATTTCTCGAAAATAAGTAGGTTTAATATTTATTAAAATTAAATATTGAAAATTAATTTGTTTGCATTTAAAAATTCATAAAAAAATTCATATTGCATCTAAAAATTCCAAAAAAATTACAGTGCATTCATTTCATCGTCATTTACATTGTGGCCAAGTTTCGTATTCTTCGAACATCGTTTGATTGAACTTTACATTTTAGTCCCTAAAATAGGCCGAACTTGCATTTTGCATCTTATATTGCATTGAAAATTCCAAAAAAGACCGCCTTGAAAACCGAACTAAAAATTGGATAGACACAACTCTAGGTTGTTCCTTTGCCTCCTTGTGATCGACCTTGGGACTTGCCCAAGTAAAATAAACATAAAAACCACTTGATTGATATTGAATAAAATTTGTGGTTATTTCTTGACTGTTTCCGATCGCCGCCTGCAACGAACGACTTTCATTATTTTCACTCGATAATTAAAAACACATTCTTAACGCGGCTTTTACGGGCACGTCAGATGGCGCCGTTGCCGGGGAGGCAAACGGCGTAGTTTTGTATTTTGAAAATTTTTCGCTCGGTTTTCCGCATTCGGGTAGTCTGACCCCCGAATTTTTCATTGTGAATACCATTTTATTTCCAGCATTTATTTTTCAACATTTATTTCGCTTATCTATTTTTTGAGTCACTCTCTTACACATATCTCTCTTATTTTTCTTGCGAGGTACCCGGCATACGTGAAGCGGTTTTCAAGAAACCGACGCATCTTCACCGACATCCGAAGAAGCCGCAATTAATTTAAGATTGAGTCGAGTCGTGAGAGAGCGTAGAGTCTAGGTTTTTAATTTCTGCAAATTTCCATTTCTGCTCATTTACAGCGGTGTCCGTTTGGACTCTCGCGCATGTAAAAAAGACCTTGAACTCTTCTGTGGTGTGTCGTGGCCTGTTTCACTCTCCGGTGAGAGTGGGGCCCGACTTGAGTGGCGATTAGGATAGACCTGCACATACGGCTCTTAGAGCATTTTTATTTTTGATTGTGCTCGTAGGATCTTAAGCCACAATGCACTTTAACTGAGACGCACATTAGATCGTTCAACTTAGCCAAACTTAACTCAATTCTTCCCGCTAATAGAACTTTATGTTTAGGTGCGGTTTTTATCGGCTTGCACGCATATAGAATAATTTTTAAATTCTGTTTTGCATCCCACATGGAGATTGCGAGGAGGCACTGTAAGTCTTCTAACTGAGCATTCATCATAGTTTTCCGCGTGCATCGGCTTTTCCCGACTTTCTCCCCCTTGTTTTATCACATAAATCTAAAGGAAATTGAGACTGGACGGTAGACGTGTGTTTGTGCTCATCTAATTTTTCAGTGATCACCTTATTAAAAATTGGGACTGCTAAATATAGCCGATCAAAATAATCCATAAAATCAAGAATTTCTGCGGGAGAGCAACCCCGACCTTGTATGTTTCTATTATTCTTAGTGAGCGAGAGACGACACTTAAGGCTAGAGACCAAATCCTAAATCTCAGCTCGCTAAATTCCTGCCAAGATTGATTTATCACCAACTAAAATCGAAAAGATAATAGCCGAACTCTTACGGCTTCATTGTGTGCGTTGGTGAATCCAGGGTTTGAATTGTGTTTGCATTGGTGTGCGTGAACCAATTTCAAGATCAATAGCCGCACATTTGATTTCTCTTGACTATCCCGTGCAATCATCTCTCGCCTCTCTTGATTTAAAATTCACCATGGAATTCTTGTCCAATAACTCTTCCAGACCCAACCCCTCATTCCTTTCAGCTCTTTCAAAAATAGCCGAACGTTTATCCGAGAATCCATCAGAGCTATACTATGAAAATGAATTCGTATCGGTTAGACCCAAAACACCTCCCCCTCAACCACCAATAAATCCATCTCCTTCTGCTAATCTGACCTATTTCATGAATGACAACCCTTTGTATTCAGAGCAGACAAACCAAGAAATGATTGAGGGATCTACTTCTTCATTTAATCCTCTTTACGTTGATCATACAATTCATCCCTCATATTCGGTAAATGTCAATCCATCATTCATGGGAGAAGATAACCACATGATCGAATTGAACACTTCTTCACCTCTTCCATCATTCTTGAACACCAAAGAAAAATCATTACCTTGGATTGAACATAATAACCCCCTCTTCACTCATACGGAGGATTGGGCCGACCACATAAGATCACAACTCCCCTTGGACCAACTCCACTTACCTAGACCATATGAGCAGCCACCTTCCATGATTATTGAGGAGATACTTTCAGAAAATGATGATCGTACATCAGATATTTCCAGAGATCCCTCTCCTAGAAAAATGGAAGAAAACATTGAACTACAAAAACATACCCCAACTGCTCCCATACTTGGCCAAGAAGAGATTTTGGAGAATATTTTGAGGATGAATAAGAAATTTGATTTAATGGAGGATAAATTTCAAGAACTTGCCGATCGATTAATCTCTGGTAGCTCGGATATAAAAATGAATGAGGAAATGATTGGATCTAAGATTGAAAATTTTGAGGATATTCAGGGACCTAGGGATTATTCTGACAATTTCACTTCTACATATTATTCCCCTAGAGATGACTATGCCCCAAACTATCACCCTGAATATCAAAGCCCCTTTTCATCTGAAGAACACACCACACCCCCACACCACCCAGAAAATACCAAAAAATAGAAATATTTGAAAACCACAAAAAAATGAAAATTTAGAAAATTTCATAAAAATTGAGACTGAAGACGATCTGAGGAATTTGGATCCAACCGTACGGGAAGCATTAGGAAAGAAATTGATTTTTGAACTTCCCTTTCTACAGGCCATTGAATACTTCCCCGATCTTAAAGGATTTGTATTGGACAAATTAATGATGAAGAAATCGGACAGGATTAGAACAAAAACCGAGAGACATATATTGTCAATGGCCTCCTCCTTGGTGTTGAGGAGAAAAACCAAGAGCCGCATAGTGAAGCAGTTGCCCAGATTTGAATGTGTACTCAAAGACATGATTTTCACCCATGCTCGGATTGATATCGATTCACCAATTAATATCCTCCCGACCTATGTATTCCATGAACTCAAACTCGGACCGATTCGAAAGATACGAGAGATTGTTCAATCAGCGGACTGATCGATAAAACGGCCGAGAGGAACCATTTCTGTCATCATTAAATTCCAAGGTGCTCCGCTCAAAGTAGAATTCACGATCATTGATATTGAGCATCAAGGAGAATTCACCCAGTCCCCAATCATTCTCGGAAAGCCATTCTTGACGTTGGCCAAGGCGAGTATTGATTGTGAGACTCGGAAAATCAATTTCACAGCATTGGAAGCACTTAGATCTGACCATGTCTTTAAGGAACCACGATCTCCTGAGGCAACCCACGAAGTCCCCGACAACCGTAACCATGAAGCGGTAGAAGAGCCCTACCCCGCAGCCACACCTGAGATAGCGGTTGTTGATGAGACTACTGGTTTAGAAAATCTCCCCCATGCTCCATTCCCAGCCGCTCTCACCAGGGAAAATCATGTATATGAATCATATGATCCGGAGACTTATGCATGGGCACACCCTGGGTCGACCTACTCTGACTACGTGGATTACATCAACTCGACACAGGATTGCGCCAACATCGAATCAATGAGAAAGAACATGCAGAGACTCTCCCCAATATTCAAATCCCCGAGGATCTCAAAATAGACAAATCTTTCTACTACGATCCTGAGACATATGCATGGTCACACCCGGGAGCAACATTCTCTGAATATCTTGACCAAATCATCCCAAATCGAGAATGCTCAAACATTCGGGAGACTAAGAACAAGCACGCAGATCGAGCACCGACCAAGGAAACTTCAAATGGCTATTCATCTGGATACTCAAGTGAACCGTCACCTTCACGACGAAATAAAAGAGAGTCACCTTTGACCGTCCGGAAGAGGTATCGTCTGATGGTCCCTCATCAGGTCCGGAAAAGGTTGTCTACATGAGTGAAGTCTGTTCGGCAGCCCTAAAGCCATATCTTCGTAAGGATCCAAAATTCAATTCTCATTGGACAACTCCCATTCCTAACTACTACTCATCCAAAGCTGATGCTCCTGCCCTCTTCAAGTACACTGGAATTCTTTCGTATGAGCTGACTGAGACCGGTGCTTCTGAGCTATCATCTGAGGATAAATTGATTGATCCCAAGAAGGAACGAATTTTGAGGAAACAATTAAAGAAACAAATAGATATACAGACTTGGAGTATGTCCACTTTCAAATACTACTCCTCCGAGGATAACTCTGATGATGGATATCTTTCATCTGACTCAAACACTTCATCTATTATCCATCATGATTTTTCTGAGGATGACACTGATTGTAGTTGGGAATCATATGCTCCATCTTCACCTCATCATTATGATCTCCCACCGCAGGCTCACAAGAAGATCAGCCGAAAACCGCCTTAATCATTCGGCTACCCACCCTCCCTCCCGACCACATCGGTCTCCTTATACAGCTTCTTCCTCTACTTAGGCCATGGCCTAAGTATAGGGGGAGACCGATGCCATCTGTTTATACCATCCTTCTCATCCTCCCAACCGCTCCATTTCCACCCTTCTTCCATACTTAGGTTGTCCAGAGCCTAAGTATAGGGGGAGCCGACATCCACCTGTATATACTCTCCTCATTCACTCTTTTCCGCTCTACTTCCTAACCCATTGTATATAAATTTTCCACTCTCTTACGCTTAGCACGAGCTATGTCTTCATTACGCTTTTTGTGCTTTGAGGACACAGCACTCGCTAAGTATAGGGGGGTCTGTATATATACTTTGTATATATTTTACCCATATCTCGTACTTTCGCGTAAGTCTATATGTATTTACGGGGTGGGTACTAACTTCAAAAAAAAAGAGTTTTTCTACTAACACTGACTTGCCCAAAATTTTGAAAAAAAAATGGCTTCTTATTTCATCTTTGCACACACACACGCAAAAAAAATGCACTTGCACTTCATCCAACATCACATGCATTTGCATTTGTGAAAAGTCATTGGGTTCTGAACCAAGTTGTGAGCCGAAACCGAGAGTGGTCTGAACTTGCCCTTAATCCACCTAATTTTCAGAGGAACTTCACCGAGAAATAGGATTTTAAGAGCTTCAGGTTTTTTTGACTTAATTCCTTAAGTTCCACATGACAATGTACATCGTTTGACTCTTAGTGTCTAAACTGGTCTCTTCATTCTGGGTACAACTCTGGAATAGGGAATTAATTTGCACTCTCACACTATGCACTTAGTTCAACCCAGATGGATGTTGGAAGACTATGTGAGTTTCTTTTCTGGTAGCGTGGAAATCTAAAGACCGGAGTTCGGGTTGAAATAAAGCTTCGGAAAAGGGATGGACGGCTGGGCACAATTTTTTCTAAGACCCCAAAAAATGTACGGAATAAAAAGATTCTATATCCGTAGGGGCACAACAAGATCCAAACAGAACCACCAAAAATTCCAAAATACAAAGAAGCATTCTACCAAATAAAATCCGACCAAAAAGGTCCAAGCTTCAAGAAACCTGCAGATCTTGGTGGAGACTTGGCTACACTGGCCATCTTCACAAGGAGAGGTGACTACACTGGCCACCCCCTCCAGTTCTTTTCTCTTTCTTCTACCTTCTCCCCCATTTCGATTGTGAACACAGCACGACAAACCTTAGAAGGAAATACCTGACTCCCCGAGGACGAGTTACTGGAGAGGAGAGGAGCATGGTAGTCCGGCATTCTGGATGGGAAGAGCTAAAACCCTTCACACACACGAGTCGGTTATTCAATGTTCATAGGGTATACTTTGGGAAGAGGATTGATCTAAGAGGACTTCTGAGCCGAAACTGTAACAATGATGTGTAGAATTTGAGGGCTGTTGATTTTAAAATTCTAAGTCTCACAGAAGTTCCGCCACACTACTAATCCAAAGGTCGAGTTTAGTTTCATTCTCACCTTCAGCTCATGGTCTTGGTATGGAACCCAGTCTCATTTCACTTTATGGCATTTCTTTTCGATGCTCAGGGACGAGCATGGTTTAAGTATAGGGGGATGATGAATCTCGGATTCATCACTCTAAATCTCATTTATTAAGCTTAAGTCCCTAAAAATCAACTGCATTTCTGTATTTATTTCGCATAATTAGCATTCAGGCATGATTTCATAAGAATTGCATTTTAGCATTAATTTCTGCATATTTTAAGAAGCCAAAAATCCAAGCCCAAATTGACCTGTAAATAGCCTAACTTCCCCTATTTTTAACTCCTTCATGCTAACTCCGAATAACCCAAAACCACTTCCATTGTTTACATACCACTCACAAGAATAAATGAAAAATACAAAAAATCACTAACTCAAATAAGTGGACCAAAAACCCAAACCCTAGTTTCAGGATTTTTGGACTAAAAGCCACATATCTTCCCCATCTAGTGTCCGATTTGATCCTACTCACTTTTGAACTAATGTACATTCAATTACCTTCAAAACAAGACCAAGTTCAAGTGAATCGGAGCTCGTATGTGAAAGTTGGGTTTTGGGCCTCTTTTGTACATTGCATTTTTCGCGTTTTCTGGCCTATATTTTATGTATATATTTTCTTTATTAATAAAAATCCAAAAAAATTAGATTAAGGTGTCTTTTATTCATCTTTGATTTTTCCTTATTTTTCCGTATTTTATCTTGTTTAAAAAATGACAAAAAAAATAGAAAACCAAAAATCAAGGTATTCTATACACATGGGATACCCAAAAATTCACTTTTTACAGTTGATCGAATTTGGCTTTGATGTCTTCATGAAAGTTGTAGATCTCGTCGAGACGAGCATTTTTCGTGAAGAAACTTTTTCGATCAGAGGTCATTTGCTATTTTTTATTGATTTTACAAAAGATTTTTGTTTCGATTTTTCTGGTGCTGACACGTGGCCGCCCCAGGGGCCGCCACGTGTCAGCTGTTTTTCGCATTTTTATTTTATCGTTTTTAAAAAAAATTTAAAACCCACGCACGTGCAGCGCACGTGCCACCCTCCGCACGCGCACTGCACGTGCGCCCGCGCTCTCAACTCCCCCACGGCCGTTCGATCAGCGGCCGATCGAACGGCGACTGTGCGTCATCTTCCCCCATCGTCCCGGAACCGTCGCACCGTTCCCCCCGTTATCTCCGCCCACCGCCAACTTCGCAACCACCGGCCCCCGTCGTTCTCGCCAACCACCAACCGCCTCCGCGAAACCCCCGCTCGCCTAACGACGCCATCGCCGACCCCTTTCTCTGTCCTATATATAGAGCGTCGCCGCCCTTCTTCTCCGAGATCCGTCGACGGAGGAAGCCTCCGGGGTGACAGACCGGAGACCCTTGTCCTCGACGAGATCCGAAGCCCCCCCCGGCTTCGTTGCAGGTGCGGCCGCGCCGCCTACTGCCGCTGCTCCGCCTTAGCGTCGAGCCGACGACGACGACGACCACCGCCACACCTCCAGCTTCGTCAACGATTATCCACATCAACGTGTCTTCATCTCCGCCTTCGACTTCAGCACCGCCAAGCTCCACCGCTCCATCGACCTCTGCATCGCCTTCATCAAGCAGCGCCATCGCCAGGGGCTGCTTCGATTCTTCTTCGCCGGCCAACGCCTCGACTTCGCTGCCTCGACGCCATCTTCTCCGACAACATCGACACCGCCAGAGGCATCGCCGACCACCGGTGCTCCGACCTCCTTCATCGACAGCCGCCGCACCTCCAGGGTCCAACCAGGACCGTCGACCCTCTCGCCTCCTTGCCGCCGGGCTCCGAGCCCGAGGCCCTCCCACGTGAGGCGCACGTGCGGAGGGAACGCCAACGTCATCCGTCGTCAGCCCCCCGGTCACGTGCCCCGCACGTGACGCAGGGGTAAATTGCATCAGACCCCACCGAAGACCTCCATACTCGCGCAAGAATCCCCATCTCCAGAAGGCACGTGCCTTGCACGTGCCTCTCTGGAAAATTTGCAGAAATTTCCCCCTTGTTTAGGTAATTTTATTCAAATCCCCCAACTGCATCTGTATTTATTTTATTTATATTTATTTGCATTTGTACCCCTGTGTTCCCACCTTAGTTTGGACTTTTTCTCTACATTATTTAATTAATCCAAAATTAGCATGATGTTCATTGACTAATTCTCTACATTTTGACATATGGTGGGTATTTTTATGATTGATGGTTAATTAATAAATAATTGCTTTGTGGAAATTGGCTTATTTTACCCAATCTGTGCTCTGAAATTCATATTTAATTAACCATTGCTCTAAAAATTCCCGAAAAATCAATCATTGTAGAGATTATTTTGACTAACATTGTGCCCAAAAATCATTGCATTTGCATGCGTACTTTGCTACGTAAAAATCATTTTGCAGATTTCACTATTTTATTTTTAATAGGTATTAGATCCCATATTTTTGAGGTCTAGGATTTTTCTAAGATCCATTACCTAGTGATAGATCTTAGATAATTTTAGTTCTCGAAAATAAGTAGGTTTAATATTTATTAAAATTAAATATTGAAAATTAATTTGTTTGCATTTAAAAATTCATAAAAAAATTCATATTACATCTAAAATTCCAAAAAAATTACAGTGCACTCATTTCATCGTCATTTACATTGTGGCCAAGTTTCGTATTCTTCGGACATTGTTTGATTGAACTTTACATTTAGTCCCTAAAATAGGCCGAACTTGCATTTTGCATCTCATATTGCATTGAAAAATTCCAAAAAAAGACCGCCTTGAAAACCGAACTAAAAATTGGATAGGCACAACTCTAGGTTGTTCCTTTGCCTCCTTGTGATCGACCTTGGGACTTGCCCAAGTAAATAAACATAAAACCACTTGTTTGACATTGATTATTATTTGTGGTTATTTCTTGACTGGTTCCGATTACCGCCTACAACGAACGACTTTAATTGTTTTCACTCGAAGAATAAAAACACATCCTTAACGCGGCATTTTCGGGATCGTCAATAGAGCAACCACATTGATACCAAGAAAAGGAGAAAGAGCATATGGTTTGCAGGTTGAGGAAGAGTCTCTATGGCTTGAAGCAACAAGCCCCTAGATGGTGGTCCTTGAAGTTTGATGCCTTCACGATGAAGGAGAACTTCAAGAGGACTACAACGGATCCATGTGTGTACGTTCGACATCTTCCCAATGGCAGATTCACTATCCTGTTGATCTATGTGGATGACATGCTGATAATTGGTCATGATTTTGGGTTGATTGCAAAGCTCAAAAGGGAACTCTCCATGGGATTTGAGATTGAAAGATTTGGGCAAGGCAAAGGCAACATACTTGGGATGCAGATCACTCGCGATTGGAAGAAACACAGGTTGTGGTTGTCACAAGAGAAGTTATGTTGAACACATTATGGAGTGGTTCAACATGAAGAATGCCAAGTTTGTCAGCATGCCCCTTACTACTCATTTCAAGTTGACTAAAGAGACATGCCCGTCTACTTTTGAGGAGAAAACTGAGATGACCAAAATTCCTTACCAGTCCGCAGTTGGCAGCCTTATGTATGCCATAGTTTGCACCAAACCCGACATTGCTCATGCCGTGGGCGTAGTGAGCAGATTCATGTCGAATCCAGGGAAGGATCATTGGGAAGCCTTGAAGTGGATTCTGAGATACTTGACAGGGACCTCAAGAATGTGTATGATGTTTGGGAGGTCAGATCCCAAACTCTGTAGATACACAAATGCTGACATGGCAGGAGATGTGGATTAGAGGAAATCAACTACAGGTTATAGTTTGACCTTCACAGGGGAAGCGATTTTGTAGCAGTCCAAGTTGTAGAAATGCATTGCACTCTCAACGACCGAAGCCGAGTACATTGCAACAACGGAAGGCAGGAAAGAAGTATTATGGTTACAACGATTCCTTGGTGAACTTGGATGCAAAGAAAGTGAGTCGAATGTCTTCTGTGATAGCCAGAACGCCATTGATCTGAGCAAGAGCACGATGCATCATGCTCGCACAAAGCATATAGACGTGTGATATCATTGACTTAGAGATACTATTGACAAGAAGTATCTCATTCTGAAGAAGGCCCACACAGATGAAAATCCATCAGACATGCTGACGAAGGATGTAACTTGTGATAAACTACAGCTCTGTGATGAATCTGTGATTCATCATACTAAAAGATGAAAATAGATCTTCTTTCCCGAATAATTAGCTGCATTTCATCACTTATTTTGCATTTTTACCATTCATACATTTAAAATTAATATTTGCATTTTAGCACTCACAATTGCATTCATAAGCATGTTCACATTTCCACCAAACATCATGCATTTTTAACTAATTCATGCTAACTCCAATTGACCTAAAACCACTTCATTATGTACATATTACTAACAAGTTTAAAGGAAAAATACAAAAAAATTTACTAACTCAAATAATTGGCCCGTGAGACAAAACTCCAATTTCAGAATAGGCAGATTAAAACACTCATATCTTCCTCATGCAGTGTCCGATTCAGGTCTACACACTTTTAAAGTAGCACATATTCAAAGATCTTCAAAACAAGACCAATTTCATAAAAATCGGATCTCATATGTGAAAGTTGGGTTTTGATCCTCTTTGCGCATTTTGTGTTGTACTTGTTTTTGACCTGATATTTATTTACACAATCAACCCTGTTTCTTTTATTTCTTTTTCATTTATATTATTTGATGAAAGTTTTATTAAAATCCATAAAAATCTAAATTCAAAATAAGACTGAAATCAAAGAAACTGATCGAGTCCGAGTGTCCCTTGAGAGTCTGTGCAAATATCTCCTAGTTTCTTCTTTATTTTATTTTCCTATTTTCTTATTTAATAAAAATGTAAAAAATAGATTAATGTGTAGATATTTATCTTTGATTTTATCGTAATTTTTCTTTATTTTTCTCTTAATTAAAAATAAAAAATTACAAAATCCAAAAAATCAAGGTGTTCTATGTACATAGAGTACCCAAAATTATCATTTTGCACAAACGACCTCTTTTGCTCTTAGTCCCTTCATGGAAGTTGTAGGTCTCATCGAGACGAGCAATTTTGTGTTGAACACTTTTCAATCTGAGGTCGTATGTTAATTCTTTTGTATTTATCTTATATTTTATTCCTTTAATTTTCTAGAGTTGACACGTGGCAGCTCCTGGAGCCGCCATGTGTCACTCATTTTTGGCATTTATTCTTGTTTAATTTATTTAAAATTAATTTAATTAATTAAACAATAATATTAAAATATTTAAACATAAATGAATAAAATTAGAAAAAACCCCACATGCCTTGTAGTTGAGGACTTCTCCTCCCTACCCTCCATCCTCTCCGCCAACTCCCAATAGCCGCCCGTTTCTCCATCGTGCAACATCTGGCCTTCCCCCTTCCCCTTATCTCACTGTCGGAGAGATCCGTTGCGCAACAACCGCCAATCCCCGCTTCCTCTAGCTAACTCTCCTTGTCCTCTCGCCGACTTCCTATTTAAGCAACCGCCAGCCCTCGGGCATGAGTCATTCACAATTCAGAGGGAGAAGGGAAGAGCTCCCAGACTCTCAGGTGACAGCTGAGAACGCTCGAGGTCGAGCGAGGACCCCCAACTCTTTGGCAAGATCCGGTGACCCCATTCACTGTTGCAGCAACCTCATGAAGCTGCTTGAGCTTCACAGCCTCTCGTCAGCTGCTCGGAAGCAAATACCTCCAAACCCTCAGTCGAGAACCACCCTCAGGTATAATCTCTTTCCCTCCTTTCTTTTCTCTCTTCCTTGTGCTTTTTCTTCGCGTTCCTCTTCTTCTTCGTCCTTTTTCTTTTTATTCTGTTTCTTCGTCTTTCCCTTGTTTCCTAATCACCGCCCTCATTCCATCCCTCTTTCTTCCATCTCCAACTCCAACCACTCCACCCCCTTTCGACCGCACCACTCTCCATTTCCACATGGCCCGCCAGCCGTGCTTCGCCTCCCCCCCCCACAGTGATTTTTCTTCGCGTTCCTTTTCTTTTTCTTCCTTTTTCTTTTTCTCTGTTTCTTCATCTTTCCTTGTTACCTAATCGCCACCCTCGTTCCATCCCTCTTTCTTCCATCTCCAACTCCAACCACTCCACCCCCCTTCGATCGCACCACTCTCTGCTTCCGCATGACCCATCATCCGCACTTCACCTCCCCCCCTGCAAGTGCCTTTGGCCGCTATTGCCAATCGTCATACGCCCACCCGTAGAGCAGACTAGCTCTCCACCTCAACCACGGCCTCACACCATTTCCTCAACAACATCTGCAAGCCCTCACATAGGTGCTCGGCCACCCGCTCCACCTCCGAAGACGAACCTCCCCCGACGAGCTCCATCGGCATCAAGCTCTTCATTGACATCCTCAGCCACTATGCTTCTTCAACCAACATCGAGGCAACCACTCTCCATAAACTTGGCCTTCTGTCGGAGGCATCGCCGACGAGCCCTGCTCTCGATCTCCACCGACGCGCCGCAGCCACCTGCAACCTTCCGCCCAGCTATGCGAAGGAGCTCTACCTCCGTCTCACAACCAACCCCCTTGTCAGGAGATCTCCGCCTTTATTCCTCTTGCACACGAGTTGCACGTGTGGGCAGGGATTTTTGCACAACAACCCCTCTTTTTCTGGCAACTGCATGTATATCCCTGCAGCTTAAGAGCCATATGCACAACACGTGACACTGGGAATATTGCATAAATATCCACTGGGGTATAAGTAATTCCAATTAAGTCATGTCAGCATATTTATTTATCAATTTATTTCTGTTCCGAACCATGTATTCTCCATTTATTTTGAACCTTATCTTGACATCATTTTATTACTTAAAAAAATTGCACTTTACTCTACAATTAATTCTCTACATTGTGGTATACTTTTGATATTTTTATTCTCTATGGTTAATTAATTATTATTCTTGTGATAATTTACATATTTTGCCCGATCTGTGCTTAGAAATTCATATAAAATTAACCATTGCTCGAAAAGTTGCCAAAAATTCAACGATAATAAAAGTAAGTGTTAATAACATTGGCTCAAAAAGAATTGCATTTGCATGCATAATTTACTCTATAAAAATCATTTTGTGTATTTCACTAATTAATTTTTAATAGGTATTAAATTCAACATTTTTAGGGTTTAGGATTTTTCTAAAACTAGCAATGTATCTTAGATAATTTTATTTCATGAAAATAATTAGATTTATTATTTATTATAATTAATTAGTGGAATCTCATTGTCTGTATTTATAAATTCATTAATTATTCATTTTGCATCCTAAAATTTAAAAAATACAATAACTTAATTTCATCATATTTCGCAATCTGGCCAAGTTTCAAATTTTTTGGACATTGTTTGATCATAAATTACATTTTAATATTTGAGTTTGGCTACAATTGCATTTCATTTATTAATTGCATAAAAAAATATAAAAAATACCTCTTGAAAACCTAAATTCTATATCGACTTTAAATCAACCTAAGGAGACAATTGCCTCCCTGATTTTGACCTTGAACTTACCAAGTAAAAATAATAACCGACCGCTCGTTTTAATTGACACATTAATAAAACAATGATTTTTTATTAACCCCTAATTGCCCGACTGCAACGAAATTCGAACATCTTTTAATCGTTAATTTGATTAAACTAAAATGGTGATGTAGCGGTTCATCACTATGTAGAGAGCTGAGTGGTGTCATCTCTTAGTGATCATCTTGTTGAAGACCACCCCATTGGGAACAGAGGGGGAGGTTGTTGGGAACATTATCCGTTCCCAATAATTTTAAAAGAAAGGTTGATTTTCCTTTGTGGATTCCTACTTCATGTAGGAGTAGGATTGGAGAGAGGAGGCAAGAGTAGTAAAATAAGACCCCATGCATGGCATTGACGATCATCGCAACTCAAACATCTCTCCATCTCATCTCTCTTAGTTATCTCTCCCCAAGCAAGGAGAGAAGTAGCCAACGAAAGGCATGAGAGCAAGTTCGGGCAAGGCGCGAAGAGTTAGCCCACATGAGCGCGAAGAGAAGTCGCATCCGTGAGGAGTGTATGCGCCATAGGCACGAGAACAACCGACAGGGAGGTCCGTTATCAAGGAGGGACATCATACGACGAGGAGAAGCAACAGTATCGTGTTCTCCAAGTACAAGGTGAGAATTATCTGATTTATTATTGTAACGGAGCCTCAGTTTTGTTGGGCAACAAAACTAAGAGATATTATGCCCTCTCATTTTTCTGGTTTAGTGGATTTTGTTACGGGTCACCGTGCCCCATGGGATTTTCCCCTCCCTCACATCGAGGAGGGTTTTCCACGTAAACTTCCTCGTCTCTCTGTGATTGCTTGATTATTGTGCTACGATTATATTCTTGGTTCTCGTGTAGGGAACATTCCACTTCTAGTCATCCTTTGCAGGACAGGTTAAGGGAATCCCTCGATTTCCCAACATGTGGCACGCATAAAGTCAGATTGGTGGAGAAAATCTTTACATAGACATATGGTGTTGGTGTTGATTTCTTTAACCTTTGTTCTCTTATGGCTCATTTATTTACTATAAGGATTTTTGTGACACTGACAGTGTAGAAAGATTGGCCTTGTTATCTTCTTGATGTGAATTGTCTTTGTCTATGGCGATTTGCATGAGGTTGTCTACATGCAGCAGTCCGACTTTGAGGTTTAGATGGAGTGTCAGAAGGTGTATATGCTTAAGAAGGCTACTTATAACCTTAAGAAAAGCCACCATGCTTGATTCCAGAAGCTATCAAAGGTCCTTGAGAGCTTGGGGTTGCCTATATCATCCTCAAATTATTCCTTGTTTGTGAAGAAAACATAGAAAGATATTGCTTCAATATTTGTCTGTGTTGATGATATTGTTCTTAGATTGGAATGAATCGGAGGGTATTGCTGATGTGAAGAGATTGTTAGCAAAAAGGGTCCTCATCAAGGACCTTGGGCTATTGAGATACTTTCTTGGGGTAAAGTTTTCTCGTAGCAAGTGGATGTTGTTTTGACTTAGAGGAAGTATATCACTAACTTATTGCAGGAAGTTGGCATGTCAAAATCCAATGTTTGGATTACTATGGATATCAAAGAACGTTTGTATGAGACAAGTGAAGTTGGGGGCACCACCAACTACAGACGTCTGCTTGGCTAGCTACTATATTTAACCATTACCAAACCATATATCTCTTTTGTTTTTGAAAAAACTGAGTTAGTTCATAGACTGTCCTACTCATGTTCATTTTGATGCTTCTATGATTGTACTTAAGTACATTACGTCTGCTCTAGGGAAGAGACTTTTGTTTGCCAAAAGTGCCTCTGTGAACCTTGTGGCATATTCAGATGTTGATTACGGAGGATGCTTAGTTGACATAAACACAACTGCACTTATAAGAGAGGTAATGTGATTACATGAAGAAAAAAACATGTTGTAGTTTCTTGCTCCAGTGCTGAAAGTGAGTATAGGGCATTGGCCCGTTTGACTGACCTATATATTACTGACCCCAGTATGATGGAGCTTAGTTGTGACAATCAAGCGTCCATGTATACTACAAACAACCCCATGGTTCATGAGCGCACAGAGAATGTTGAGTACCCGCATTTGCTGAACGTTGAAATTTTGCATATGCTTCCACATATGATTCGCTAAATATAAGGAAATGACATCCATATCCTCTATTTGATGAATACGGATATGAAAAGATCAAGATATATTTGTATTCATTTTCATCTCTAGTTGTTAAAGACTAGTGCAACTACTTCAGAGGATCCAATTGCATATGTTTTCACCAAAGCCTCTATGACACCCCTAATTTGAATGTTGTTGCAGCAAGTTAAACATGATTTATATATATGCACTAGCCTGTGGAGGGTGTTAGATGATATGATTGAGAAGATGATTGATATTGATATGATGTAGAAGATGACTGATATTATTCCTCTTTAGTATTTACCACTTATGTACTACTTTACTTTTTTTGCTCTAAGAGGCATAGGGTTCAGTAATAAGACATCCAATTCTTCTCATTCCACAAACAATTATAGTAAACCATCGATTGAGAGCATCTAAAGTCCAATCGAGGATATTCATGGATATGGTGGGGAATGGGGATTGGTAAGTTTTTGCTTTGAATGAGTTGGATGGTATGATCGAAGAATTTAACTCTATTTTTCAGATCATGCAATTAAATGTTTGATTTATCCATCCATTTTCAATATGATCAATAATAATCTTATCTGATTAGGAGCAATCAAATTATTGTGGTAGAAAAAAAACCGTGTGAGACATAGATCAGATGATAAAGATCACCTCAAAGGATGACCTTTCTCCGTACAACTCTTAAATAAGAAGAATGACTTCACCTAGTGGTAGTAGCAAGTGAAGAGTATTCTTGACTTGTGAAATCTCTCTAAGAAAAAAAATTTGAGGCTATAATCAATGGAGAATTAAGGCGGTCAAGAGACGAGAAACCATTCACAAAGTACAAGAAATCTGTTGTTATAGACAATATTCCAATCATCAATCCAAATGATCCGACTAAGATATGGAAGAAGACTAATATATGATACAAGTCTAAATCCTTGACAAACATGTTGAATGTTGAAGAAGTTGTATGGTTTAATGATGAATATGGCGACATGAACTTGATGAACAATTGACGAGTTCGGCAAAATTTTTAGGATATGCTTAAACTTAAAAATAAGACCTAGACAAAAGAGTCACTCTCAAGGAGGGGTGAAGGACAATAATCTTGTTGATAACTATTGCATCTTTTTATGATAATATTATGACAATATTCCTCTATGGAAAAATGGCCATCACATTGGATGAGAAACTGTTACTACGATGCTTATGAATGAGTATCGGCAAAGATCGCGAGATGAGGTGACAAAAAGATGAAGGTCATGTGTTGTTATCAAAGAGCAAACATTTTGTAGCAAGTGAGATGAGGATTAGAGGTCAATCCAAGTCAAAGGATCCTGTTATTTGCTTTCTATTTGCTTTATTTACTGTAAGAAGGAATAAATATTGCATGGTCTAAGATGTGAGAAAGAAAAAGAAGAATGAGACAGAGAATAAAAGTATATGCTAGTTTAACTTAGGTAAGAGGAGTCCATTATAGTTTATGAGTGGGACACTTGTTGTCACTTTAGAGACGAAGAGTTAAACTTAGGATGGTTAGTTGCACTCAACAGTGTTCAGTTCTATGTGCTCAACCTAGGAGCAATATAACACTTAAGGTATGCAATGATGGCATGATCAAGATGACAATTAGACATGTTTAGCATGTTACAAAAGTTGCTTCCATGCGATTTTTCATGTTTGATTTGGAGTGCACGAGCTCTAACAGATGTCAGACATGTGCCTACAACTAGAAAGAACACATTTTCACAGGCACAACCGAAAAGAATATGCTTTTACATGTAATTATCAAGTCATGAGGACATCAAATTACTGTTAAAGGGGAAAGGGGGATGAACGAATGAGACGAGGTTTTAGATCGATCAAGTGTTTGAAAGTGGATACATATTTGTGTTTTTGTAAATAGAAAGTGGTGTAGTCATTGCATTACAAGAAATTTTCATGAGCACTAAATCTTCATTAAGTAGTAAGTTTGAATAATATATCGATACTCATGAAAGTGTAGGCATCTGATTATCGGGTCAAATTTTATGTAATTTACTAATTTTCTATTTACTATTTTGTACATTTTTGAAGTAAAAAAGTTTATATGTTTGTCACCCCATACCACACAAGTGCACTGGGAGCCCATACAAAAGGTTTAGTTTGGATATGCCAAATTCCGCCAAGTAAACAAACAGAACCTAACCATACGTGCCCTCCAATTATATCTTCTAAATCTTCTACATTAACAATCCATCATTCTTCCCCAAAAGGAGATTTTAATAAATAACCAAATATAACATTTGGGCTAATGGTTAAGTTGGTACTTTTTCTTACATCTACTCATTCGGGAGCCATATGTCATATACACCACCACAATAAAAAACTTTAAGTACTTGAAGAAAATCACATATACCTAACAAATTAAATGAATACCTAAAATTGTGGTCATTTTATTCTATTTTTCTATACAAAACTAAAGAAATGGAAAAGATTCTTCAAAAGTCTCAGGTCCAAGAAGTGCATGATAAATATTGCCAAAACCTAAGACCACGGAGGAAATTAAGTGAAGTACTCTAGACACAAAGTATGGAAAAGTGTCCATAACTCCCCACCACCTACTCCCCAATCCATAGCGAAATGGGCCTTTGCTTCATTAGTCGACTCTATCTGATATTTATTTAAAGCACGAGTTCTATAACAAGGTATGAAACACATATATATATATTCTCATTTTTGTGTAATTATTTAGTCTTTGAATTTAAAGGAAATATAGAAATGGAATAGGGATCTCTTTCTGATGAAAGCTATTATAAGAAGAAGCAAATATTGTTCCCAGGTGTACCAAGTGGACAAATTTGAAATCTTGTGTTAAAATAATTTCTATAATACATTAGAACTATTATTTGCACAAATGATTCCTGAAAAGAGAATCATTCTTTGAATTCCATTATTATTATTTGCTTTATTTTGATATTTTGTAACAAAGATTATAATGAATTAATTAAATCCAACAAGTTAAAATGAAGAATTAATGGTTTGGATCGTATATTAGCAGTCAATCCTCGGTAGAAGATATTGTCGGAACATTTACTTATTTCAGACTACCTCGCGTATTTGTTATTTCTTAAAAAAAAGAAAAAAACCCAAGAGGAAGTATGATATGGTTCTACTATTGGATTTTGCCATCTTATATAATAGATGGGGAATTTCCTCTTATTCCCAAGCCAAATGTCGACTGCTTTGTCTGTTTTAGCAATAAGATGCCAAGATAGATAGTTAAGGCATGGAAAGAAGATGGAAGGGCTAGGAGTTCTCTTTAAAATGATAAGAACTAGGTCGGGAATAGCAAGATAATGTACTAGGATTTTTTTTCTAATGGTCCTAGTAGGACATGCTAGTATAGATTTGGGGATTTAGTAGGACTAACACAAATCTAACAATGACGACTTTTGATGCCCCCATATAGTTCAACTCAAGTGGCAACTGGCATTTTTTAGCAGTGGAAGCATATAATCTAGTTGGAGAGGACACGTATGACAAGGGGATGTGTGAGGGGAAGGATCCAACTTAATGATTGCTTACATAGTGCTACGATAACATGCTTGATTCGTCTAATGCAAAGGTTGAGAGAGTGGCAGATTCACCAGCCAAATAAAATAACATAATTAATCTAGGAGTAGGAGTAGCTACTATCTTATCACAGAAAGCAGGTTGTTGTGCCTAGCAGCAAGCACTGAAGGGCTTTTATGTTTCCCCGTCACCTTATCATCTATTACGCTTTACTCCAGCGCCCAGATCTATTTGGACGAGAAAATTGTGAATAAGAAAATGGAATGAAATCTAGTAGATGCACAATATAAATATAACCTCTTTTTATAAATTCCATGATTTTAACATTTTTATTAATTATTAATTAAAAATATATTAAATAAATATATAATAGTAATATTATTACATTATTTTATTCGTGAGGAGTTGGATGAGAAGAAACTCATGCCTGGATCTGCAGTAGAGATGGAAGTGAGAATTAACAATAATCATGCATTACAATAGGGACTCCCAATTCTCTCACAAATACAACCATTTTGATCATTTCTTCACACATACATCTAGTAGAATTCAATCGATGTCCTTTGATTTCACCTGTTTTGGCTTGCACTTTCTAAATAGCTTTGGCACAAAATAGGAAATGGTCTCTCCAACGCATAAATCGCAATGAGTTTACATTTTCATCATCTTTGATAAAATCAAGTCCACCACGTAAACATTCATAAACGGTTTTTTCTCCTAACTTGACAAGCCCATTCATTCTCACATCGCCAAGTCCCTCTATCTAATATTTCTCCTATGCCACAACAATGTCTTTGTTTAAGAAGAATTCCTTCCCAAAGTGGGGCACCCAAGCGCTCGCATCAGAACCTAGATGCATGTCCCGTACTTCTCAGTCCAAAATTGACAATATTGAGCCACAACAATAGCGAGGGAAGGGGTAGGGGGGAAAGGCAGATCCCTGCCCACTCACTCATTCTTCCCACATATTCCTAAGGATGAATGCAACCCTTTCTTTTTTCATTTTAGAAACCCCCACACCATTGTCACCAAAAAAGTCCCAATATGCTATAGCACCACAGTGTACCAATAAGCACCAATCACCATCACTCATCTCATAACACCATCTCATGTCACTACCGAAGATACAAGATTAGGGAATGAATGGTCTATGATATAGGGGTCCTATAAGTAGAAAAAAAGAACAAAAGAATCAGCCTCACTCATTATCTAAGCAAAAGAAGTTGATGGGGCTCGCAAGCATCAAGTAGTTTCAGACTCTTTGATGATGAGATAAGCCAAGTCAGATAGAACATGGACAACACATGAAGAGAAGGCATGAACCCACACAGATGAAAGGCAGCTGTCTAAGAAAAGACATTGAGGATTTACGGTGACCAGGTAATTGCAACATTGTTCAGTAAAAAAATAATATCATAGGAATAGAAGATAGAATAATGAACAAGATTATAGTCGTTTATAATTTGTAGAGGGACTCGAATACATTCACCGCTCTATGGCATGTTAAACTACTGCTACTCAAGGAGAATTATTAGAAATCAGAAAAAAGTTATTTTCAGAGAAAAAGTAACAGATACTAGATAGTATCACTATCAGATATGTTCCACTCCGTTTATACAGGGGGTTATTATTTGTGATGTATGGATTGCACTGCCATCTTATGTTATTTATTTTAAAATGAAAATTTTCCATATGCACCTTTATGCATAACATTCCATTCAATATGAGTATTCGGGTTTTCTTCAAAAACAATATGTGCTAAAAGGGATAACAGTTTAGTGAATACCTTTTCCCACCATTCCTTGCAAAAGCTTCTGCAACTTTTCTGTTTCTTCCTCCGACTGCCATTATTTATTGAGAAAACAGTTATTATCAGCAGACGAGGTGACAGCTTTTTTCAAGCAGTTCTATTCAGGGAGAAAGCACATCTTCATGCCCATTCTTAAAATTTCAGATATCGATATGGATATGGATGTGAACGTCTTAGGTATGTGCAAATGCATGGAATATTGCATCCAAGGTGAGATGTCAAAGATAAAGTACATAATGTTGCGAAAAGAAAATAGATATAATTAGATTTCATATGCACAATGGATGTGGATATCGTAGGGATATGAACACCTATGATCATATCAACTGAAATCAGATAATAAAATCTCGATATGTTAGGATCCATTTACACCCGAAACTACTGCTAAGTGAACGCGAGAATGCATGCAGTGTTCTTACGGCATGTGGTAATGAGGTCAGCCACACCACAGCTTTCAAAAAATGTGTTGTCTTTGACCGAGGGGAACATGAGCTTCGAGAAAGCCTTCATTTCTCTCAAGCCGATCCTCATAATAGCCGCCTGACATAATCAAGTTAGAAGTTAATCATGGAATATCACTGTCCTTTTTAACAGCCTCTTACTTTTTAGTACCTTGGTGTTATTTCCCATGTCCAATCCATCAACAAGACCTGCAGTTTTTGCAACTATTGTTAACCCGAGTGGTTTCATTCCACTGGAGAAACAAAAGGTACGTTCACATCACCTGCTGCTATGGCCACCACATTTTTCAGCGTTCCACACAGTTCCACACCTTCAATGTCTTGTACCTGCTCACACAGTGGGTTTTAAAGCTACTCATAAAGATTCAGATAGCATTTCCTCAAAAAGAAATCTAGACCAGAGCACATAGAATGTATTGAAGTTATCCTACTACATTTGAAGTTGATTCAAGCTATAATCGTTCTAAATATTGAGAGAGAATTCTGTTTATTTTGTGTCATCCTGTTGAGGTCATTCTCTTCAATTGAATATATATAAATTAGAAACTTTTTAAAAAGAAAACTATAAGACAGGGGAAAAAATCGTGGTCAATAGGAAACAAATTAAAAGGGAATCACGAGTTATGTAGAAAATAAAATGGATAAGAAATTAATTTGGACCTACTGGAGATACTAGGAAATACGGGGTAGTGAACAGTTCCACCCATCTTTGTGCAATTGCTCGATCCCCATTATATCCAACGGTTGCTTCACTGAACTTTCCCACTGCAATCTGTACATTTAATTATCACAAAAGAAATAAGGATGAACTAAGATCAGATAGAACAATCTTGATCTAGATCTAAAATCGGAGACATTGTACCTCATTGGCAATGTTTGCTCCCATGAGGACACAACAGTTTACGTTGAGAATGTCAGAGATGAGCCTGGAAATCATGCATGGGCCCTCCATCTTGACCTCCATTCCCTTGATGAGGGAGATGGCCTCCACGTCTTTTCTTATCTTCCCGACTAGTCTCTTACATATCCCTTCTACAAACTGATGCGGCATCACGAATACCAACATGTCTGCATCTTTCACTGCATTTTTTCGTTTTAAAATAAATTTAAAGCAGTACTTCCACCTAATTATGTTCTGCAATAGAGAACAAAGTCAAAATGTTCAATGGATTTTCATGTACGGTAACAGGTCCATTTAATTCTCCTTTTGTTCTTCTAATAAATGCATGCCTTAGGGGAAGTCCTCCATAATACCAGAAGAATCCTTTTCTTTTACATTCAAATGTTGAACTGAAGTATATTGTGAGTTACAACGGGACTCTCCGTTTCAGGTAAAATACAGTTGAAAAAAAAATATGGAGATCTTTATGGGTCCATGTTGTATGGGATCTTTTTGTGCCTTAGATAAATTGATAAGATTCACGTCCTAAAACTGACATGTAATCAATCTCGACTCTTGGGGAACAATAATCTTGAATAATCTTATAACCTCTGTTGAAAAAGAACTGTAAAATTTTCTTTGGACTTTGGCCTCATTTATCTTGAGAAAATTTTCAGTACTTGGAACTTCTTGTTTCTAAACAGAATTCTTACCTGATCTCTCAAGATCCGGATCTGCAATTACATTTTTTCCAAGCTTTATTCCGGGCAAGTATTTAACATTTTCCTGTCAGATGGAGAAGATGAGTCAAAGCATGCGACCAAAACTTACAAGTTACAATTCAAGACAACTAAATTGAAAGGATATCACATAAGTTGGATTTTATTACATTTTTTCTGTTGATGACCTCTGTGAGTTTCTCACCTCCAGGTAATGTCTCCTCATACACCCACATCTTTACTACATCTGACAAAAATATATGTCATCTGTCAAAAGGTGTTGCACATTTATAGTTGTGAATCTGTGTTTTTCCCACAGATCTTGGTATAAAAAATTGAGAGATGTAAGCCAACCAACCAAGCAACCATATGCGGAACCTATAAATCATGTGAAAAACCACATGATGGAGAAAACTACAGGTATAAAAGGATCATCATCCATGTGACAAGGATTCACGACAGCAAGAAATACATAGTACATGGTACAAAACTTGGACCCTACAAACCTTAGAAGATGTAGGTGTATAAATAAATAAATATGGGTCATAATATACCGAATCCAATTAGGATATCATGAGACATCACTGCTAAAGGTAGAATAGAAATCAGGTTAAAACAGACAATTTCCCTGGATGTGTTACACGGATGTGAACATATATGCCACAAAAAAATGCACCAAATACGGTCATACCTAGTCCGATGAGTGTGTCTATCGACGACTAAATATGCCAAGCAGTCCAAAAATTTCAATAACTCATGCTAATACTTGTTTATTTGGGAAGCAATGTGTTACTTCTGGTATAAGCATGATCTTTGCTATCAAAATGGAATATCTTTGTTTCTTGTCCACTCTGCCTATACCTTGCATTGATTAATCATCACGTGCTTCATGATACAATAAATTGCTACTGTATATCATCATTTGAAGAAAATGCTAGCAGCCTTCTCTTCTCATTCGACGTGTAGGGAATTGCGACATCTATCACTTTCATCCTCTTATTCTGTGAATGCTCTATATAGAGTCACCATTATCAACTTAAAGGGCGGAAACAAAAGATATCTCCAGCCCTTTTGATATAGTACTATTGTAATTAGGTTTTGTATTCAATAGTCTTATTAACTTGAATCTAGGTGTTCCTAGTCCAAGGTTGATGTTCTCCTCCCCGGTAGCCCGATCGGTATGGTCATCATCAGCTATTGTTCCTCGCTACGACTGTGTAATTGAACAATCTGCCTTGCAGGTTCCCATTACCTTGAGAGGATGTGCAGCAAATCCCATCAATCCAGTTTTTACTTTACCTCTGAATTACCACTCAGTCAATTAATCTCCAAGAAATCAAATGACCCACTTATTAGAAAGATACAGAATTGGACTCCAAATTCAACAGATTTAGATAAATGATAAAAATACACGAGTGAGTTGATTTTACCATGAAAGGAAGGGAGGCGGAGGGTGTTGGAAGCAATGAGCTTGGAGGCAACGCTTCCCCAGTTGCCACTCCCCACCACCGTCACCCTTCTCGTCTTCCTCTCCTCCTTCTCATGCACGTGACCATTCTCCTTCCCGCTTGCCATTGCCGCTGCCTTTGCACCACCCATCTCCCTCCCCCACTTCTCCTTTACAGTGACGATGGTCGGTGCCTCAACGGCAGAGGAGGGGATGTGGGTGGTGGTGAGAGATAGGAGGAAGAGGGGAGAAAGGGAGACCAGAAGCTGTGATCTATCTATCTATTTATTATATATCTTGGGAGAGAGACATATTAGATAGAAGTTATATATAGGTAAGAGGAGGGTGAGCTAGAGATATAGAGAGAGAGAGACGTTAGGAACGATGTCGGGGATCGTCTACATGTCATGGATTGGAATTGGACGGAGTCCACGATGGACAGTAGTGGTCACATGTCGGTCTGCTGGATCCATTCGATCGTATTCTCTCCTAATCCATAATCTTATCGAGGATGTCCCATGTTCATGTGGACAACAATTATTCTTTCCATGGTAAATCAACATCTTTTTATTTATATTCCCGCAAGAGCTGTTAACTCGTCAATTTTTCTATTAAAGTGGATGAAAAATTGTTGCCAACTTCCATCAATTTTTTCTACAAAGTGAACATATCAATGAAAATTTGATACCTACCCTTCTGGTTGATCAAATTTACCAAGTAATACCGCCTAGCCATCCTCCCCTCCTCATGTTGACAACACTAGCAACATCAGCAAACGGGAGGAGTGTTGGAGTAATACCAACATCTACGGTGATGGAGGGCTTGTAGCCCAATCTTGACGATGGGTTTCACCCTATTTCGAGCCAAACTTCGATGGCTAGAGCCAAGATCGATGATGAAGTAGCGTCATTGAAGATGATAGTTACTTGAGGACTAAGCGTGTGAATGTTTTCCATAGCATGGTGCCTTGAAGATGGGTTTAGGGCTTACATGCTCTTGGGTTCTCTAGATCAATCCATCTCATCCACTCTCTTATAGTCGATGGTTAGTTGTTTTAGGGCGACAGGTTGAAGAGGAAGCACAATTGGGGGGGGGGGGGGGCAGGTAGCATCGGAGGAGGCCAATCACCCCCAATGATTATGCGAACTACGGAAGATGACGTGTAGTGATTTCATCGATGGAAGGGGAGACGTCACCTCCATTGTGAGGGGAAGGAGCAGGGATGATATTTATGAAACCAAATTTCACCCACCTTAAAAATCGAAAATTGAGCGAATTCTTTAACAAATATGATCATGTATGCATTAATATATATTTATTATAAATTCATACTTGTAAAGTAAAAAATATTTTCATCTTTCAAAAATCTTCTAAAAATATGTGAACAAAATATCTAAAAATAAATACAAAATACAAAATATACTCAATTGTATATAGAGTAATAGGACTATCTATATGTAAACTTCAAACATTTATAAGTAATTGTATACAATTCCGACTCAATTAATTTCTGTTGCAATAATCCAATAAAAAATATGTAGAAAAATATAAAAAATAGCATTAATAACTAGCAAATGCAATAGGTTCACTTTTTCCAGTAGTCATGCATTCCTGATTTTATATCTAAAGCACGTGAATTTTAATTTACCCCTACCTACTTTTAGAGTTTATTATTTAAAATACTTTAAATTCTAAAATAGTTTTAAAGCAATTGGGCCTACTTGTGAAAAGTCGGTTTCGATACCAATTTGTACAACTTTTATGCCCTTTTCTTTCTTTTATATATAGTTAGTTCTAACCCATTTTCTTTTAGTTTTGATTTTATTTTACTATTTATATATTCTATTTTTACTTAAAGATATAACTTTACCTAAAAACTAAAAAACTAAAGTTAAACAAAAATAGTTTTTTCTATACAAGTCAATTTGATTTGCATTCTATTTTTATTTATTTATATCTTTTTTATTCCACCAAACTAAAAATCAACAAAATATATTCAAGTGTCTTATAATATATGTTATAATAAAAATATAATATGGCATTGTTGTTAACAAGGAACAAAATTAAATAAAATCCCAAATTGGTATTTTATATCTAAATATGCTGTTCAATTTATATGTTTTATTCTAAACGTTGTTTGAAAAAATTTCGTAATGTTTTCGATAAAATTAGTTTAAGAAAGTTTTATATTTTGAGTTTTTTATTCGAGGTCTCCTACCATGTATTTTGTGTCTGTTTTTATGTACTTAGCCCTTCTTTTTTGTGATTGGTCCACATGGACTAATGTGGATCACCTTTGACCTGCCACTAGAGTTTATAACAATTTGAATACTTAACTCTCGTTGTCTTATATCTTTCCACCTCATTTCTTGAAGGAAGTAATAATCACATCTTGGAAATGTGGAAAATAGCAAATTATTTGCAAAAACATTGATAGTTCATCATATGAACTTTCAATTTTAGTACAACAAAATCATGCTTTGCAAAATCATTAATTTAGAGAAACTATTTTCCTAATGTGATTTCTTCTATTTTGTGAATATTGAGATGATATCGGGGATACCTCTTGAAGTGTGAGTTTTTAATGTAAGAAACCTCCAGAATCATGTCCAGTCTATGCTTTCCTGTCTCATGACCATGATGATGAGTCACGTAGTTTCCCACAAACTTTGATGTCAACTTCTTGAACTTGTCTATGCAAGGATGATCAAGCTCTTGATTTTGTCGCATGAAATTGATCCTTCTTCACACAGGAGGTGTATGGAGAAGGAGTCGACCTTCTCCTTCATAAGGCCATGCCAATGGAGAGAAGAAGATTGGTTTGACAAGGTGGACGTTTAGGGTAAGAAGATTAGATATGTATGAGAATCAAATTCTCAAGACTCTTCTCTTCTTCAATACTCAAAGAAATAGAATAATGGGGGGGGAGGGCAAGCATTCTCTTGAAAGAGAGGCACAACCCTCTCTTTTATAGGGATGGTGGGCTTTTATGAGGAGTCTTTTTCTCATAGTAGATATCCACCTTGTTGTCCCATAGATTGTTAACCAAAGTCTATGATTTAGTCCTGATTCAACAACAATTAGGATTTTGATCTATCTCCTTTTAATTACCAATTAAATAAAGCAAAAAACACAACATCTATCATGATTATGGTGGATGTATATGCTTCTCCAAGCATGGAAGTCTACCTTATCATCATCATAATGTAATTATCATAATTGGTAATTTATGAAAGAACCCTCATAACTTATAAATCTTATTCATAACTCCAAACACAATGTAAATCTAATTTACATTCAAATTCCAATGTGAATAAAATTCACATAATTACATTTAAATAATTATATGAATTAAATTCATATCAATATTAATTATCGTGAATCATTATTCATATTAATTAATGAGTTATCTTTGTGAATCATATTCACAACAGTCCCTTTATATAGAAATTTGATTAGGAAAATAACAGTTATTATCTCAATATTGACATCACATGATAGGATTCATAATCCAATTAGGACTCCTAAGATACTAATGCATGTACTTGGAGATAATGTCAGAGAGATCATATTATTTACATATATTGACTTGAAATTTGGACAACTATCTAATTTAAGGTTTATATCATTTTAGAAAAATATAATATAATCCTATCTTTGAGCTCGAGCTGAAACAATTCACACTCTGAGCCCAAGGGAATGCATCACACTATATATGAGATGGAGAATGTATCAATAAGTTGAGCTCAACTTCCTTGACCATTTCTAATCATAGTTCAAATCATTTGGAGCTTAGAAATGAGCTCAAAGAGTGTCCTCATCTCCACTTCCATTATCATTTCTCTTTCCAATATTTGGACATTGAAATTGGAATTTGAATTGGATTTTGGAATCAAATGAAATGAGAGTTAATCCAATTAATTCTCATATCATTAAGCTAAGAAGTTGAACCAATAAAATTCATAAAGTGTCATCATTCTCTCGGAATAGAAGTGTCATGGTAGATAATCTATTAACATAGATTTAACCCTGAGTATTTCCAATACTCATTCATCCTTCATACGGTGAGATTTTGATATATATGAAGATCAAACCCTAGTTTGACTATATTCTTTGGAATATATCAATAGATTTCTCATTCAGTAATTAGATGAAATATTAATCATATATTTTCCAAAAGCATATATTAATGTCCTGAATGTATGTTTTATTTCATAAACAAGACAATCAATGGACTTTATTATGACCTTAAAAAATCTTATAAGTGAGCTATGTCTCCTTGTTCATGAACCTGTGTGATTCTTTTGAGAGATCTTACTTCTCATATGCCTTCATATGCACACCAACTCACTAGTATATGGACCTTGCTTAGACCTTCAACCCGGTCTGTCAAACGTGCACATTCAGATATATATATATATATATATATATATGTATCCAATCAAAGGATATATTCCTGATTGTGACAATTATGATCCATGTCTTTAGTTTATCTCGACCTCGTCAAGTCAACTCTTTGACTTGATGATTCCAACTCTTCTTAATCACTATTCCTATGTAGAGGATATGTATCAAGAAGTTGGTTGGAAATCAATCTTTAGAGAAAGATTGTCATCTCTTTCTCAGACTAGAGATCTTTATTGAATATTCAAGATATTCAATGTGACCACGGTACATAACCCTAATTGCACAAAGGACCTCAATATTAAATGCATTCACAACCATTCATTTCAGATGAACATTATGGAACAATAACTTTATTTCATTAATGGGTCGTCAATGGGTTACAAGTCCAACATTTCTCCCCTCTTTTTATATGTCGGTGTGAGGTCAATTGTAGCACCATTCACATTTTTCCCTCCCAAATCCATGAAACCTTTACCTATCCCACTACCATCAACAGCCTTGGGCCTCTCCCATCGATGCCCTCAACTAGACCACCACCATCTCCTCGTGTAGAGCCCACAAGATCATTCTCCTTTCTCCTCGATTCTCCACCAAATAAAATGGAACTGATGGACCTTAATTCAAATTACCATCCATTTATCCAAGGTAACCACTAGGTCTCTAGACTATGCCACCTATGTGACATGCCTAGCAAGGTCACGAATTGATTAGTGATGAGTCGACCGATATTTGAATTGGTCCATCTGTCACCTTCGATGTTTGCATATGATTGTGATTGTGGGTTAGAGCTTCATCAATGCTGGACTTGAGGCTATAACCAGTCATTCTTATCGGAGAACCAATCACCATATGCGATATCCTCCCCTTGCTACGTTTTGATCCTAGTGTAGATGTAAATGTAAGCTACTTAGTTTTCTTTGTTCTTATTGTAGTGTAATCTTAACATATTTTATCTTGTCCATCCCCTTGACCTCAAAACATGGGAAAAATTGTGGAAGCATCCCAAAACAATGATTTTTTTCTGAGTCCAGGAACGAGACAAAATCTCAATAAGCCATAAATAACTTTCAGAGTGCCACACATAATGGAAGAATAAAGGAAATTAATCAATAAGTAAAGAATCATCAAGTCTGAACTACATAATAAAAATAAATAAGTCTATCCGTACAACGACTTAATAGTCTAGAAACTATCAAAGACTCTTCAATCCAGCCGACATCCAACCTATTGCTTTCCTCTAAGCTACAAGGTTGTAATTCAATATTAGCCACGCATTTCTTCATGCATCCCTTTCCAACTTCAGCCACACACAGCGGCTGGAGAGGCCGAGAGCTTCTTCCTCTTTCACATGCATGAGATACACCCGCACACAACACTTTTTTGCAGCTAATGTTTGACCGAGCCCGAAGCTCGAGCCCCTCTTTAATCTTGCATGAACACTACGGATTCGTCGGCATAGGCAGCAACCGCTCTACCAGGCAAATGCTCCTTGATCGTGCCCTAGCTAGACTTCGACTACATCCACCACGCACGTAGGAGCAACATAGCAGGGGGGAGGGGAGCTACATTGAGCAGCTATCGATGGATATGTAAGCCCCATTTCCCCCTCAATAACAACCATATGATCAAACACCCCCTTCATCATGAGCCGACAACCATCGTAAACATCCACGCCAATCCTCTTTGGTCACCGTGCTCCTCCATCGCATGTAGACCCCTTGTCTACTGCACATTACCTTTCTTTGGGATGCTACAATAGAGCTCTGAGGAAGGGGGAGGGAAGCTCACACGATATAGTTATTGTTTGATGGCCTTCCCCCCTTCATCTCCATCGTCCATTCGAGAAGGACAACAATCATGTGATCGTTTTCACGAGTTCAACAAATGTGTGCCACGTAGGAGCACCCACGTCTATGGATCAAGCCAAGTGCGCCTAGTCTGGATTGTTAACCTCCAAGGCACGGGAATGTGGCTTCTACACATGACAAACAACATTTTCATAATGTCCTCGACGTTCTTCAAATTTTATTGGTCCCCATCCGTAGGAAAAATCTCCGGAGTTGCCACATGGCTGGGGGCATTTTGCATGTACACTCTCGGGATTTTGGATATTTATAGGGAAGTTCCCTTAATCTCATTTGAACTATTGTTTGGAATTCAATGTTCACATATATATACTCATGTCTTCAAACACTCATCAATCTTTCATTTCGATTTCATTTTTATTGGAAAGATTATATCAAAATCTCTACATTTTATTAAAGTTTCATGAATATTTATGAATATTTGATGCATGGATCATCAACGACGAATTTTTGAAGTCAAGATGTCATTTTTGCTTAATTCTTTATTTACTTTTTATGTGCTTCATATCTTTTGCTCATATTTTGATATGTTGTAGATTTTACCTGGGAGAATTTACCCCTAAGTTTTAGTGAAAAAATTACCATCATATGTGTCACATAGAATTTCTACAATATTTTGACTAATGGATTTATTTTAGGACCATTTTTCATCAGCTCAAAAATATAAAAAATATATGGATGTAGCCTGATTTTGTCTATAATTAGGAAATTTTGTTGGATTCTTATTTTACTATTTAAATATATCAAAAAACTAAAAACACGTTTTCATCCTTTTTACAACATGCCATTTATATTTTATTCATTTCATCTCAGAAAAAACAAAAATTGGATAAATGCCTCTCACTTAGGTGTACACATATCCAAAAATCTGTAAGAGTTATTTTGTCTACCTTTAAATATCATAAAAAGATGAAAAAATCTCCAAAAAATCAGTAGAAATCCATATAAAATCAAAATATAAAAATAAAAGATGTTCCCGATCTACTTTGAACATGTTTTGAGGAGATAAAATGCCCATCATATTTTTATCCCTAATTTCGGACTAAAACTCTATATTCAAAGTTAAGTCCATTTACCTTATTTTACTGTTTAACTTTTTATTTTATTTGATTTTTCTCTCTATATATTCTTGAAAAATACCCTAAAATATTAATGAAATAAAAAATATAAAAAATTATTTATATTTTAAGCAATTTTTATATATCTTATTTTATTTTCAAAGTTAAGTCCATTTACCTTATTTTACCCTTTAACTTTTATTTTGTTTGATTTTATTTTCTCTCTTTATTTTCTTGAAAAATACCCAAAAATATTAATGAAAAAAAATGTAAAAAAATTTATTTATATTATAAGTAATTTTTATATATCTTATTTTAATTTTTGAAGTTAAGATAACACTTTTGCTTGATTTTTTATTTACTTTTTACGTGCTTCATATCTTTTGCTCATATTTTGATATGTTGTAGATTTTACCTGGGAGAATTTACCCCCAAGTTTTAGTGAAAAAATTATCATCATATGTGTCACATAAAATTTCTATAATATTTTGATTAATGGACTTATTTTAGGACCTTTTTGCATCTATTCAAAAATATACAAAATATATGGATGTAGCCTAATTTTGTCTACAATTTGGAAATTTTGTTGGCTTCTTAGTTCACTATTTAAATATCTCAAAAAATTAAAAACATTTTTCATCCTTTCTACAACATGCCATTTATATTTTATTCATTTCATCTCAAAAAAAACAAAAATAGGATAAATGACTCTCACTTAGGTGTACACATATCCAAAACTCTATAAGAGCTATTTTGACTACCTTTAAATATCATAAAAAGATAAAGAAATCTTCAAAAAATCACTAAAATGCATATAAAATCAAAATATAAAAAGAAAAGATGTTCTCGACTCTACTTTGAACATGTTTTGAGGAGATAAAATGCACATCAGATTTTTATCCCAAATTTTGGACTAAAATTCTATTTTCAAAGGTAAGTCCATTTACCTTATTTTACCATTTAACTTTTTTTTGTTTGATTTTATTTTCTCTCTTTATTTTCTAGAAAAATACCCAAAAATATTAATGAAATAAAAAACATAAAAAAATATTTATATTATAAGAAAGTTTTATATATCTTATTTTAATTTTTGAAGTCAAGATGTCATTTTTACTTAATTCTTTATTTACTTTTTATGTGCTTCTTATCTTTTGCTCATATTTTGATATGTTGTAGATTTTACCTGGGAGAATTTACCCCCAAGTTTTAGTGAAAAATTTACCATCATGTGTGGAACTTAGAATTTCTACAATATTTTGACTAATGGATTTATTTTAGGACCATTTTGCATCTACTCAAAAATATAAAAAAATATATGGATGTAGCATGATTTTGTCTATAATTAGGAAATTTTGTTGGCTTCTTATTTCACTATTTAAATATCTCAAAAAATTAAAAACATATTTTCATACTTTCTACAACATGCCATTTATATTTTATTCATTTCATCTCAGAAAAAACAAAAATAGGATAAATGCCTCTCACTTAGGTGTGCACATATCCAAAAATCTATAAGAGTTATTTTCTCAGCCTTTAAAAATCATAAAAAGATAAAAAAATCTTCAACAAATCACTAAAAATCGATATAAAATCAAAATATAAAAATAAAAGATGTTCTCGACTCTACTTTGAACATGTTATGAGGAGATAAAATGCCCATCGGATTTTTATCCCTAATTTTGGACAAAAATTCTATTTTCAAAGTTAAGTCCATTTACCTTATTTTACCATTTAACTTTTATTTTGTTAGATTTTATTTTCTCTCTTTATTTTCTTGAAAGATACTGAAAAATATTAATGAAATAAAAAACATAAAAAATTTAGTTACATTATAAGCAATTTTTATATATCTTATTTTAATTTTTGAAGTCAAGATGTCATTTTTGCTTAATTCTTAATTTACTTTTTACGTGCTTCATATCTTTTGCTCATATTTTGATACGTTGTAGATTTTACCGGGGAGAATTTACTTCCAAGTTCTAGTGAAAAAATTACCATCATTTTATACAAGAATTTTATACAAGAATTTTATTTTTATACAAGAATTTTATACAGTACATTGGTAATTCATCTATGTATTTTATACAAGAATTTTATTTTTAATATTTTATTTATCATTTTATTCCACTTTTAATATGTACATATATAATATTTTACAAAATAATAAAAATATGAAAAAAATAAAAATAATGAATAATAAATAATATGCATATTTTAATCGGTACAAGTATACAATAGGGGTCCAAAAGTCAACTTTCAAACCGTAACTCCGAAAATACGAAACCACCTTCATTAAATCGATTATTGAAAATTATATACAATTAAAGGTGATTTTGATACATTTCGAGTTTTAATTTGAGAGATACAGGTCTGGGAAGTTGGGATTTTGGAATCTTATTCAGATTGTAACTTTTGATATGTACATTATTTTTATATGAAATTAATTTTGTATTTTTCTTTATTTAATTATCTACAACTTTCATTTCAAAGTTTCTTTTTTTGAAGTATAAAAATATAATTAAAAATAGGTCCCAAAATGAATAAAGAATGGATTAAATAAAAGGGATTTTTATTGTATTTTGGCCCTTATCTCCCCCTACTATATTCCTTGTCGACCTAGTCATCGAGATGTCTAGGTCTCGGGGTTTCGGGTCATAAAATATTTACAATATTTAATTCTTATTCTTTTTTTCTATTCTATAATTTTGGCTTTAAAAACTGCATTTTATACACTATTTACATACACATGCATGAATGCTAAAATGCATGAATTAGAGGTACTTACATGCATTTGCTACGGTTTTTGAGGCCAAAATGATAGAATAAAGATAATGAAATAGAGGTTCATCATCCTCCTATACTTTCCTTTTCTAGTCCCTAGTAAACACTTATGCAATAAGTGCAGAAAAGAAAAAGAAGAAAATTTCATTAAGTTTAACTATCAAACTTGTCTTCACAAAATCAAAGTTTGGAGCTTAAGTCAGACCTTTGGAATTTTAGTGCGGGTGGAACCTTAATGAGAACCGGATTTGAAATCCAACAGCCTTCGAGAATCCTAAAACTCTGCTCAAGTCTCCTCAATAGCCAGGTCAGAATACTTCAACTCATACGCAAACCCTTATGACTATGAATCTGACTCGTACAATGTAAGTGATGGTGGCTCTCCCCAACTGAAATGATAAAGATATTGACTTCTCCAGTATGACAACCCAATGATTCCCCAATCCAACAACTCATTCCTCAAGGAGCGTGGTATTCCCTTCTAAGTTTAAGTGGCAACCAGCTCAAGAGGAGGGGGTGAAGAGAAGAATGGACGGTAGCCAGTGTAGCTACCTATCCTAGGATGCAAGACCAGTATAGTCAAGTCATCTAGCTGCAGGCTCACATGATTTGACTTTGAGGATCAAGCTTGCTTATTGACTATACACATATATACACTCCGGCTTGCATTTTTATTTTTGTACAAGCATGTCCACTTTTTTGGAGTTTTTGCTTTTTGCATTTTGTTTTTTTTATTTTTTTAAATACTATATAAAACAACATTTACATAGGGAGTTTCTCCTCTTGAGCCAGTAGACTATCCGTCTTTTGAAACTTTATTACAACCCACAATCTTCTGTCCTCAAAACTCATCATCACCGGATGGGTTGGGTGCACTTCCCTCCCTAGAGGAGGACAAGTGTTTCCACCTGTGTGCGTCTCATACCGGCAAATCCAACCCCCTCACCACTCCAACTGAGTTGAGACAAGTGAAAGGTGCAGGTGTCCAAGTTAGTTCATTATCAACAAGAGTCGTGCGTGTGCTCCGAAATACTCTACTTAGGCAGTCAAGAATCCATTGAACCAAGTCTCATGATCCTCAAAGAATTAAGTCAACTAGACCTGAAGTACCTCAATTCCAATTCCTATAAGGTTCCTGTTAATTAGGTAGATTTTAAGGTCCAACCAAGCTCCAATCTTCGGATTTTACTTAGACTTGTTCAACCATCACACTCATTCCACAAGATGCGAATGCTATGCAAATGCTATGCGGAATGTAGAAAATATTTTTATGATGCAATTTTCAAAGATTTTGAACTTTTTATGGGTTTTTGAAAAGATGATGCATATGCATTTTTTTGGGTTTTCGAAAAGTTTTTTCAAATGTTTTTGGAATTTTTAATTTTGTAAATGTTTTTGGGATTTTTGGAAACAAAAAAGTTTTGGCCAAAAACTAGGTACAAATATTTACACGAGGATGCATTTTATATTTACAAGAAGTCGATTTTTAAGAATTCACAAAGGGTCAGTGCTCAATTTTATGGGTATATACATAAAGAAAATTAGGTGAGATGTATAGATTCCTCAAACTTATTTGACAAAGGTTTTTCAAACAATTTTGAAAACTATAGTCCAAAATACTTTTTACAAAGAATTTTGCAAACATGTATACACATTTGAAAATCATTTTGCAATGGTTTTCCGAACAGTATATATAGATTTTTCAAAAATTTTTGCAACTATTTTTCAAATCATTTGCAAATCATTTTTCAAACTTTTTATTTCACACAAAGAAAATAAATTTTGCAATCAAAATGTTTTTACAAAGGTTGAAAACATGTAACAAAACGTTTTCCAAATAGTTTTCAAAAGATTTCACAAGGATTTTCAAACTATTTTTCAAACATTTTGCAAAAAATATTTTCACATGATTTATTAATCAGTAAGTACAAAAAGAATTTGAGGAATAATCACATCTTTTTATTAAGTATTTTTAATGAATTTAATTGCATTAATGAGCCATACTTATTAAGAAAATACGAAAGTACGAGTTATGGCTAAAGTATATACGTAGTATATACGACCCCCGTATACTTAGCTTGAGCTTTGTCCTCATAGATCGTTGAGAAAAGAGAAGATATAACTCGTATTGAGTATAGAAAAGCCCAAAGAATAACGAACGAATGAAGGAATGAACGAATGAGAAGATGACCATCCCTCTATACTTAGGATCAAATAATCCTAAGTATAGCAGACTGTACACAACGCAGGGAGGGTCAAGGGTGGGAATGAACAGATCGTACTCAGACTGTCTCCCCATATACTTAGGGTAAGATATCCCTAAGTATAGAGAAGAGGAGACAGTGGAGAGGATCAAAGAATAGAAATTCTCGAGGTCCACACCCCCTATACTGAGGACAAAGTACGTCCTAAGTATAGAAGACTGATAAAAAGGGGTGACACCTTTTCGGTAGATAAAGAAGATAGAAGAGGAAAAGAAGAAAAGAAGAAAAGGAGAAAATATATCAAAAGATGGAAGAAGATAGAGAAGGATGTACGCATCCCTCCCCCTATACTTTAGGGTAAAAGAAGCCCTAAGTATAGGCAACAACAAGAGTAATGGCACGGAACGATGAGGGAACACTCGGCTCATCCACCCCCTATACTTAGGACAAAGTACGTCCTAAGAAAGGCAAACACGACAATGGGTGGATGAGCAATACGGTGGAGAACAGAGGTACACACAAGAGAATATACAATAGAGATGGATGTACATAGGATCAAGAAGGTGGAAAACGAACCTTCTTGCGGGACCGTTGAGGAATGGATCTAGTGTGGTGCAGGTCGACATCGGGGTCCTCGGGTGATACTAACCGATCAGGGTCGACAAGGTGAAGTCCCTCAGTGGAGTCAAATTGAAAAGGCATGAACTGGTCAATGGACGTAGTATGGTTAGGTTCGCCCTTGGGGGTATCGCCGGTATCGAAGTGAAAAGGGACAAACTCATCGTCAGTGAAAGAAGTAAAGTCAGAGTCATCCTACGAGGTCTCATCTAGGTCAAAACCAAAAGGAACGAAATCATCTGTGGAAGTAGTCGAACTCTGTTCGTCCTAAAGAATCTCAACTGGATCATTGTTTTCATCAAAATGCCCAAATTTCTGAAAATAAGCGTTAAGATCATAACCGACCTCAATCATAGCCACATTTGAGTGACCAGGAACGAACCTATTAGTGGAAGTAGTCAAACCAGGCCTGTCGTGTCTAGTCTTGGTATCTGCCCTCTGCTCTATGGTATCAATCATGTAAATCCCGTAGATTTCATCAATACATCGCCACACACCAGAAGGAGGATCTTCGAGGCCTGTGCTTTCCGAGTCTTCCCCCTTTCGGAGGATTTCTCGGGTCTCATCAGCGGTTGCAAAGCAAACTTCTCTAAAATCGTCAGATAGGTCATAGGCCTCGGAGTCAGCTAGAATCGGTGAAGGTGCATCAGGTGCAGTCTCTGCTCGATAGTAGATGCGGCGGTGATCACCTTGCTCTTGTCAAGACGGAAGCAAATCTCTCCTGATCCATAGTCAATAACGACCCTCGCGGAGGCGAGGAATGGTCGTCCCAGGATGATTGGTGAGGGCTCCCCTGTGGAGATCTCCATAGGCAATACAACAAAATCAACCTTGTAGTTCATGCCCTGAATCGAAATGACGACATTTTCTAGTATACCCTTCATCCTCTTAATAGATCCATCAGCGAACTGAATGATCATCCTGGTTTTCTTGAGAGGCCCTAAGTGAAGAGATTGTACCAACGAGAAGGGTAGAATGTTAATCGAAGCACCACCATATGACGCTCAGATCTGCTTCTCCGCTTTCTCTTTTTGGGAAGAGGAGCATATAATTGTGTCATGGCCTGCTGAAGTGGGGCTTGGATGATCTCATGAATAGCGACCACCACTTCTGGTTCAGATAGATTTTTTTTTGAATTTTTGGACCTCCTCCATACAAGGGAGGAAATAGGAATCATCTTGTACACGAGGCATGCCAAGAGCAGTCAGTACAACGGCATCGGGGTTAAAGGTGGGACAAGGTGTGAAAGTTTGTATAGTCAAAGGGTCTGGCAAGTGAGCACTCTCCTTGCAGTCTGACTCAATCATGTGTCTCCCGAAATCTTTTTGTGTTTTTAAATTTTTCTCATTTTTTTGTGTTTTGGGCGATTGAAACCTCCCATGATCACCCACAAGGAAATCTGTAACCTCGACGAATGGAGCATTAATTTGGTTTTTCCTCAAGATAGCAAGATCATCATTCATCGAATTAATGTGCTCTATCATTCGATTCAAGATATCACTCATGGATATTGAGGAAGGTGACTCCCACAGATCAGTCTCGGGTGGAAGTGAAGGTGGAGGTTGTGAAGGTGGAGGTCGATAATATGAAGGTGGAGGTGGGTAGAAATCTGAGGTCTGATACTGTGGCTGAGGCAGGTATGTACAAAAGTCAGAAAAAGTAGGAGGAGGATCCTCCTGATAAAAGTGAGGTGGATCGAATAGAGGGTACGAGGGATCCGTGAAGGTCGGACAAAAATCACTCCACTCGGCCATCTCGAAACAAAAGGCATGGATCAGGGGAGCACGATGGTCAAGTCAAGAGAGATGAGAAGAAGGCACAAGTGCGTAGCAACGATCTAGGATACACAAGCAATCATAAGCAAACACACATACAATACAAACCCTCAATTCACCTACTCAACTTGGTAGATATTGAAAAGCCGGTCTTTTAATCTTGTTTGTTTTAGAGTTAGGTGAGAAGTCAAAAAGTTGCACAAACACTTGGGGGCTGAAATGGGATTTTGGCACTAATCCTTAGTGTGTGCGCGAGCAATGTAAAACGAAGACAATGAGGGGATTACTCGCCTCAAGACAAAATTTTTCTTTTTAGTTGATTTTTAGGGTCAAGTAATGTTAGCAGTCCCAATTTGATTGGTTATCGCTTTTTTTTTGGATTTTTAGTGAGAATGCACGAGCCTATTGGGGAATCAATTCCTTTAAGCACCTACGTAATCAAAATCAGAGGGAGAGTCGGAAAAGAAATGGAAGCGACATAGACAATGACGTATGCTAAAGCGTAAATGCTCACTTTGCCTCCAACACTCTACATGCAAAGATGCTCAGACCTAATCTATATGCAGATGCAAGCCGATGAAATCACCCTAGGGTGAGAAGCTGCTATTAGCGTGAAGCACAGTTTCAAAATTTGACGAAGTCCAAACATTTTCTATAGGAGCATGCAATGGTGATTAATGTGTTTGGACCTAATACTATCGACAAGCAGATTCTACAGATAAGGGCTCAATCACACAAAGTAAGGAAAACAAAACCGAGACACAAAATAAAAAAATGCGATGAAACCGTGAAAACCACAGTGAGCCCCCAAGTGAACAAACACTTGGAAATTGGGCCCGAAATTCCAAAGTTCAGGGTACCTGTATTATTACAACAATAGAGTCTCTCTCTTACTAAAATTACACAAGTAAATGAATATGCAAATTGCTCAAAATGTGACTGTCTTCTCAAGTCCTCCCTGCCTCCTTTGATGATAGGTCAGAAGTCTCCTATCGCCTTCACGTGGGTGCACATGCGCCTAAGGTGGAGCGCCTCCCTCGATCCGCGGTACAACGCACAAAGTCAACAAAGAGATGGGTTAGACAGCTCAACAAGATATATCAAAAATAGAGAAAATAAATGATTGACAAATATAGGTAAATAATCACAATCAAGCAAAAAACCGATCTATGCGGTGTTTCTCCCCCAGCAACGGTGCCATTTGATAACAAGGATTTTTCAAAGGTCTAAATACATCTCACACAAGGTGGAGACGCAGTCGTTGTGGCGACCTGCAAGAAACCCTAATTAATCAACAATTAACCCACAATAACAATCAAACAATGAGAAGCATATGTGGAATTAAAATTTATTATAACTCTATAATAAGTGTGTATAGGTGCAAGTATGTGTAGAGTGTCGAACTCAGGGAGCAAGCAGGATAGATCTAAAAAGTGCTCAAGATTGAATGTGATGATTTGCCTACAATTGTGCTATTTTTGTGGGTTTTTCATTTTATATTTTATTTTTTATTTAATTTTTGATTTTATATTTTTATATTTTGATTTTTAATTTACTGATTTTGTATTTTCTTTTTATATTTTATATTTTTTTCTTTTAACAAAGATATAAAGCTATATATGATACATATATATATACATACAAGAGAGATGAGAGAGAGATAAAAAGAGGTAAAAATTATCAAAATCCAGGAAATAAAATATTTTCTGTGCTTTTTGTAGTTTTCTATTGTTTTTGTGATTTTTCCATATTTTCCAAAATTTTTTTGTTATTTTTAAAATAAAAAATACTGAAAAATAACGAATAAACTTGTTGGTCAAATTTAAAATGAGGATGAAAAATATCAAACAGAATCAAACTTCCTCATATTAATTTTATAATAAATATAACAAAATAGAGAAAATTCAGAGAAACTGAAATTGTATTTTTAGGATTTTTGTGGATTTTTTAAGATTTTATGAAGATTTTTGGTGTTTTACTATTTTTAGGGGTTTTCTGTTGAAATTTTTAATGATTTTTGGTCTGAAGTTAAAACACATAGAAACAAACAATATATATTTTTTTTGGAATTTTTAAATAAGGTAATTAATATATTAAAAATAAAAGACTACAGGAAGGTAGAAATGATGTTTTTGAATGTTTTGACTACACAAAAAAAGATAAAAAAATCAACATAAACCCTGATTGTAGAACAAAATCAGGGGCACATGGACATATTTTTTTATTTTCAATTAGATAAACGACACTCCAGAAATAAATCAATCACTCAAAATATTGTAGAAATTCTACAGGACACAAATCTCAATATCTTTTGTTGAAATTTGAATGCAAATTTGGCCCTACTAATTACTACAACATATCCAAAAATGAGCAAGTGATATTGAGTATTTAAAGCGTTATCAACAAAACAAACCTAATCAGTACTCTGAATCCATAAACTCGTCATAAATAATTCGTACACCAAGAAATTTCGAAATTTGGATATGATGTATAACTTTAAAGCAGCTTTCTAACAAAAAAATCTCATATAAAACAGATTTCATATGAATTATTTATGAGTGTTTTAGTGTAGGGGTACATATGAAAAAATAAGAACGAAACTGCAGTTCAAAAGATACTCGAAAACTTTCCAAAATATGCCAAAAATGAGGGGACGTGATTGCAAAATGTCCCACTAATCCAGGTGACGTCAAGCTGCTCTTGGACAATAAGGGGATGTGCGTAAATGTGCTTCGATGTACCTGCAATTAGAAGAAGGGCTCGAGTACAAAACTCGGCCAATATGTTAGGTATACAAAAAATAGGATATGAATGGGTTTTCCTTCGATTTGGTGAGGGAAGAAGGATGTGCTCCGACCACCATATGTTGCCGAAGATGGAGGGGGTTGCGTATGAAGATATGTAGAATAGCGGAGGATGGTGGCGGTGAGATGTGAGCCGCGTCGAGGAGGATGAATGAAAGTTGAAATGATGGGTTGGAAGCTCGCCGGAGCTTGCTTCGGTGAGGGGTGAACTGGGTGATTAAGTGACAAAAAACTAAGTAAACAAAATGCTAGAATAAATTTATGACCTACAAGTGAAGAAAGAGCAAGAAAACAAGCAAAAAAAATGACCTCGACTGGCCTAGAAACCAGGAAGGTGGAACCTCGACGGCCGATAGCCAGAGGTAGGGGTGGAGCTGCCCTTCGACTCGCCTAGTCGCGCCTCCGAGGAGCGGGAGAGCTCACTGTCATTTCACTCTATCTTGAGCTTCAAGAAGGGTGGCCAAAATGGGTCCAAGAGGGTTCAAAAAATGAATAGGAGGAAGATGGGTTTTTTTTGTACATGTGAGGTGGGCAACTCCAAAGAACGATGGAGATCGAGCGAATCATTGATCCAATCCTCCAAGCAACCTCTGGACATGTATGAGGCTACTTCAAGGAGAAAAAGTCATGAAGGAAGCATAACAATTGGGTAAAAGGATCGGCCTTGAAAAATCCGAGAAAATGGACAAGAACAAGGTTCTGACAGGAGTGGCAGAGGCTGGTTAGAGAGTTGATGGGGTGGCAAGAAGATCGGTGTGTATCTAGAGAATCAACATTCAACCCTCGATATAATGATTGGGCGCGTATGGTGGATGTATGGGGAGAAAAAGTCAAGAAGGAAGCCCAGCGATTTGGTGAAAGAATCAGCCTATAAAAATTCGAGTATATGGGCCAAAACCAATGTTCTGACACACAACAGGGGGGGTCAGACAACCTGATGAACAGGCTCTACGGATCGAAGAAAATAGGGCGAATCAATGATCCAATACTCAAGATGTATCTTGGGCGTCTATGGTGGGTGTAAGGGGAGAAAAAGTCAAGAAGTCCGCATTGCAAAAAGATGCAAGATGCATCTCCAAAAATCGGCGAAAACAACCAACAATGTGGTTCTAACACAATACATTTGTAATTCATCTATGTATTTTATACAATAATTTAATTTTTAATATTTTATTGATCATTTTATTGCACTTTTAATATGTACATATATAATATTTTACAAAATAATAAAATATGAAATAATAAAAATAATGAATAATAAACAAAATGAATATTTTAATCGGTACAAGTATACAATTGGGGTCCAAAACTCAACTTTCAAACCGTAACTCCGAAAAATACGAAACCACCTTCATTAAATAGATTATTGAAAATTATATACAATTAAAGTGGTGATTTTGATACATTTCGAGTTTTAATTTGAGAGATACTGGTCTGGGAAGTTGGGATTTTAGAATCTTATTCAGATCATAACTTTTGATGTGTACATTATTTTTATACGAAATTAATTTTGTATTTTTCTTTATTTAATTATCTACAACTTTCATGTTCAAAGTTTCTTTATTTGAAGTGTAAAAAATAAAACTAAAAGTAGGTCCAAAAATGAATAAAGAATGAATTAAATAAAAGGGATTTTTATTGTATTTTGGCCCTTATCTCCCCCTACTTTATTCCTTGTCGACCTAGTCATCGAGATGTCTAGGTCTTCGGGTTTCGGATCATAAAATATTTACAATATTTAATTCTTTTTCTTTTCTTTTCTTTAGTCAATAATTTTGGCTTTAAAAACCACATTTTATACACTATTTACATACACATGTATGAATGCTAAAATGCATGAATTAGAGGTATTTACATGCATTTGCTAGGGATTTTGAGGCCAAAATGATAGAATAAAGATGATGAAATGGAGGTTCATTAGGCGGGCATGGCCTAAGGCCAACAGTTTGGACCAAGTTTGGCCCGCACCCAAGTGCGTGATAGGTTCATTTGTTGTTTTGTCCGATCAGGCACGTTGAAATCTTTATACCATCAATTGTATCGCATCGTATTCATACTTGACAATTTAACAAAGTCTAAACTTTAACGTTAATCCATGATCAATAGTTAAATTACAATGGTATAAGTAGTTAATTCGGATTCAATTATACAAAATGTTATTCTATATCACATATGAGAAATGAGGGTAAAGTACTCCCATTTATATGATTTAAAAATACCTAAAGAGCTAGCGATTTGCAATCATATACAATAGTTTATAATATTAGATATGACAAACTATCGATTTGGAATCCGAAAATCAAATCTGTCAAGGTAACGTTTACAATCTAATTAGATATGGATCGACAACTAGTTCAATTCTCAAATCCAACAATATGGATATAGCTCAGGATACATAGATCCGACAATATACAAGCCAAACTTTTGTATATGCAACGAATACATATGATTGCAAAAAAAACAAAACAAATCTACCTTTGATAGTTTATCTTGATTTCTTATAATCCATTTCAAGTTGTCAAAATGTATAGATTTACCTAATAGAATTTGTTAGTGAGATATGCTTACACGCCTCCTTTGCTTTTTCTTTGATACACGATAATCGTATTAACCTAAATTATCTTTTAATAGTTATATAACAAATAATATGGGATTTATTAAGAAGTAATTCGAATTCTATTTACTTTTTGGAAATGTCAAATCCACATTAATATATGTTATCATAATTGGAAATTAATGGCATTCTTCTAGCTTTTAATTTTATAATCTTCATTATATATGTTAATTATTGTTATTCGCTTGCTCCATGTATGTGTGAGCACGGATGACCTGAGCAAGCACTTCTTCCACATGCCCTTCAAGACCTACACCGGAGGCAAGCACAAGCACCGCAAGATCCAGATCGAGCCAGACAACAACCTGCAAGGTGGCACGTGTCACAGGGTCAAAATCCCCCTAACGATTTCGACTTGTGCGACGATAGCTACCCGTAGCTAACTAACCTTCTTGAGTAGAATGGTCACGGACGTGCTCTAACTCTTCTCGTATCCTGCTTGCTCACGTACTAATAAACCCAACATTCCCGTCAGTTATGCATTCCAATAAAGCGGGAACGCAGTCGCTGTGGTGACCGATGAAAGCCTCGGATTTAATCAACAATTAACCTACAATATGAATAAAGTAACGAAATATCAAAAAAATGTGGAGTTAAAATTTATAATAATTGTACAGTAAAAGCGTATAGGTGTAAATACGTGTAGAGGTCGAACAATTGGAGCAAATAAGAGGAGGTAAAATAAATGGCCACAAACTTTGTCTTTTATCTCTAGTCCAATTTATTAGTTTTGTGGGTTTTTAATTTTATATTTTATATTTTATTTTTGGTTTTATAATTTTTTATTTTCTTTTTATATTTTTCATTTTTTATATTTTCTTTTTCATTTTAATATAATATATATGTATATATAGATATACAATATAAGATATATATAGATAGTATAAATACATAAATATGTAAAAATAGGTAAAATATGGTAAAAATAGTATTTTTTATTTTTTATTTTTCTATTTTTGTTATTTTTCTGGAAAATTTGCTAATTTTTATGAATTTTTTAAGTCAAAATATCCCAAACAAGGGATTAAATAAATACCCAAAATTGATTTGGATGTTAAAAATAATAAATGAGTCCCAAAATTATCCAAATCAATTTTAATATATAAATATATAAATAAAATTATAAAATAGAAAACATATTTTTGAATTTTTTAGATTTTTTAATTTTTTATAAGAGATCTTGGGGTTTTTAGATTTTTAGGCTTTTTGTTTTTCAATTTTAGTGATTTTTGTTATGATATTAAAATAAGACAAAATATTATATATATGTATATATTTAGGATTTGTAGACCCTTGATGTTCTTAGATTTTTGGCATTTTATAAGTTAAATAGGGAATATAATGCTCCTTTTCTTTTTTAATAAATGGATTAAATGCAAAAAAAATCCAAATAAAAATAAAACAAATAGATAAAACAAATAGATTTTTGGTGAATATAAGAGGCGTGAAGCATATAACCATTTTTTGTGGATTTTAGGAGCACATTAGCTATGTTAAACAAATAGATAAAACATACAAAATTATATGTCCTTATAAGGGCATAAATGCAATAAGAATAAACATCAAGGGTTCATCTACAAATGTGCCAACATAATAAAACATTTATTTATTTTTTAAAGATCTTTTAACAGTTACAAAACTCACTAGGGCATACATGTAATTTACCCATCATGTGGGACTACACGTGACACAGCTTGGGAGGGACCAATATGCAAATACAATAAAGTCCAAGGGTCTTCCAGCAATTTTCACAAAAGTATTTTGTTCATTTCATTTTATTGGGCTTTGAATAAATATAAAAACTCGTTGGGGTGTCCCTGCAATTTTCCTGGCTCACGTCGGACGGCACGTGAGGCTGCGTTGGACCGGACTAAAATGTGATTCCAAGAAATGCAGGGTCCTAATTGCAAAATGTCCAATTATTTTTGAATGCTAAGTTTTATTTACAGGGTTAAACAGTAACTACAAAAAGGAGGGGGAGAATGAAATTTACCCCAAAAGAATCACTAGCGAATAACAGGGATGATTCACTTATACACGTGGCGCTCACACAACGGTGGATACCGATGCATCCGTGGATAGCTCTGATTGGATCATGCAAAGCGATCTGACGATCATGGCTGGGCTTCATCTAACGTCTATGGTGTGATCTGGAGAGACGCATCTGATCCAAAAGGGAAGAACACTCGCCTGAGCGAGTTTCTTCCAATCCAATCTTCCTCCTCCGGTGTTCATTTGAGCTTCGAGATGGCCTAGCAGCTTCCTGGCGAGGTCCTTTTCATGCTGGGGGCTTTAGAATAGCCAGAAGATCACTGGAGCGCAACCACAAGGTAGGGGACGAGGTGGTACTCCAAGTATCTCCGACATGTGCCAAATCCGCCTCTGGATGCTTAGTTGCACCTCTAACCTGCACAGGAGAAAATATGACTCGAGGAGATGCTCCTCGACCAAGTGTGAAGCTGGACACACAAGAAAAATGAGGTGGTCAGAGAGGTCTGAAGGACGGCAGAGGATGGACCTCAATTCATGGAACGAAGGAGGTTCTGGTTGATTTAAGGTGCCTGGGAGGTGGAGAAGCATCGAGGGAAGAAGATGAGATGGATTATGGGGCTGGAAAACAGTCGCAACACAGTGGAACGTTTGCTGGAGCTGAGCTCCAGCGAACTATGAAGCTCTATTTTACGCTAAACCTAAGGGCTAAATGCTAAACTAATGACAGAATTAAAATGCTTGAATGAAAATCTAACTAAAATAATTAAAAAGCGCATCTATTACCCGGTTGGATGTTAGGGAGAAGGACGGTCGCCGGAGCACCGCCTGGGTGCACCTCCGCCATCCATCAGCCACCGTGGAGCTTTAGGGGACCTCCCACTATCACAGGGATGGAGCCTTAGCCGAAGACAATGGCTTAGGACTTAGGAAAATGACCAAAATTAGGAGAAGGATGAAGGTTTATTATTTATAGACATAAGAGCACCCTTATTTGACCGACATAAATCAAAACATCGGTGTTATGTACTAGGGATTTGAAGGCTCGGCGTGGATCATGATGGTTCTGGGAGTGATTTTCGTGAAGGGAGTGAAGGCGAAAGATGGACGGAGCATGCAGGAAAAAATGCGCAAAAGCAGGGGATTTTACATGCACATCACATCAGACAACAGGGGGAGAGTTGACCAGGCGGTCAACAATCCCTGGAAGGGGATTGGTCCACGTAGGCCCACAAAACGACAAAACTGCCCAATTAAATAAAAAATAATAATTTTAAAATAGTAATTGATTTGATCTTTTGTATATTCAATAAAAAATGTTTATTATTTAATTTAGTATTTTATTATAATTTTTATTTATTTTTGGTGTATTTTATTAGTAGTTAATTTTTAATAGTGTATTATAGGTATATTCGCCTATATTTTAGACATTTTTATTTTATTTTGTATATTTATTTTATTTTTTTTGTTATTTTATATATTATAACTTATTTTGTAAGTATAAATACATTTTTATTTTATTTTTGTGATGTTATTTGTACACTTAAATAAATAGATATGTATATTTTATATGTATATTTATAGGTATTTTACCTATGTTTTCTATATATTATTTTATTTTAATATATTTTAATAGGTTTTATTTTGGTTTTGTGTTTTAATAGAATATGAATAATATTTACAATATTATAAAAATATAAAGAATAAAGAATAAAAGATCTTTTATTTATATACAAGTAATACACAATTATTTTGCTTATATGTTTACATAGACTTATTTTATTTTTCATTTTCTTTTTTTTGTTACAGTTTTAATATACACATATGTTATAAATAATATTTAAAAAATTATAAAATATAAATTTGTAAAAATAATATAAAATGAATAAATTGAATATTTTAATCTGTATAATATACAATGAGGGTCAAAAACCTAACTTTCACATAATAACTCCAAAAAACAAAAACCACCACCATTATGTAGCTTCTAAAAAGTTATGTACAATTAAAGATGATTTTGATATGTTTTGATTTTTTATTTGAAAGATATGGGTCTGTGAAGTTTGATTTTTGGCTTTTTATTTTGTGTATAAAATGAACACTATGCATTGTTTTTGTACAAACTCAATTTTGTATTTTTATTTACATCATTATCTACAACTTTAATGTGCAAAATCTCTTCATTTGATGAATAAATAATAAAGAATAAAATATGTGTCAAAATGCATAAATAATGAATAAAAAGAATTGGGCTTTTATTTTATTTTTGGCCCTTATCTCCCCCTACTTTATTCCTTGTCGACCAACTCAATTCTGGACTTGGTCTTGAGGTTTAGGGTCATGAAATATTTCAATGTTTTATTTCATTTTCTTTTCTTCTATTTATTATATAATTTTGGCATTAAAAACCATCTTTTATATACAAATAACACAATAAATAATGAATGCTATTTTGCACAAATTAATGTTATTTACATGCATTAACTAGGGTTTTTAATGCCAAAATGATAAAATAAAGGTGATGAAATGGAGATTCGTCACCCCCCTATACTTGCCTCTGTTGGTACCTAGCAAACACTTGTGCAATAAGTATAAAAAGAATAAAGAAGAAAAGAAAAAGAAAGAATAAATAGAATAAATGGAATTGATTTTGATAATTAAACTTTTCTGTACAAAATCAAAGTTGGAGCTGAAGTTAGACCTTGATGTGAGAATGTGTGGGGAACTAAGTTGGTAACCAACTTTAAAACACAACAACCTTTGAGAGTCACAGAACTCGGTTCAAACCACCTCAATGTCTAGGTCAGAATTAACCTACATCATACGTAGACCCTTATGACAATGAAGTTGACTTGTACAGTGTAAGTGATAGTGAATCTCCCCAACTGAAATGACAAAGGAATTGGCTTCTCCATAACGACAACCAATGATTCCCCAATCTAGCACTCTGTCCTCGAGGAGGGGGGTATTCCCTTCTAAGTTCAAGTGGCATCCAACACTAGAGGAGGAGGTGAAGAAAAGAATGGACGGTAGCCAGTGTAGCTACCTGTCCTGGGATGCATGACCAGTGTAGTCAAGTCATCCAACTGTTAGGCTCACATGGTATAACTTTGATGCTCAAGCTTGCTTATTGACTATACAACATATATACATACTCTGACATGCATTTTATTTTATGTCAAGCATGTTCACTTTTTTGGAGTTTTTCTTTTTTTTTTCTCTCTATTTTTGAAATACTATTTGCAGCAGTATTTACATAAGGACTTTTTCCTCTTGATTCAGAAGACTATCCCTCTTTTGAAACTCTCATGTCATTCAACTTCATTGCAACTGAATCAGGTTGGGGTGCACTTCCCTCCCTATAGGAGGATGAATGTTTCCACCCATATGTGTCTCAGATCGGCAAATCCAAACCCCTCACCACTCCAACTGAGTTGAGCCGAGTGAAAGGTGCAAGTGTCCAAGTTAGGTCACGACCAACAAGAGTCATGCATGCGTCTCAAAAAGTTCTAGTTAGCCAGTTGAGGTGACTTGAACCCAACACTGAGATTCAAAGAATTAAGTCCTAATGGACCTGAAGTACCTTAAACCTAGTTCCCATAAGGTCCCAATGCGGTTAGGTGCAGTAAGGTCCAACCAAGCTCCACTCTTCGACTTTATAGGACTAGTTCAATCACCAAGCTCAATCAAAAGAATATGAATGCTATGCAAATGCTATGTACAATGATGAAAGAATGATGCAATTTTTCAAAGAATTTTGAAAATAAGAAGAATTTTAACAAAGAAGTTTGGCAAACGAATTTTGCCACACAAAGTATAAAATATGTATAGCTATTTACACGAACATGCTTCTTTTTATTTATTTACAGGACTTAAGAATCTAAAGAATTTATAGGTTTCAACCAGTTATTTTTATAGGTATAAATATACAATCAATAAAGAATTTTGTTTTTAATTTTTATTATATACACATTTATTCCTATTTTTAATGATGCATTTATTCCTCAAATTTTGTTTGAAAACAATTTTGAAAGCTATAATATAAAATAATTTTTGCAAATATTTACAAACATTTGAAAGCCCTTTTGCAAAGATTTTTCAAATAATATGTATACATTTTTCACAATATTCTTACAACTATTTTCAAAACTATTTGCAAATAGGTTTTCAAATCTTTTATTTTACACAAATAAAAGAATTTTTTCAATCAAAATATTTTTACAAAGGTTGAAAATATTTCACAGAAAGTTTTCCAAACAGTGCACGCCATTTTTCAAACCATTTTACAAAAATAGTTTTAACATTATTTATTAATCAGTATGTACAAAAAGAATTTGAGGGAAAAGACATTATTAATTTAAGGAATTGTATATGTATAGAAAAATTTTTTAGCCAGATTTATTAATAATTATACGAAAGAACGAGTTATGGCTAAAGTAGATATAGAGTATATACCACCCCCTATACTTAGCATGAGCTATGTTCTCATAGAACGAAAAGAGAAAGACAAGACATAACTCGTACTGAGTATAGAAAATCCTATACTACAACGACTGAATAAGAAATAAAAGAATGAAGAGATAAATGAATAGAAGGTGACCTCCCATACTTAGGATTAATACAGCAGACTGTACACAACACAAGGAGGGTTAAGGGTGGGAATAAACAGATCACGACTTTGATTGTCTCCCCCTATACTTAGGGTGAGATATCCCTAAGTATAGCAGAGCAAATCAACAACAGAGGAGACAATGGAAGGGATCAAAGAATGAAAGAATGCGGGGTGCGACACCACTATACTTAGGAGAAAGTATGCCCTAAGTATAGAAAACAGGTAAAAAGGGGTGGCACCTTTTCTATAGAAAAAGAAAATGAAAAGGAAAAGAAGAAAAGACAGATATATACAGATAGATGAAAAGATCATAGATAATGTACGCATCACTCCCCCTATACTTAGGGCGAAAGATCCCTAAGTATAAACAATGATAGGAGGGATGAAATAGAACGGAGAAAGAACAACGTGGTGTGTACCCCTCTATACTTAGGACAATGTACATCCTAGGTATAGACACAAAGATATGGAGAAAGATCTGGGGTGCACATAACATACGGGAGAAAGAAAGAATAGAATACACAACACATATACACATCAAGTAAAGAATGGTCAAGTCCAGGACGGTATCCAACAAGCGAATATTGTGCTCTCATCATTGTCTCCCTGTGAGAACGAGGATGCAGTCAGACAATGAAAAGACACCCAGATATGCAATCAAGTAGGTGTCAGCTACCAGGAATAAGAGATCGAAAACTAAACCAAGGTTTGGTAGCATGAATCAGACCATCGACTCATAAGGAAGGAATGAGTGAGCAGAGCCGATACTGTAAGACATGGAGGAAGAAAGAACAATATGGAATCCTCCAAGTCATTCATGGTCTCAGAAAGGTCTAAAAAGTGAAGAGAAAGAGACTCCTAATATGGCATCTTGTCCGGTGGACATAAGGTATGAAAGTCACAAGAATACATCAAACAACGCAATACAAGGCTCAACCTTGCAAGGGTCCTTAAGGTGAGTAGACTCAAAGATCTCAAAATAATCAGAAGATTCGACTTCGTGCTCCAACAGATTGGAGACACAACCAGAGAGTAGACCGAGTATACAAATCAGAAGACTTGGCTTCATGCTCCAATAGATAGGAGACACCATAAATGAAGCTGAGTACCAACAAAATGATGTATCCTCCCGCAGATAATCCTCGGGGGAGTAGTACATGCTAGTCAATGAATAATTAGAGAGAGACTCACCCTTGCGAGGGTCGTCAAGGTGAATGGACTCAAAGGAGTTATATCCATCAGATGTAATATCAAGAACGGTCTCGGTAGGAGACAAATCTTCTACCAGCAGAAGATATTGACATCATCCCGCAAATAACCCTTGGGGAGCATACTTCCAACTAAGCATCCAATTATCAGAATATGATAGCTCATCCTTACGAGGACTGTCAAGGAGAGCAGCCTCAAAGGAGTCTAGCCATATGGGTCCCAAGATCCGACAGATCGGATACAAGAAGGTAGTGGGGACCAGAAATACATCCAATGACTCGGTTCCGTGCTCCAACAGATAGGAGACACAATAAGCAAGGGGAACTGAGCTTAAAGAAAATATTGCATTTTCTCGCAGATAGTCCTCGGGGACTAATGCGAGCTCAGCAGAGATTAGTCAAAATAGTTCTCATCCTTACGAGGGTCGTCAAGAAGAGAGGACTCAAAGGAGTCAATCAAAATGGTCTCTGTAGATGACAGATCGTCTAGCAGCAGAAGATACCGCAAATCTAGCAAGGTGTCATAGTCTCTCACAGATAACCCTCAGAGAGCACTATGAATTAGGCAAGGAATAATAAGAAAGACGACACTCATCCCTGTGAGTACCATCAAGGAGAGAAGAATCAAAGGGGGTCGAGAAAATTGGCCTCGTGAACCTACAGATCAGGCACACAATCAGCATAGAGGCCAAATAGTCTAATCAGACGACTCGGTTCCGTGCTCCAACAGATGGAAGCACAGTTATCAAGTGGAACCAAGCATAGACAATGTGTCGCATCCTCTCGTAGATAGTCCCCGGGGAGTAATACGAAATAAGTCAATCAAGTCTTGGGGTCGTTAGCATTAAATCTCATGTCCTCAAAAATAAGCAATCAATTGATCATCGGGAGTGCATAAGATCATGTAAGGGACAAAATATCTAATCGCATCAATAGCAATGTAATCCCTCGAACAAATATAATCAGCTGAGATGGCACAAAATATAAGCATAAATCCTCGAGGTGCCACAGGTGAATAGACGAATCAGGAGATCAAGGACGGGTCAACCAAAAAGATGAGAGAGATCATGTGGGTTCCGGTCACCATGGCTCAAAAGTCAAATCAAAATAGTGATTTGAACCGCAAAATAGATTGATCGGTAATAGCTCATGATATCATCATCAAATCATTAAAGTATGTAACATCCTCAATCCGGTGTGCGAGATAAAAATCCTCAAATAATAATCACACCTAATAATCGTGCATCATCAAAGTCCTCAATAAGCTCCTATGCACATATCAAAGTCAAATCTACAAAGAGTAGGATATCAATCTCAGCATCCTCAAAATATACCCAACTTACTCCAATAATCAATGTAAGTCAAAATCCTTTATGTGGGCTATACCTACCAACACAACAATCTCGGGTAAGAGAAGTGATGACACATAGGGGCACGAGGAGGGTGGGCAAGATGAAGGTAGACACAATCAAAATTGTGGTTCAAGGAGAGGGTCTCCTAGAACCAGACTAGATGTGGATGATATGGGCAAGGAGAGAAAACCCGTAAAATCTGGCTAAGAAGGTGAAGCTAAAGACGCAATATCACAATTCAATGCAAATGAGGAGGTGTATGTATAAGAGAGGTAGAGAGACTCAGAGATGAAAAATAATGACTCATACGGGTGGGATCGATAACTCAAAGAGATGGAAAAATGCAGATGGACTCCAAGCGCAATCAATGCACAAAGCAAACCCCCGATTCACCTACTCAACACAGTGAAGACCAAGACGGTCTTTTATCTTTTCATTTTTTAGAGTTAGGTGATCATCATAAAGTTGTACACATCGAAGACATGCTTTGGATTTGGGCACTAATCCTTAGCGTGTACATAGGAATAATTACGCATAGAAGGAGGGGGTTTCTCTTCCCAATACAAGGAGTCCATTGCATTTTATTTTAGAGATCAAGTAGAGTTAGCAGTCCCGATTTTATTTTGGTTATCACGTTTTTTTGTTGTTTTCAATGCGCATGCCTAACGGGTATTCCAATTTCATTTAGCATCCTAGGTGAGCAAAAATCAGAGGGAGAAGATCAAAAAAGCCATGCAAGTTGAAAAACAATGATGCATGCAAAGGAAGAAAACTTACATTGCTTCCCATCTCTCTCCATGCGGGATGCATAACAGAATTGAAAACCTATGCTATATGCAAATACAATATGATGAAATCACCCTAGGTCGTGAAACACAATATGTTGATTATTCAGAGCAAAATCCTAAAGTTCAATCTTAGAGATGTCTCCGTGCCCGCCACAATGGGTCTTGCCAGCGCTGTATGTCGTCTCTCACGGCCCACGGGTTCGAATCTAAATAACCAACAATTATTATTTGACTAAGTCCAAAAGCGCATCTATAGGTACATGCAAATATATTAGAGGTTTTGGACCTTAATCTATCGAGCAAGCAATTCCTAAACTAAAGCTCATTAACACAAAATAATAAAAATAAAGTAAGAAGCAAAAAAGCACCAAAACCGTCTAGGCCCCCGAGGGAATAATTCCTCAAGCACTGGACCTCGGGAAGTTATAGAGTGGAGAGTCATGCATTATTACATGCCACGTATCACTTTCTCACATGAATGGACATAAAAAATAAATAGTGCCAAATATACTAGACTGGTCTTCAAAAATTCCTCTCTATCTACCCTTGATGCTCTCTCTTGTTAGCCGAGCAAGAAAAGCTGACTCCGCCTTGCTTGGGTGCACCGGTCCTCCTAAGAGGTCCTCCTTCGTGCAGCAGTCCCTCGCATCAAAGACAAACAAAAGAAGAGTGGTCAGAGCAGTCAACAATAATATCAAATGAGAATAAATAAATATCAGAAATAAATAAATCAATAAATGTATGAAAAAGATATAATAGACAAAATAAAATAAACTCCAACTACGTGACGTTGCTCCCTGGCAACGACGTCATTTGATAAACTCAAGATTTCCATCGGTCGTGCATTCCACACAAGGCGGGAATGCAGTCGTTGTAATGACTGACCAAAAACCTCAGATTTGACACAACGACGTCATTTGATAACTGAGGGAGAATGGAGGGTCGTACGGTCTCCCCAGCAACGCCGACATTTGATAAACTTAAAATTCCCATCGGTCGTGCATTCCACAAAAGTGGGAATGCAGTCGCTGTGGTGACCGATGATGACCTCAGATTTAATCAACAATTAACCCACAATACAAACAAAGCAATGAAATCTTAAAAATATGGAGGTAAAATATATTATAACTCTACAATAAAAGTGTATAGGTGTAAGTACGTGTAGAGGTCGAACAATGGGAGCAAACGGGAGGAGGAGGCAAAATGAATGCACAAAAACTTTGTCTTTTATCTCTATTTATTGTTTTTGCGCGTTTTTAATTTTATATTTTATTTTTGGTTTTATAATTTTATATTTTCTTTTTACATTTTCATTTTTTACATTTTCTTTTTCATCTAAATGTAATATATAGATGTATATATATAGATATACAATATAGGATATATATATACTATAAATACATAAATATGTAAAAATAGCTAAAATAAAGTAAAAATAGTATTTTTTTAATATTTTCCTAATTTTTTGTTATTTTTTTGGAATTTTCGAAAATTTTTATGTATTTTTCAAAGTTAAAAATATCCCAACCAAGGGATTAAATAAATATTCAAAAATTAATTTGGATGTAAACAATAATAAATGAGACTTAAAATTACCGAAATCAATTATAATATATAAATATTTATATAAATAAAATTATAGAATAGAACATATTTTTGGATTTTTTTAGATTTTTATAAGCGATTTTGGGGTTTTTAGATTTTTAGGATTTTTACTTTTCAATATTTAGTGATTTTTGTTTTGAAATTAAAATAAGGAAAATATACTATATATTTTTTGGATTTTTAGACACGTTTTTATATTTTTTTTGTCATTTTATAAGTTAAACAGGGAATATATATGCTCCTTTTCATTTTTAATAAATGGATAAAATGCAAAAAATGCCAAATAAAAATATGGGCGTGAATATATGAGGCATAAAGCATCTAATCATGTTTTTATGTATTTTTAGGAGCACATTAGCAATGTGAAATAAATATATAAAACATACAAAAATATATGTCCTAGCAGGGGCATAAATGTAATAAGAATAAACATCAAGGATTCATCTGCAAATGTGCCAATGTAATAAAGCATTCATTTAATTTTTATAGACCTTTTAATAATTACAAAACTTGCAAGGGTATACATGCAATTTACCCATCACGTGGGGACTACACGTGACGCGACATGGGAGGGATTAATATGCAAATACAATAAAGTCCAAGGGCCTTCCAGCAATTTTCGCAAAAATATATAATGTTCGTTTCATTTTATTGGACTTTGAATAAATACAAAAACTTGCAGGGGTATCCCTGCAATTTTTCTAGCTCAGGTGGAATGACACGTGAGCTGAGCTGGAGCGGACTAAAATGTAATTACAAGAAATACAGGGTCCTAGTTGCAAAATATCCAATTATTTTTAAACGCTAACTTTTATTCATAGGGTTAAACAGTAACTACAAAAAGGTGGGGTGAATATGAAATTTACCCAAAAGAAGCGCTGGCGAACGACTGGGATGACTTCACTTATATACGTGTCGCTCGCATAACGGTAGATACCGATTCGTTCGCGGATGGCTCTGATTAGATCGTGCGAAGCGATCTGACGGTCGCGAATGGGCTTCATCCAACATATGTGGCTTAATCTGGAGAGGTGCATCTGATCCAACAGCAAAGAAGAACGGTCCAAGAACAGGGAAGAACACTAACCTAGACGAGTTTCTCCCAATCCAATCCTCCTCCTCCGGCATTCATTTGAGCTCCGAGATGGCCTAGCAGCTTCCTGGCGAGGTCCTCTTCATGTTGGGGACTTTAAAATAACCAAAAGATCATTGGAGCTCCCCCACAAGGTCGGGGATGAGGTGGTACTCCAGGTATCTCCAGCATGTGCCAAATCCGCCTCCAGGTGCTTAGCTACACTTGTAACTTGCACATGAGAAAAGTATGCTCGAGGAGATGCTCCTCAACCAAGTGTGAAGCTGGATGCACACGAAAAATGAGGTGGGCAGAGAGGTCTGGCGAACAGTGGAAGATGGACCTCAATTCGCGGAACGAAGGAGGTTCCAGTTGGTTTAAGGTGGCTGGGAGGTGGAGAAGCGTAGAGGAAAGAAGATGAGGTGGATTGTGGTGTCGGAAAACAGTCGGGATATAGTGGAACGTTCGCCAGAGCAGATCTTCGGAGAACTACGAAGCTCGATTTCTATGCTAAACCTAATGGCTAAATGATAAACTAATGACAGAACTAAAATGCTTGAATAAAAATCTAACTAAAATAATTAAAAAGCACAACTCTTACGTGGTTGGACGTCAGGGAGTAGGACGGTCGCCGGAGTGCCGCTTGGGTGCACATCCGCCATTCATCTGCCACCGTAAAGCTTCAGGGGACCTCCCCCTACCACGGGTATGCACGCCTTCCCGAAGTCAGGGGCCTAGGACTTGGAAAATGGCCAAAATTAGGAGGAGGATGGAGGCTTATTATTTATAGACATAAGAGCACCCTTATTTGACCGAGGAAAATCAAAACATTGGCATTATGTACAAGGTATTTGAAGGCTCGGTGTGGATCATGATGGTTCTAGGAGTGATTTTCGTGAAGGGGGTGAAGGCGAAAGATGGACGGAGCTGATAACTGAGTTTTATCGAGGGTCTAGAATTCTCATAAGGCGAGAGATCCAGTTGATGCATTGACCGCTCAATAATCCTCAATCAATCAACAATTAACCTACAATAATTAATAAAGCAATTAAATCTCAAAAATGTGAAGTTAAAATTTATTATAACTCTACATGCAAATGTGTATAGGTATAAGCAATTGTAGAGGTTGAACACTGGGAGCAAACGGGAGAAGGAGGCAGCATAGATGCACACAATTATGTCTTTTATCTCTTGTCCTTTTATTATTTTTGTGGGTCTTTAATTTATATTTTTTATTTATTTTTGCGTTTTATAATGTTGTATTTTATTTTTATATTTTTCATTTTTTTAAATAATATATATATGTATATGTTCATATGTATATGTATAAATACAATATAAGGTATATATAGATACTATGTATGTATAAATACGTAAAAATAGATAAAATAGAGTAAAATAATGTTTTTGTGGTTTTTACATTTTTCTAATGTTTTGTTATTTTTCGGGCATTTTTGCTAATTTTCATGTTAAAGTCAAAAATATCCCATATAAGGGATTAAATAAAATAGGATGAAATTAATTTGGGTTTTTAAAAATAATAGTTAAATCCCAAAATTACCCAAATTAATTTTAATATATAAATAATAATATATAGATAATTATAAAAATAGAAAACATATTTTTGGTATTTTTGTAGAATTTTTGGAAATTAATTGTGCTTCAACAAAGTACTCAATAAGCTATCATGCACATATCAAGAGTCTAATCCACCAAAAGAAGTATCTCAATCTCAGCGTCCTCATGAAGTGCCCGACTTACTCCAATAATCTGTGTAAGTCAAAATCCTCGATGCGAGCTATATCCATAAGCACAACAATCCCAGGGTAATAGAAGGATGATACGGGGGATACGAGAGATGAAGGTGGACACAATCAAAATTGAGGTTCGAAGGGATGGCCTCCTCGAACCAGACTAAATGTGGGTGATATGGGCAAGAAGGGGAACGCCGCAATATCCGACAAAGAAAGTGAAGCTCGAAACTCAATATCACGACTCAATGCAAATGAGGAGATATATGTATAAGAGAGGTAGAGTGACTCAAAGATGAAAAACGGATTACTCACATTGATGGGACCGCAAAACTCAAAGAGGTGTGAGAATGCAAATGGACTCCAAGTCACAATCAATAACAAAGCAAACCCCCAATTCATCTACTCAACACAGTGAAGACCGAGATGTGGTCCATTTATCTTGTCGATTTTAGAGGTCGGTGATCATCACAAAGTTGCACACACCGAAGATAGGTTTGGGATTTGGGCATTAATCCTTAGTGTGTGTGTGTGTGTGTGTGTGTGTAGGATTAAGATGTGCATACAAGGAGGGGTTTCTCTCCCCAATACAAGGAATCCATTACATTTCAATTTTGAGATAAAGTATAGTTAGCAGTCCCAATTTTATTTTGGTTATCACTTTTTTTGTTATAATGCGCATGCCTAATGGGGTTTCCAATTTCCATTTAGCATTCTACGTGAGCAAAATCAGAGGGAGAAGATCGGAAAAGCCATGCAAGTCAGAAAATGATGATGCATGCAAAGTAAGAAGACTTACAGTGCTTCCGAGCTCTCTCCATGCGGGATGCATAACGGAATTGAAAGCCTAAATCACCCTAGGATAGTAGCTGCTATTATCATGAAGCACCAGATGTTGGTTATTCAGAACCAAACCCTAAAGTCCGATCTTGGATACGTCTCGATGCCTGCCACAATGGGTCCTGCCAGCGATGTACGACATCTCTCACAGTGCGTGGGTTCGAAGCTAAATAATCAACAATTACATTTTACTACGTCCAAAAGCGTGTCTATAGGTACATGCAAATATATTATTGGCTTTGGACCTTATTATATAGGGCAAGCAATTCTTACACTAAGTCTCATTCACATAAAATAATAAAAATAAAATAAAAGCAAGAAAGCATCATAAACGTCGAGGCCCCTAAGGGAACAATCCCTCGGGCACTGGACCTCGGGAAATCGAAGTGTAGAGAGTCCTAAATTATTACATGTCGTGTCACTCTCTCACATAAATTGACATTTGTTTTAATGAAAAATGCATAAAATGAAACTCGAAGACTGCCTCAAAAATTCCTCCAAGTCCGAATTGGTTGCTCTCTCATGTCGACTCAGTCAGAATGTCGGCTTCACATTGCTTGGGTGCATAGGTTCTCCTAGGAGATCCTCCGTCGCGTAGTAGGATATTATTTGATTTTTGTCTTCATCTCTTTATCATTTAGGCACCATTTGATAACTGAGTTTTATCGAGGGTCTAGAAATCTCACAAGGCGAGAGATCCAATCGATGCGTTGATCGCTCAATAATCCTCAACCAATCAACAATTGACCCACAGTAATTAACAAAGAAATTAAATCTCAAAAATGTGGACTTAAAATTTATTATAACTCTACATGAAAATGTGTATATGTGTAAACATGTGTAGAGATCGAACATTGGGAGCAAACGGTCGAAGGATGCAACATAGACGCATAAAAATTCTGTCTTTTATATCTTGTCCATTTATTGTTTTTGTGGGTTTTTTAAATTTCAAATTTTATATTTTATTTTTGGGTTTTATAATTTTGTATTTTCTTTTGATATTTTTTTTCATTTTTTTAAATATTATATATATATATGCATATGTTCATATGTATATGTATAAATACAATATAAGGTATATATAGATACTATGTGTATATAAATAATAAAAAATAGATAAAATAGAGTAAAACTAATGTTTTATTGGTTTTAAATTTTTCTAATTTTTTGTTATTTTTTGGGACTTTTGCTAATTTTTAAGTGTTTTTAAAGTAAAAAAATCCCATATAAGGGATTAAATAAATAGGCTGAAATTAATTTCGGTTTTAAAAATAATAATTAAATCTCAACATTACCCAAATTAATGTTAATATATAAATAATAATATATAGATAATTATAAAATAGAAAATTTTATTTCTGGTATTTTTGTAGAATTTTTATATTTTTTGTTGGATTTTGGAGCTTAATGATTTTTATCATTTTTTTCCTATTTTTAGAGTTTTTGATTTCCTGAATTCAATAAATATAAAATTTTTTTATAATTTTTCAAAAAGTTTTTTTGGAATTTTTATATGTAAATAGGGTAAAAAGAGGCTCCTTTTCATTTTTAGTAAATAGATAAAATACAAAAAATGCCAATAAGAAATGGCATGAAAATACATAGCATGAAGCATTTAATCCTATTTTTGTGATTTTTTGGAGCATTGTAGGTATTTTTAATAATTAGAAGAAACACACAAAAATACATGTCCTGACAGGGGTATTTTTGCAATTAAAATAAAGTACAGTGGCTCTATGCAAAAACACCAAAAATATAGAACATATATTCAAATTTTAAATACTAATTTATAATTACAAAAACCGTCTGGGCTTACATGCAAAATACCCTTCGCGTGGGACTACACGTGACACGGCTGGGAGGGACCAAAACGTAATTAGCGAAAGGTTCAAGGGCATCTCAACAATTTTTACAAAAATATACAATGTGAATTTCATTTTATTGGACTTACATGTAATTTGGCCGCCTCACGTGGGACGACACGTGAGGTGACGTGGACTGGACCTATTTGCAATTAAAGAAAGATCAGAGTCCGTTATGCAAAATTTTCACTTTATTTTACACGCTATATTTTATTTACAGGACTAAATATTAAATACAAAACTGCGGGGTGAGATGTGCAAATTACCTTAAAAAAGGCGTGAGCAGACGGTTGGATGATCTTCACTTATACACATGTCACGCATCCGATGGCAGATGATGCTTCATCAATGGACGCACGAGATTAGATCGCGGATCGAGATCCAACAACTCTGATGTGATCTGGGGCCACCTTCTTTATCTGCCGCAAAGTAATACTTTTTAATAATGCAAGTTACAAAAACAATAATATTGAATGAAACTCAACATCTAAGTGCAAAGAATCAAAATGATTGTAATTAATTACATACATATTTCATATAAATCTTACAATTTGCAATTATCTATTACTAACTATACACTAAGTGTGTCTTCCTTTCATTTTTTTACAGCAAAGGATGATGATCCATCGTATAGAATTCTTTTTCCAAGTTCACGATGCTGCAGATGCTCCATTAATAACCACCAAAATCTGGGAGCTCAAATGAACTGTGGAACACCAATCAACCATCGTAATCTGAACACTCTTTGTATCTCAATGCTCTTAGATCCCAAGAAGTCCGAAGGGCGGAGGAAGAACATGGAAGAAGCTCGCCACTGGCAAGTTTCTTCCGGCAAGATCTCCCTCCCTCGTCGGTCTTTGATGCTCCCAAGGTTCCCAAAAGCTTTCTGGCAGGTGTCTCTATCTCCCGGAGGCATCAAAATGGTACAATGTCGATCGGAGGTCCTCCACGAGGTCGGGGAAGAATGAGGGTTCCAGGAACCTCCGGCCAACTGCAGATCCATCTCCTGGCGCTTCTTTGCACGCTTAACCTGCACAGGAAGAAAATATAACTCGAGGGGATCCTCCTCGGCCGGAAGTGAAGCTGTTAGCACAAAAAATGAGGTGGGCAGAGACGCTTCCGGTGAAGTGGCGGAGGGGAGCATCGATTCGTGGAATCATAGAGATTCCGGGGGGGTCCAGGATGGCCGGGAGATGAAGAAGTGAATGGGGAAGAAATGAGTGCGGTCAGGAGGGTCGGAAACAGGCGAATCACGATAAAATTGTTCGCCGGAGCGGAGCTCCGACGTACTTCAAATTTGAGCTTTAAGGCTAAAAAGACTATTCTAAATATAAAACAAAATGCATAATTAAAAAACTGATAATAAAATCTATCTAAAATAAGTAAAAGGGTGCAGCTCGTGCTTGGCCGGAGCCGGAGTAGAAAATAATAGGGGTCCAAAACCTAACTTTTACACAGTAACTCCAAAAAAATATAAAACCACTACCATTAAATATCTTGTTAAAAGTTATATACAATTAGAGGTGATTTTGATATATTTGGAATTTTTATTTGAAAGATATGGGTCTGTGAAGTTTGGCTTTTAGCTTTTTATTTTGTGTATAAAATGAACATTGTGTATTATTTTCGTACAATCTTAATTTTGTAATTTTACTTACATTATTATCTACAATTTCATGTACAAAGTTTCTTTATTTGATGTATAAATAGTAAAGAATAAAATAGGTGTCAAAATGCATAATTAAAGAATGAGTAAATGAGGTAATTACTGTAATGTTAGCCCTTATCCCCCCTACTTTATTCTTTGTCGACCAACTCAATTCTTGACTTTTTCTCAGGGTTCAGGGTTATAAAATATTTTCAATATTTTATTCCTTTTTCTTTTCTTCTCTTTATTATATAATTTTGACATTAAAAACCTTATTTTATATACAAATAATACAAAAAAATAATGAATTTATACACAAATTAATGTTATTTACATGCATTAGCTAGGGTTTTTAAGGACAAAATGATAGAATAAAGGTGAAGAAATGGAGATTCATCACTCCCCTATACTTGCCTTTGCTAATCCCTAGCAAACACTTATGAAATAAGTACAAAAAGAATAAAGAAGAAAAGAAAAAGAAAGAATAAAGAATAAATGGAATTGATTTCAATAATTAAACTTGTCTGTACAAAATCAAAGTTTGGAGTTCAGGTTAGACCTTGGTGTAAGAATGTGTGTGGAATCTGATCGGGAACCAAATTTAAAACACAACAGCCTTCGAGAGTCACAGAACTCGATTCTAACCACCTCAATAGCCAGGTTAGAACTAGCCTACATCATACGCAAACCCTTATGACTATGAAACTGACTTGTACAGTGTAAGTGATAGTGGCTCTTCCCAATCGAAATGATAAAGGAACTGACTTCTCCATAATGACAACCCAATGATTCCCCTATCATCACTTTATCATCGAGGAAAGGGGTATTCCCTTATAAGTTCAAGTGGCATCCAACACAAGAGGAGGAGGTGAAGAAAAGAATGGATGGTAGCCAGTGTAGATACCTATCCTAGGATGCCTGACCAGTGTAGTCAAGTCATCCAGTTGCAAGCTCACATGGTATAACTTTGATGCTCAGGCTTTTTTATTTTCTATACAACATATATACATACTCTAGCAAGCAATTTATTTTTATTTTCAAGACTGTCCACTTTTTTGGAGTTTTTTAACATACTATTTTACAACAGTATTTATATAAGGACTTTTTTCCTCTTGAGCCATAAGACTGTCCCTCTTTTGAAGCTTTATTGCAACCCACACTCTCCTGTCATTCAACTTCATTGTAACTGGACTAGGTTGGAGTGCACTTCCCTCCCTAGACGAGGATAAATGTTTCTACCCGTGTGGGTCTCAGACTGGCAAATCCAACCCCCTCACCACTCCAACTGACTTGAGCCAAGTGAAAGGTGCAAGTGTCCAAGTTAGATCACGACCGATAAGAGTTATGTGTGTGTCTCAAAAGTTCTAGTTAGTCAGATGAGGTGACTTGTACCCAGCCTTGAGCTCAAAAAATTAAGTCTGAATAGACCTGAAGTACCTTAAACCTAGTTCCCATAAGGTTCCAGTGTCGTTAGGTGCAGTAAAGTCCAACCAAGCTCTAATCTTTGACTTTATTGGACTAGTCCAATCATCAAGCTCAATCAAAAAGAATAATATGAATGCTATGCAAATGCTATGTACAATGCAGAAGAAGAAAGAACGATGCAATTTTTCAAAAAAAATTGAAAATAAAAAAATATACAAAGAATTTTACAAGTAAAAAGAATTTTGACACACGAAGTATAAAATATGTACAACTACTTACAAAGGCGTGCTTATTTTTAATTATTTACAAGACTTAAGAATTAAAGATTTTTCAAAATTATAAAAGTCATTTTATAGGTATATTTACAATTGGCAGTGAATTTTATGTACATATTATTATTTATTTTACATTTTATTTTTAATGATGCTTTTATTCCTCAAAATTATTTGAAAACTATTTTAAAAACTATAGTATAAAATAATTTTTTGCAAATATTCACAAACATTTGAAAGCCATTTTGTAAAGATTTTTCAAACAATATATATACATTTTTCAAAATATTTTTACAAAAGATTTTCAAAATGATTTCAAATAGGTTTTCAAATCTTTATTTCACACAAAGAAAAGAATTTTTTAAGTCAAAATAGTTTTACAAAGGTTGAAAACATTTCATAAAAAGTTTTCCAAACAGTTCATACCATTTTTCAGATAATTTTACAAAATATTTTTAACATGATTTATTAATCAGTATATATAAAAAGAATTTGAGGAATAAGAAGCATTATTACATGGTTTTTAATGAAGTATTCTTAGCCATATTTATCAATAATTATACGAATGTGCGAGTTATGGCTAAAGTATATACATAGTATATACGACCCCCTATACTTACCATGAGCTATGTCCTCATAGATCGAAAAGAGAAAGAGAAGACATAACTCCTACTGAATATAGAAAAGCATATACTATACGACGAAAAGAATAACAAATGAAAGAATGAAGAGATAAATGAATAAGAAGCAAAAAGTCCCCCCTATACGTAGGATCAAATAATCCTAAATATAGTAGACTGTAACAACGTAGGGAGGGTCAAGGTTGGGAATAAATAGATCACAGCTCGGGTTGTCCCTCCCTATACTTAGGGTGAGATATCCCTAAGTGTAGCAGAGCAAATCAACAAGAGAGGAGACAATGGAGGGGATCAAAGAATGAACGAATCAGGGGTGTAAAACCCCTATACTTAGGACAAAGAACATCCTAAGTTAAGAAAACTGACAAAAAGGGGCGACCCCTTTTATGTAGATAAAGGAAAATAAAAAGGAAACGAAGAAAAGAAGAAAGATAGATATGTATAGATATATGAACAGATCATAGAGAATGTACGCATCACTCCCCCTTTACTTAGGGTGAGATATTCCTAAGTATAGGCAACGATAGGAGTGATTAAATAGACTGGAGATAGAACAACGCAGTGTGTACCCCCTATACTTAGGATCAAGTACATCCTAAGTATAGACACACAGATATGGCACAATTTCTGGGGCATACAAGACCTACAGAAGAAAGAAGGAATAGAATACATAACACGTATATAGAACAAGTAAAAAACGTGAAGTACAGGATGGTATCTGGTAAGCGAATACCGCTCTCTCGCCATCGTCTCCATGTGAAAACGAGGACGCAGTCGGATAGTAAAAAGACAACTAGATATACAATCAAGCGGGTGTCGGTTATCGGGGGCAAGAGATTGAAAACTAAACCAGGGACCGGTAGCGAAAGTAGAACATCATCTCATAAGGATGGAATGTGTGATCATAGCTGATACCGTAAGACTTGGAGGAAGAAAGAACAATACAGACTCCTCCAAGTCAAGCATAATCTCATAAAAGTCTAAAAGGTGAAGAGTAGGAGACTGTCAATGCAGCGTGTAGTGTTCGGTGGTCATAGAGTCAGAAAGTCGCAGGAATACACTGAACAACACAATACAAGGCTCCAACTTGTAAGGGTCCTCAAGGTGAGCAGAATCAGAGAATAATCAGAAGACACGGCTCCGTGCTCCAACAGAGAGGAGATACAACCAGGAAGGAGACCGAGTACCAAAGTCAGCAGACTCGACTTCATGCTCCACCAAATGGAAGACACCAACAGTGAAGTTGAGTACCAAGGAAATGATGTACTCTCTCTCAGATAACCTTGGGGAGTAATACATACTAATCACTGAATAATCAGACAAGGCTCACCCTTGCGAGGGTCATCCAGTGAGCGGACTCGAAGGAGTCAGATCCATCAGACGGATCAACAGAAGTGGTCTCGGTAGGCGACAAATCGTCTACCAGCAGAAGAGACCGACAGAGCAAGAAAATGTGGCAGCATTCCGTAGACAACCTTCGAGGAGCGTACTGCTAACTAAGCAAAGAATAATCAGAAAAAGATGGTTAGTCCTTGCGAGGACCATCAAGGAGAGCATACTGAAAGAAGTCTAGGTAAATGGGTCCCAAGATCCAATAGATCGGATACAAGAAGATAATGGGGACCAGAAAATATATCAGACGACTCGATTCTGAGATCCACCAGATCAGAACCATAGTCAACAAGGGGAACCAAGCGTAAAGAAAATGTTGCATTTTCCCAGATAGTCCTCGAGGAACAATGCAAGATAAGCATGGAGTAATTAGATCAGATCTCATCCTTCGAGGGTTATCAAGGAAAGATGACTCAAAGGAGTCAATCAGAATGGTCTCCGTAGACGACAGATTGTCTACCAACAGAAGAGACCGCAAATCCAGCGAGGTGTGATAGTCTCTCGCAGATAACCCTCAGAGAGCACTATGAACTAGGCAAGGAATAATAAGAAATGTGACACTCATCCTTACAAGGATCGTCGAGAGAAGACTCAAAGGAGTCGGTCAAATGGCCTCGTGCGCCTATAGATCGGGTGCATAATCAGCAGGGATGCCAAACGGTTAAATAAAAATACTCGGTTCCGTACTCCAATAGAAAGTCAACACAGTCAATAAGTGAAACCGAGCGTAGAGAATGTGTCACATCCTCCCTATCAGATAGTCCTCAGGGAGTGATACAAACTCGTTCAATCAATTCAAGGGATTGTTGGCCTCAAATCTTAGGTCCTCAAAAGCAATCAATCAATCCATCATCCGGAGGGCATAAGATCATGCGAGTGATAAGGAATAATCAGGTCAATCACAATACGTCCCTCAGGTCAATCCAATCAGCTGAGACAACACAAAAGATAATCAGAAATCCTCGAAGTGCCACAGGTTGATAGAATCAGGAGATTGGGGATGAGTCAATCAAGAAGATGAGAGAAATCGTGCGGGTTCCGATCACCCTCACTATGAAGTCCAAATCAAAATAATCAGTCAATTAAACCTTTGAATCAATATGGTGGGAACCTCAAAATAGATAGATCCGTCTAAGCACATGAAATCATCACTGTACCATCAAAGTGTACCACATCCTCAATCCAGTGTGCGAAAACAAAATCATCAAATAGTAATCACACCTAATGATCGTGCATCATAAAAGTCCTCAATAAGCTATCATGCACATAACAAGAGTCAAATCCACCAAAAGAAGTATCTCAATCTCAGTATCCTCAAGAAGTGCCCGACTTACTCCAATAATCAAAGTCAAAATCCTAGATACATGCTATATCCGTAAGCATAACCATCCCAAGTAATAGAAGGATGATACAGGGGATACGAGGAGGGTGGGCGAGATGAAGGTGGACACAACAAAATTGAGGTTCGAGGGGATGGTCTCCTCGAACCAGACTAAATGTGGGTGATATAGGCAAGAAGGGGAACACTGCAAGATTCGATAAAGAAAGTGAAGCTCGAGACTCAATATCACGACTCATTGCAAATGAGGAGATATATGTATAAGAGAGGTAGAGCGACTCAAAGATGAAATGGATGACTCACATTGATGGGACCACAAAACTCAAAGAGGTATGAGAATGCAAATGGACTCCAAGTCACAATTAATACACAAAGCAAACCCCGATTCACCTACTCAACACAGTGAATAACGAGATGTGGTCAATTTATCTTGTCGATTTTAGAGGTCGGTGATCATCACAAAGTTACACACATCGAAGATAGGCTAGGGATTTGGGCATTAATCCTTAGTGTGTGTGTGTGTAGGAATAAGATGTGCATACACGGAGGGGTTGCTCTCCCCAATACAAGGAATCCACTACAATTCATTTTTAAGATAAAGTATAGTTAACAGTCCCAATTTTATTTTTGTTATCACTTTTTTTGTTATAATGCACGTGCCTAACGGGGTTTCCAATTTCCATTTAGCATCCTAGGTGAGCAAAATCAGAGGGAGAAGATCGGAAAAGCCATGCAAGTCAGAAAATGATGATGCATGCAAAGTAAGAAGATCTGCAATGCTTCCCAACTCTCTCCATGCGGTATGCATAACGGAATTGAAAGCCTATGCTATATGATATGCAAGCTGATGAAATCGCCCTAGGTTAGTAACTGCTATTATCGTGAAGCACCATATGTTGATTATTCAGAATCAAACCCTAAAGTCCGATCCTGGAGATGTCTCGATGCCCATCACAACGGGTCCTGTCAGCATTGTACGACGTCTCTCACGGCGCGCGGGTTCGAAGCTACCTAATCAACAATTACATTTGACTAAGTCCAAAAGCGTGTCTATAGGTACAAGAAAATATATTAGTGGCTTTGGACCTTAATCTATCGGGCAAGCAATTCCTACTCTAAGGCTCATTTACACAAAATAATAAAAATAAAATAAAAGCAAGAAAGTGTCAACCGTCGAACCCCCCGAGGGGACAATCCCTCGAGCACTAGACCTCGGGAAATCAAAGTGTAGAGAGTCCTGAATTATTACATGCCAAGTCACTCTCTCACATAGATTTACATTTATTTTTTTAATAAAAAAGCATAAAATGAAACTCTGAGACTACCTCAAAAATTCTTTCAAGTCTGAATTGGCTACTCTCTCCTGCCAACTCAGTCAGAATGTCGGCGCCACATTACTTGGGTGCATAGGTTCTCCTAGGAGACCCTCCGTCGCACCGGGTCCCTCGCAACAAATTCAAATAAGAAAGAATGTCAGATAGTTCACAACAATATCAAATAATATTGAAAGATAAATAAATAAATAATGCAAGTGATAAATAAATGAATGATCAAGAAATAAAGACAAAAATCAAATATTATCCTACTACGTGACGTTGCTCCCCGACAAAGGAGTCATTTGATAACTGGGTTTTATCAAGTATCAGAAATCCCACAAGGTGAGAGATCCAGTCGATAAGTTGACCGCTCAATAATCCGTACTCAATCAATAATTAAATTACAATAATTGATAAAGTAATTAAATATTAAAAATGAGGAGTTAAAATTTATTATAACTCTACATGCAAATGTGTATAGATGTAAGCATGTGTAGAGGACGAACACTGGGAGCAAACGGGAGAAGGAGGCAACATAGATGCACAAAAATTCTGTGTTTTATCTCTTATCCATTTATTGTTTTTGTGGGTTTTTAATTTTATATTTTATATTTTATTTTTGGTTTTTATTATTTTGTATTTTCTTTTTTTTATTTTTTATTTTTTAATATATATATGTATATGTATACGTATATGTTCACAAGTATATGTATAAATACAATATAAGAGTTTATATAGATATTATGTATATATAAATATGTAAAAATAGATAAAATATAGTAAAAATAATGTTTTTTGGTTTTTATATTTTTCTATTTTTGTAATTTGTCTGGCATTTTTATTAATTTTATGTGTTTCAAATTCAAAAATATCCCATATATGGGATTAAATAAATAGGTCAAAATTAATTTAAGTTTTTAAAAATAATAATTAAATCCCAAAATTACCCAAGTTAATTTTAGTATATAGATAATAATTTATAGATAATTATAAAATATAAAAACATAATTTTTTGTATTTTTGTAGAATTTTTATATTTTTTGTTGGATTTTGGAGCTTTATGATTTTTATCATTTTCTTTTTTCTATTTTAGGGGTTTTTATTTTCTGGACTCAACAAATATCAAAATATATTACATATATTTTTGTTATTTTTCAAAAAAGTTTTTATATTTTTTTGGAACTTGTATATGTAAACAAGGCAAAAGAGGCCCCTTTTCATTTTTACTAAATGGATGAAATGCAAAAATGCCAATTAAAAATATGGACGTGAAAATACATAGCATGAAGCATTTAATCCTATTTTGTTTTGAATTTTTAGGAGCATTGTAGGTATTTTTAATAATTAGATGAAATACACAAAAATACATGTCCTAATAGGGGCATTTTTGCAATTAAAATAAAGTACAGGGGGCTCTATGCAAAAACACTACAATATAAAACGTTTTTTAAATTTTAATGACTAATTTATAATTACAAAATCGCCTGGGCTTATATGCAAAATACCCTTCACGTGGAACTACATGTGACGCACTCGGAGGGACCAAAACGTAATTAGCAAAAAGTTCAAGGTCCTCTCAGCAATTTTTACAAAAATATACAACGTGAATTTCATTTTATTGGACTTAGAATTAATTTACAAAACTGACAGGGGCTTACATGCAATTTTGCCACCACACGTACGTGAGGTACGTGGAGTGGACCTATTTGCAATTACAGAAAGATCAGGGTCCATTATACAAAATTTCCACTTTATTTTACATGCTATATTTTATTTATAAGACTAAATAATAAATACAAAAATGCGGGGCGAGATGTGCAAATTACCCCAAAGAAGGCACGGGCGGACTGCTAGATCTTCACTTATACACGTGTCACGCATCCGACGACCGATGACGCTTCGTTGATGGACGCATGAGATTAGATCGCGGATCATGATCGGACGATTGACACATGGCACGATCCAACGTCTTTAGTGTGATCTGGGGCCACCTTCTTCATCCGACGACAGGGAAGGGCGAAGGAAGAACAGGGAAGAAGCTCGCTGCTGGCGAGATTCTTCTGGCGAGATCTCCCTCCCTCGTCGATCTTTGCTGCTCCCAAGGGTCCCAAAAGCTTTCTGGTAGGTGTCTCTATCTCATGGAGGCATCAAAATGGCACGAGGTCGACCGGAGGTCCTCCGCGAGGTCGAGGAAGAAGAAGGGTTTCATGAACCTCCGACCAACTGCAGATCTGTCTCTTGATGCTTCTTTGCACGCCTAACCTACACAGGAAGGAAATACGGCTCGAGGGGCTCCTCCTCGACCGGAAGTGAAGCTGTTAGCATGAAAAATGAGGCAGGTGGAGACGCTTCCGGTGAAGTGGCGGAGGAGAGCATTGATTCGCGGAATCAGTGAGATTCTGGGGTGTCCAAGATGACTAGGAGATGAAGAAGCGAATGGGGAAGAAATGAGTGCATTCAGTGGGGTCGAAAAATTACGGTGCGCTCCGGCGAACTTCGAATTTGAGCTTTAAGGCAAAAAGACTATGCTAAATATAAAACTAAATTCATAATTAAAAAGCTGATAACAAAATCTATTTAAAATAAGTAAAATGGCATAGCTCTTACCTAGTTGGAGCCAAGGAGCAGAGACTTCGCCGGAGCGTCGTTGTGGGTGCACCTCCTCCATCCGCGAGCCATCGTAGAGCTCAGGGGACCTCCCCCTGTCACGGGGATGCACGCTAGGCCAAGCCCAGGGGCTTGAGGAGGCAAAAAAATGACCAAATTTTGAAGAGGAGGGAGGAGTTTTTATTTATACAAATGTATGGCACTCTTATTTGATCGGTCGATTTTAAAGAATCGATGCTATATACAGTGGATCAAAGGGCATGGTGTGGATCTATGATGATCGGGGAGCATTTCGTATGAAGAACGTGACTTCGATTGATGGATATATCATGCGACAAAAAATGCAAGAAAACTAGGGAAAAGACACATCACGTCAAATCGGGAGGCAGGGGGTCAAGTTGACCCCAGTCAACTATCAAAGCACGCTGATTGGTCCAGCTAGGACCACTACAGGACAAAATAGATTTTATTCAAAAATAATTAATTTAAAATAGAAAATGATTTTATTAATTTTTGAGTATAAAATATTTTTTATCATTTTATGTATTTTATTATGATTTTTATTTATTTTTGGTGTATTTTATTACAAGTTCATTTTTAAGAGCTTATTTATAGGTATAATTATCTATATTTTGTATATTTTTATTTTTATTTTGTATATTTTATTTTATTATTTTATTTTATATATTTATAACTTATTTATGTGAGTATAAATATATTTTTATTTTATATTTATGATGTTATTTGTACACTTAAGTAAATAGATATGTAAATTGTATAGGTGTATTTATATGTGTTTTACCTATATTTTATGTATACTATTTTATTTTCATATATTTTTTTGAGTTTTATTTTGGTTTTATTTTTAGGAGAATATAAATGATATTTAAAATATTATAAAAATATAAATAATAAAAGAATGAAAGAATATATTTCCCCTTTTATTTATATACATGTATAACATAGGAATTTCAACTCTGCTTTCTCATAGATTTATTTTATTTGGCCTTTTCTTTTTGGTTTTATTATAATTTTATATGCACATGTGTTATGAATAATATTTACAAAATTATAAAAATATGAATTTGTGAAAATAATAAAGGATGAATAAAATGAATATTTTAATCGGTAGAATGTACAATAGGGGCCCAAAACCTAAGTTTTACATATTAACTCCAGAAAATATAAAACCACCACCACTAAATAGCTTGTGAAAATTTATATACAACTAGAGGTGATTTGATATATTTTGAGTTTTATTTGAAAGATATGGATTTGTGAAGTTTTGTTTGTGGGTTTTTATTTTGTGTATAAAATGAACGGTGTGTATTATTTTTGTACAAACTCAATTTTGTATTTTTATTTACATTATTATCTAAAACTTTAATGTAAAAAGTTTCTTTATTTGATGCATAAAAAATAAAGAATAAAATAGGATTCAAATTTGCATAATTAAAGAATGAGTAAATGAGGTATTTATTGTAATGTTGGCCCTTATCTCCCCCTACTTTATTGCTTGTCGACCAACTCAATTCTTAACTTGGTCTTGGGGATCAGGATCATAACATATTTTCAATATTTTATTCTTTTTTATGTTCTTCTCTTTATTATATAATTTTATCATAAAAAACCTTATTTTATATACAAATAATATAATAAATAATCAATGCTATTATGCACAAATTAATGTTATTTACATACATTAGCTAGTGTTTTTAAGGCTGAAATGATAGAATAAAGATGATGAAATGGAGATTCATCATGAGTGTGCCTAAAAAAAGGCGCAAAACCGAGGATTTTACATGCGTGTCACATCAGACAACATGGGGAGAGTTGAGCGGGCGGTCAACAATCCCTGGAAGGGGATTGGTCCACGCAAGCCCACAAAACGACAAAACTACCCAATTAAATCAAAAATATTTATTTTAAAATAGTAAATGATTTTATTTATTTTTGTATATAAAATAAAAAAATGTTTATTATTTAATTTAGTATTTTATTATATTTTTTATTTTTTGGTGTATTTTATTAGTAGTTAATTTTAATAGTTTATTTATTGGTATATTTGCTTATATTTTATACATTTTATTTTTATTTCATATATTTTATTTTATTATTTTATTCTTTTATTTTATATATTTATAAATTATTTTTGTGAGTATAAATATATTTTTATTTTATTTTTATGATGTTATTTGTACACTTAAATAAATAGATATGTATATTTTATAGGTATATTTATAGGTATTTTATCTATGTTTTCTATACATTATCTTTTTTTTAATATATTTTAATGGGTTTTATGTTGGTTTTGTATTTTTAATAGAATATGAATAATATTTACAATATTACAAAAATATAAAGAATAAAAGAATATGATTCCCTTTTATTTATATACATGTATAACATAGGTATTTTGCCTATAGGTTTACATAAACTTATTTTATTTTTCATTTTATTTTCATTTTATTCTATTTTTAATATACACATATGTTATAAATAATATTTACAAAATTATAAAAATATAAATTTATAAAAATCATATAGAATGGATAAATTGAATATTTTAATTGGTATAATATACAATGAGGGTCAAAAACCTAACTTCACACAGTAACTTCAAAAAATATAAGACCACCACCATTAAATAGCTTGTGAAAAGTTATATACAATTAGAGTTGTTTTAAGTTTTTATTTGAAAGATATGGGTCTATGAAGTTTGGTTTTTGACTTTTTATTTTGTGTATAAAATGAACACTGTGTATTATTTTTTGTGCAAACTCAATTTTGTAGTTTTATTTACTTCATTATCTACAACTTTTATGTACAAAATTTATTCATTTTATGAATAAAATAATAAAGAATAAAATAGGTGTCAAAATGCATAAATAGTGAATAAAAGAATTGGGCTTTTATTCTATTTTTGGCCCTTATCTCCCCATACTTTATTCCTTGTCGACCAACTCAATTCTTGACTTAGTCTCGGGATTTAGGATCATAAAATATTTTCAATATTTTATTCCTTTTTCTTTTATAATTTTGGCATTAAAAACTATCTTTTAGATACAAATAACACAATAAATAATGAATGCTATTTTGTACAAATTAATGTTATTTACATACATTAGTTAGGATTTTTAAGGCCAAATGATAGAATAAAGGTGATGAAATGGAGATTCATCATGTACCGGCGCTCCAACACAAGCACGAGCACGAACTCTGGATTGCTCAGGTACACTCTCAAGAACACACACAAGAACGTTCAAGAACTCACACAAGCAATCACACATGCACGGGCACAAAGCTATTCTCTTTATTAGGGGGAACTTGCTCTAAAGTGGGGTGTATGACATTCTACACTTATGTGTTTACAAATGAGACACCACCTCTCCTCTTATACAAGACTCAAGGAAACCCAAGGGACACTCATTATTGCATTTACAATGACGACACATAAAGATACAAGAGACCCTTCGAGTTCTTCAGCAACTCTTCACATTCCGCAGCAACTCTTTGTCTTCCTGTCTCTTCGACTCCCTTGTTGTCCTTTCATATTCTCACACGGTTGGCTCCATGTCAACCTCCCAGTCATCAGCATACTCGTGCCCCAATGCTTGTCGATGCAGCTTTACTATAATTCATCTGGTGCCACCGAACACTCGGTCTTGTGCTAAAGGAAACCCACGACCTCCAGATCGAGCGCGGTAAACCCTTCCTTAGCGTTCTACATGCAAAGGAGAAGTCCTCTAGAACTTTGCTATTGTGTCCTCCAGAACACTCTCGTACTTGTACTATCGAGCATACTTGACAATGCTCGTACTCAGCACCTACAACGATCCATGCCTTTGTAATCACCATGCATCGATACCAATATCGTGCACCTTCGTACATATGTCTATGTGATCATATTGTATTTCTCCTCAATGCATACTGCTTCACTGCATACCACCCTTCTGTGCTCGCATACGTATCCACTGCTTGCATCCACCGTCATGTCTTGCACTGATGTCTGTACTCGTTGTGCTCGCATTGCTATCTTGAAGTACAATAGCTCCATCGATCATTCTCGAGCATCCCACTACTTTGTCTGCACGATCATTCTCGATCACGGAATTTGGGGGTATGGCAAGCCTCCCCCACCTGAAGAATCGGTTGTCCTCAATCGAGCATTCCCTCTTCAGCTGGCGTCCCGTCACGATCCTCCATCCGTTGTGCACCTTCTGATGCTACTCAATTGGAAGGGTAATGCATGCTTGCGCCGCCTCCCTTTTTGCATATGTTCTTCTCACGAGCCACTACGTCCCTCCATGACTTGGACTTTGTTGTGAGAAATGAAGCTTCTTTGTCAACTCTTGGTCTCAATGTATCCCTCCTGAATACACCGTCTCCATTGTTGGTATGTGATAGCTATAGCTCCACATGTGGAGTTCTCAATTCCATGCTCGCTCATTGTCGATCTCAATCATTCCATGTGGACGTACCCGTGTTCTAAGAAATGAGCACCTCCTGTGCTCCGAACATCTTCGGTATCTTGCCTCCCGCAAGATCGTTGGCGGTGTAGTTCGTCACCACTCCACCGCCATGTACGTGTAGCTTCTTGTCCATGTTGCATCGCCCTCCAAAGCTCTGTATCTCCTTCTCATGCACAGATGTTTTCCTATCCGTGGCTTAGGTTGTGTGTCTCCATTGCACATGTTGGTACTTAGCATGAACCTGCGCACTTCTTTGCATCCTCGATCGAGTCTTGGGGCCTTCAAAGCTCTTTGTTGTGGAGTTCCCTCCCTCCATCGAATTTGAAGCTCCAGCTCAAAGTGTTGTGAGGCGTACCTTGCGCATAGCACCGATTGCTCCCAAGCGTACCTCACCTTCTTCTTCTTCCTCGTCGTCCGTATGAAGAGAGTTAAACTTCTCCTTCCTTGGCACTCCTGCGCCTGATACAGTCCGTCATATATGAAGTATCCCTTGCTCTTGGGTTGCTTCCTTCTCTTGGAGTACTCTCGTTCCTCCATTGGTGGATCCTGGGCAATGCCTTTGCCTTTTTCCTTCGACGTGCCTTTAGCTTGCTAGTGAACTCCTTCTCTTCAACATTATGGCATGGTTGGGCACCGTAGTCGACCAACGCATCCGCCACCATGATCGTTGAATTCAGGTCCTTTACCCTCTGCCTCCGCAATTCGACTTGCGTTTAGCTTTGCAATTCGATCGTGGAGTTGAACAGCTTGTCTTCGTCGGACATCCCCTTGATGTCCAGCAGCAAAGACGTGAACTGCTTCATGTACTCACGAACTGTGCCTGTCTGCTTAAGGCATCGAAGAACTTCCCGTGCAACCCACGCAATGTTCTTCAACAGGAACTGCTCCTTCAATTACGTGACTTGATCATCCCACCTGTAGATCCTTGGTCTTGCCTCATATGTTGCACGGCTCCTCCACCATAATTTGGCACCACTCAACATATACATCGATGCCAAGTCAACCTTCTCGGCTTCTCTCACCTTGGTCGCCTTGAAGTAAACTTCCATATCCCATATGAAGTTTTCCGAATCCTTGGCACTCAGTGTACTTGTAAAGGGTTTTGGTTCAGATACCTTGTGTCACTGCACCTTCATGGATCTCCCGCTATTTTTTCCATAGCCTTCTTCATGAGGGAGATATCGCAGCGTAGATCTTCCATCACTGTGCTGAATGCCTCCCGTTTGTCATCTAAAGACTTGATCTACTCCATTGAGCATTGGGTCACGTCCCCAACATTCGATCCTTATGAAGAACAATCATCTAATATGGCGATGCGGTGGGCATGAGTCCCAATGATGGACTCTACTTCTACCATCTCTTGCTCCAGTGCTGCAACGCGCTCGATGACACCCACCATCTTCACTCTTTTAATTGAAGATAAACTTGCACCAATAAGTTCCTTTTCTCCCACGATCGGCTGCACCGACAGTCGCTCCTAACTTTATCCGCTTTCTTGGCACTGACCAAGATCTGTGATCTGCTCCTTTGCTTTGATACCAAATGTCATAGGGTCAAAATCCTGCTATCAGTTTCGACATGTGCGGCGTTAGCTACCCATAGCTAACCAGCCTTCTTGAGTAGAACGGTCACGGGCACGCTCTAACTCTTCTCGTACTCCTGCTTGCTCACATATAATTGCTCCAACACAAGCACAGGCACGAACTTCGGATCTCTCAAGAATACTCTCAAGAACACACTCAAGAATGCTCAAGAACTCACACAAGCAATCACATAAGTACGGACACAAAGCTATTCTCTTTATTAGAGGGGGAACTCACTCTGGAGTGGGGTGTATGATACTCTACACTTGTGTGTTTACAAATGAGCCACCACATCTCCTTTTATACAAGACTCGAGGCAACGCAAGAGACACTCAATATTATATTTACAATGATGACACATAAAGACACAAGAGATCCTTTGAGTTCTTCGACAACCCTTCACTCCGTAGCAACTCTTTGTCTTTATTTCTCTCTGACTCCCTTGTTGTTCTTTCATCTTCTTGCATGGTTGGTTCCATGTAAACTGCCCAATCATCAGCACACTCACGCTTCAATGCTTGTTGTTGCAGCTTTGTCGTAATTCATCAGATGTTGCCAAATACTCGATCTTATGCCAAAGGGAACCCACAACCTCTAGACCCTCGTGCAGTAAATCCTTCCTTAGCGTTTTGTGTGTTAAGGGGAAGTCCTCCAGAACTTTGCTATTGTGTCCTACAGACCACTCTCGTACGTGTACTACCAAGCATGCTTGACAATGCTCATACTCAGCACATGCAACGATCCATGCCTTTGTGATCGCCATGCATCGATACCAATACCATGCGCCTTCGTGCTTATGCCTATGATCATACCGCATTGCTCCTGAATGCGTACGACTTCACTGCATACCGCCCTTCTGCGTTCGCATACTTACCCACTACATGCATCCACCATCATGTCTTGCACTGCTGCCTATAATCATTGTGCTTGCACTGCTACAAGGTTCACGACACTCTGCTATCGAGCTAGTGTCCTCTGTTATGCTCCTCGCGTACGGTTGAGCCTTCAAACTCCCGTGGATAACCTCCGTAATACCCATGCATTTTCGGACTCTTCCTGAAGTCCAATAGCTCCATCGATCATTCTCGAGTAACCCACTACTGTGTCTGCATGATCATTCTCGATCACGAATTTGGGGGTGTAACAACAGGAGCAGTGGACGCGGGTAGACATGGTGACACAAGATGAGGAAGATGAGGCCATTGATGGTGAACAGGTCACAAAAGGGATGCAAGAAGTTTTTTGGGCTCAAGCCAGCTTTTTTCATTGGGCCAGGTCGAGCCAAATGTTGTGGCATACTTAAACATGGTGATATTCATATCCAAAAATATGTCCATTTTGAAATATCCATACATACATATGTCAGATATAAATAACTGGATAGATAATTATAATGAATTTGATTCATATATATTTGATAAATTAATTTTTATAAAAAGTTATAATTACAATTTGTGTATTTATTTAATATTTATCTACTAATATGTTTTTTTGTTTTTATATAAGTGAAATTTCTGTGAGTACCTATGAGTAATCGTACCCATAGAATTAATTTGAATACCTATTAAATTGGGTACCGTTAGAATGGGCTGGGTCGACTTGTGACCTGGTAGTGACGGATCTAGACGAGTCACTGTCAAATGGAACAAGATACCCGCCCCCTGAACACCCTAAATACAATCACATCATACCAACTACTTACTTTTCCAAACTTCAATACAATCACATCACAACAAGCCTTCTCAACCCCAAACCTTCTATCCAAACACTAAAATACAAAAACAAGTTACCTGCACCCAGATAACCCTCTATCCAAACACACTTACGGTTGCATCAGTATGCCAGATGTTGCTGAGCAGTGGCTCAAGAGGGTAACGAAGGTATTGAGGATGATTCGCGTACCACGAGAAATGTGGCTATCTTTCATGGTGTACTCACTAACAGATTTCGCCGAGAGATGGTGGGATGCAATGGTTTCTAAGTTAAACCGCGAGCCTACATGGGACGATTTTGAGATAAGATCCAGAGCCCACTTCTTTTCTGTGAAATGGAAGGAGTCCCAACATCGTTTGTTTGCAAATCTTCGTCAGGGACATATGACATCCAAGGATTACTTTTGTTCGATACTCTGAGTTGTCTCGACACACTCCAGCAGTTGCCGCATTTTCAGAGGAGAATATGGAAAAGTTCATCAGAGGAATGAGGGAAGAGGTGCAGGAGAAGCTGACTGTATTACACATCACTTCCATCTCCGAGGCTACTGATGCAGCGGAGAAGTTTGAGAATATCCAAGAGCGACGATTTGGAAGCTCGTCTGGAGTGACGCCTAGACCACAACAATCTTTTGATCTAATTCATCGATCTTTCCAGCAACAGAGGTCAACCAAGTGTTTCTGACCTACAGGTTCGACGTTCTTAGGCAGTCCTCGCTCATCTCCATCGACTACCTTAGGATGAGCACTTGCCGAACGTGGCACTGATTCAGCACAACCATCTAGATCATAGCAAGCAGACAGACTCCCAACAAGTCCGACTCGGAGCACAAACACGACCACTCCATCTACCCAACTAGTCTGATGTTACTTGTCCATGAGTGGGGACATTATCGGCATCACTGTCCCCCAAGATCTAGTGAGTCTCAACCACATCCTTCATAGTCGCCTCCTCAGGCACAACATTCAGGGAGTTTCTGTGGTAGGAACTCCAACTTCAGGAGATAGCAGCAGAGACAGACATAGAGTATGCCAGGTTCTAGTATCGCAACAGCCAGGCAAGAACAACTACATGTACTGACCGAGGAGCAGGCATGTTCAACAGCTACTGTGGTGAAAGATTTGGTCTCAATTTTGGGTCGACCTTTCTTACTACGTGCATGCACTTTGGAGTGGAAAGGGTTCTGGAAGGGCCACCTGCCACTAGTTAAATTCATGTATAACAACAACTATCATTCCAGTATTTACATGACACTATTCGAAGCCTTATACGGGCGAAGATGCCTCACACCTCTCAGTTGGCATGAGGTAGGTGATCATGCTCTCTATTCCGTGGATCTCTTAGAGGAGACTACGAGAGTTGTTGATCTGGTGAGACGAAAACTTTTGACGACACAAAGCTGCCAGAAGAGTTATGCAGACCATCAGAGAAGAGACTTAGAGTTTCAGGTAATTAAATTCTTTTCTCTTCATCCATTCAATCATGACTTATCTATATTAAACCTAATCTCACATATAAATGACATTCCTGTAAATTACAGGTGGGAGATTGGGTATTTCTTCAAGTATCTCCCATGAAGAGAATATAGAGATTTACCGTTTGTGGCAAGTTGGCGCCACGATATCTTGGCTCATTCGAGATTTTAGCTAGAGTGGGGAAGGTTCCTTTTCGACTAGTGCTTCCTCCATACCTTTCAGGCATCCACGATGTATTTCATGTATCCAACTTGAGGAAGTATGTACACGACCCTCGACACGTCATCTTCTACGAGACTTTTGACGTGGAACCAGGCTTGACTTATGAGGAGAAGCCAGTGCAGATACTTGAGAACGCTGTAAAGAAGCTTACAGCAAGGATATTCCAATGGTTAAGGTGTTGTGGCACTGACATGGCGTCGAAGAGACGACATGGGAGACCGAAGCTAACATACGGGAACGATACCTGCAACTTTTCTCAAGTAATCATTAAAACAAGCATATTTAGTTATTACATATTAAAAGAATATGACTTGTTTTTCCTTTGAGATTTTTATTAGTTCAAGATCCTTAGAGATTTTTATGACCATATGAAATCCAAACAAGACACCTAATGAATTTGACTTGAGTCTCGAGGACGAGACTCCATTTGAGGTTTTTATACGGTGGGCATGAGTCCCAATGGTGGACTTCACTTCTGCTAGCGCTTGCTCCAGTGCTGCCACATGCTCGATGACAGCCACCATCTTTGCTCTATTGATTGAAAATGAATCTACACCAACAAGTTCCTTTGCTCTCACGATCGAATGCACCGACAGTCGCTCCTAACTTTGCCCGCTTTCTTGGCACTGACCAAGCTCTGTGATTTGCTCCTTTGTTCTGATATCAAATTTCACAGGGGCAAAATCCCTCGATTTCGACCTGTGCGACGTTAGCTACCCGTAGCTAACCAGCCTTCTCGAGTAGAACGATCACAGACATGCTCGAACTCTTCTTGTACTCCTGCTTGCTCACGTACTGAAACTCCAACACAAGCACGAGCACGAACTCCGGATCGCTCAAGAACACTCTCAAGAACATGCTCAAGAACTCCCACAAGCAATCACATAAGCACGAGCACAAAGCTATTCCCTTTATTAGAGGGGGAACCCGCTCTGGAGTGGGATGTATGATACTCTACGCTTGTGTGTTTACAAATGAGCCACCACCTCTTCTTTTATACAAGACTCAAGGCAATCCAAGGGATACTCATTATTACATTTGCAATGGTGACACTTAAAGACACAAGAGACTCTTCGAGTTCTTCGGCAACCCTTCGCATTTCACATCAACTCTTTGTCTTTTTGTCTCATCGACTCCCTTGTTGTCCTTTCGTTTTCTCGCATGATTGGTGCTATTTCAACTGCCCAGTCATCATCACACTCGCGCTTCAATGCTTGCTGATGCAGCTCTGCTGTAATTCGCTGGGTGCCACCGAACACTCGGTCTTGTGCCAAAGGGAACCCACGACCTCCAGACCCTTGTGCGGTAAACCTTTCCTTAACGTTCTACATGCTAAGGGGAAGTCCTCTAGAACTACGCTATTGTGACCTCCAGATCACTCTTGTACGTGTACTACCGAGCATGCTTGATAATGCTCGTACTTAGCACCTGTAACGATCCATGCCTTTGTGATCGCCATGCATCGATATCGATACCGTGTGCCTTCGTGTGTATGCCTATGTGATCGTACCGCATTGCTACTCAATGCATACTTCTTCATAGCATATCGCCCTTATACGCACGCATATGTACCCACTGCGCGCATCCATCATCATGTTTGCATTGCTTCCTGTACTTTCTGTGCTCGCACTACTGCAAGGTTCACGATACTCTGCTATCAAGCTAGTGTCCTTTGCGATGCTCCTCGCGTACGGTTGATCATCCAAACTCCCGTGGATAACCTCCGTAAAAACCATGCATTTTCGAACTCCTCCTGAAGTCCAATAGTTCCATCGATCATTCTCGAGCACGCCAACCGTATCTGCACGATCATTCTCGATCACGGAATTTGGGGGTGTGACAACAGGAGTAGTGGAGGTGGGGAGACGCGGTGACACAAGACGAGGGAGACAAGGCCATCAATGATGAACATATCACAAAAGGGGTGCAAGAAGTTTTTTTGGGCTCAAGCCAGCTTTTCCTGATTGGGTCAGGTCAAGCCAAATGTTGTGGCATACTTAAACATGGCGATATTCGTATCCAAAAATATGTCCATTTTGAAATATACATACATACATATGTCATATAAAAAACTGGATAGATAATTATAATGAATTTGATCCAGATATATTTGATAAATTAATTTTATAAAAAATATAATTATCAATTTGTGTATTTATTTGATATTTTTCTAATAATATGTTTTTTCGTTTATATAGAACTGAAATTTCCGTGATTACACGCGAGTACTCGTGACCCATAGAATTAAATCGAATACCCGTTAAATTGGGTACCGTTGGAATGGGCTGTGTCGACCCGGAACCTGGTAGTGATGGATCGGGCGGGTCACTGTCAAATGGAACGAGATACCTGCTTCCTGAACATCCTTAAATACAATCACATCACACCAAGGACATCAATGCAATCGCATCACAACAAACCTTCTCAACCCCAAACCCTCTATCCAAACACACTTAAGGCCTGTTTGGTTGCTAGGTTGCACCAGGGTACCCTGGCATACTCCTAACTCCAACCCTGACCTAGGAGTGTGAGCAAAAATGAAAAGCTAAAAAAACATCAAAAGCCTAGACTTCTAGTCAGACCGAGATCATCGAACGAATCCCTCTTAGCTCTTATATATACAGTCTCCTAATCAATTAATATTTAAGGCACATAGTATTTGATTGCAGTACGGGTTGCTCCCTCACATCTTTGTTCTTCCGGTTGAACATGGTTGAGAAATAATTCCTTCAACCCTGCATGCTTGACAAATGATTCCTCCTATTTCTCGTTTGAACGGCACCGAACAAGATAACGTTATTTTATTTCAATAATTCACCTTTATTTTTGTCCCTGTTGCCAACTTATAAGTTGTTCTCGCCAGTACAATTACCATAAAAATAACACATGGTTCTTATTTCCATGGGAGGACCATCGCTATCTTCCCATTCGCATCCATCCAATTCCTCACGAACTTGTTATTAAATTTAGAGTTTTTGCTGTTGGAAGACAGGAAAGGTTCAAGTCAAACAATTGAGGGAGAGAGAGAAACAGCTCAATCACCTTCACAATTATCTAATATATTAATTAACGTGTAAAGCTCTTAAGCACATCTACTTAAACAGACAACAAAAACTCGATTAGACATTTTAGTCTCGGATTAAAGCCGTTATTCGTTGGATAGCCTTCTGGTAGCCAGAGGGCAATTTGCGCTCAAGGGCCTGTAGATAACCGGAAGGGGCTACTTCTGTTCGAAGACGCCTCAATTGAAATTTTGGAGGGCCTCTCAGCAAAAGTGCGCGTGGTTTGCTAGGCTTCGCATGCCCGCAGTTTTTTAACGTTCCCTTGCAGAGTACTTATTTCTCCTTGTAGTTAATTCACATTATATTATATGATTTTTTACAATTGTGTCCCTCGAGATTCTGCAACTACAGTTATTTCTCTACTTTTTTTTACAATAACACTTGTATTTTTATAATCTTGCAAAATTTACGGTACTGTCCTTAATGAAAGGACTATACCGTTAATTTGGTAAGATTGTAGGGGTAAAAGTCATATTGTAAAAAAAAGATAGGGTATGACTATAATTACAGAGATTTGAAGGAGTACACGTGTGAAAAATCTATAATAAACACACTAATTCTTGGGTTGATCGTGCACTTTCACGTCGTGTAATGTTTATTTATTCTGGATACGATCGGGGAATCCATCAGTCGAAAAAAATTAAGACTTATGGTAGAATGAATGAAGCCTCTGGCAAAGATCACAAGAGAAGCACACATCAATTAATAGTTACCAGAATAATTAATAAAGACCAGAAGGGACTACATGAAACCTTACCCCATGCTTAATTAATAAACTCTTTTTGCTTTGACCAGAAACCCTCCTTTCATGAAGTCTAAATAAAAAATGACTTGAATATATAAAAGAGATTTACATCACAATCCCTACTATTTCGTCCAGTTACAGCATGATCCCTGTAATCTTTATAATTAAACAGCAAATCCTTGTAACCAGGGCACATGGTAAATAGAGTAAGATTATAGGGGTCGTAGTGTGATTATGATTTAAAAATTTATAGGGATTGCGGTCTAATTGGACAATATTTTAGGGTCAAAGTGTAAAAGTTGTGTAAAAATACAGCAAAAAACAGATAATATAACTAAGAAATAAAATAAGAAGTGGGTAAGAAGCAGCTGCAGAGATCCCAATCTCTCTTTCTCTCTTCACATCTCTCTGTCTACAGACTCTACACGCGCACACACAGCAGAGAGAGATCTCGAGTCGGGAGAGAGGAAGACCCAATTCTCTTCTCCAAGTCGTACTGCAGATCGGGGAGCTCGCTGTGGGCGGCGATGGGCGGCGTGACGTCATCGGTGGCTGCGCGGCTGGCCTTCTTCCCCCCCAACCCGCCGTCGTATCGCCTGGTGTCCGACGAGGCCGCGGGGCTCCTCACCTTCGACCGCTTCTCGCACCGCGAGAACGTGGAGGTGATGCGCCTGCCCACCCGCAAGGGCAACGAGATTGTCGCCGTTTACGTCAGGAACCCCATGGCCTCCTCCACTCTCCTCTACTCCCACGGCAACGCCGCCGACCTCGGCCAGATGTACGAGCTCTTCATCGAGCTCAGCTTCCACCTCCGCGTCAATCTCATGGGGTCGGTTTTTCACCACTTGGGTCGCCTTTGTTCTTAAAGTTTGTTTCTTTCTTGTCGCAATGATCTTTTGATTTGGGTACTGTAATTGATGGTGGCCATCACGGGACCGGATCGCTAATTGGCTTGTTCGTATTTGGGATTTTTATCCATCCAGCAGCTCAAATTCTGTTCCTAGTCTTGTTTTTTTATTCATTTTTGCGAGACTCGTGAATTGGGTTGGGTATCGATGGGGTTGTGAGAGAGTTGATAGAGACACTCTTGGGATCAGATTACTACTTGGGTTGTTCGTATTTGTGATTTTTATACATCGAGCAGCTTAAAGTTTGATTCTTTTCTTGCTTTCTTTTTTGGTTGGGTTTGGCGTGGTTGGGACTGAGGTGAATATCGATGGAAGCCCTCATGGGAGTCTGATTGCTACTTGGATTCCTCTTTGTTTAGGATTTTGTTCCATGTACGAGCTCAAAGTTTGCTCCTTTTCTTTTCTTTTTTTGATAGGATCTTGATGTGGGAATGTTTTGGGGTGTGCTTTTTTGGTTAACGGGTGAGGGTTTATTGATGGAGGGCAACCCGCTTAATATTGGAAAGGGTTGTTTTGGGCTGTTGGTTGGATGATAATTGATGGGGATCGATGCAATTCTAGGATCGTGTTTCATTGGATTACTGCAATTGTTCCTAGCTGATTGGGAATTTCTTTTGGGGTGTCATTATTTGCTTTGGTAAGAGCATCTGGGCGTTTACTTATTGGAGATTGCTTAAATTTGTATGTTTTTTGGTTTTCAAGTGTTTGAGGCTTGGTATTTGTGGTGTTAATGCCTTGTTTTTCATTTATATTTGAAGTAAAATGGTTGTGGATCGGATGCTATGTGAAATTTGTAGTTTATACAAGTGTGAGATAAGGTGGTAATTGAGCTTCTTTTTGTTTTGGTGGTGAGGTGATAATAGTTATCTTTGGATCAATTGTTGGTATAAATCACTTATTCGTTGGAAAAGAGTGCGGTCAATTGAATACTTGTGAACAGTTGCTTTCTTCTTTTAGTTTTGGATAATTTACATTGTTATTTAATTGTGGGTTGATGGATTATTTTTAGAACTGTTTTGAAGTGTTCAGATATATCATTTATAGTTTTATTATGATGTTGCTAACTTTGATGGTGATTGTTTTGACTTTTTTGGCTAGTTACTTTTTGGATAATAAGGTTCTAGAAGTACAGAGGGTAGCACATGGTCAAAATGCATTTGTTTGAATCCAATTTATTCCATGCAGTCTACTTCTGATAAATTTTATTATGTTACATATTTCTTTTGCAAAAAGGTTGGATAGGTTGGGTGTAATTGTTGCGTGTATGGATTGTACTTTTGCATTTCAATTATTTCGTGTATGCTATTTATGGAACAAATAGATCATAATTTTTGTCAATAAAATGCTTAGCTAGGTAATGCATAATCCATTCTTTTAGTTTCTTTCGGTTTTTTCCCAAGAATTCGCATATTCGTTGTTCACTGTATTTTACACTGAACATAATTTTTTAAAGAAGAGTACAAGATAGTCATGAGAGATCTTGAAGTGCTATTCAGAGTCTTGAAGGTAATGCTTGGCAGTAGGTGCGAGGAGTACTTTTGGTTTCAAAAGAAGGAGAAGGGAGGAAGCTATTGAAAATAGGAGGATGCATTCTAGTTTTCCCTTCTTCCATACTGAATTGAGATTCTACTTTGCTTTCCTACCTAGCAAGGTGTATACATCGAGCTTCCATAATCATTCATTTTTTAATAAAAATGCTATCAGCTTTATCCATATTATGTGCGGTGAAATAGGAAAACATTTGTGAAGGATAAATTTCTGCATGCATATGTTTTCCTTACATGATTAAAATAATCACCTCTTGATTATATGTTCATTATATAAGAAAAAAAATCCCCTTTTATTATGTGAGGACCAAGTCCCCTTTGATTATATTTTCCTTATATGAGACTAGCAGGTACTTATGTTAATGTTACAATGGATAACCTTGCACTTATGTTGACCTTATAGTGGATCACCTTAAACTCATGCTAACCTATATTTGGGTTACTTCATATTTTCAACCTCAAACTAGACCGCTTTACAATCATTTGACCTATACAGGACAACCAACCTGATTGTACTTTCCTATTATGAGACTATCATGTGCTTGTGTAAACCTTACACTTATTTTAACCTTATGGAGATTACCTTAAACTCATGCTTTCCTTTTACCTACATTTATGTGAACCTTATACTACACTATTTTACACTAATTCGACTTAAATGGGTCTGTCAACCTTATCTTATTCCTTACATGAGACTAGCATGCACTTGTCTTAGAGAACTTTGCGGTTATATTAAATCTTATAGTGATTACCTTAAAACTCATGCTTACCTTTTGGAGGATTACCTCACACTTATGTGAATATGCTAGACCATATGCTTAAATGGAACTTATATAGGTCAGGACATACTATTCCTTAATCCAACTCTGTCATTATAACATACTATATCTATCCTAATTCTGACAATATTTCCAAGTTTGCAAAAGTCAGTTTTCTGTGAGCCAATGGGTCACTAAATAAAGAATAAACTATATTTGGATAACTAATGAAAATATGCCGTTATTTTTTCTAAAATTTTTAACTACAAAAATATCTTTAATACACATATTCTTAAATAGGTATATAGTTATGATCATTACTTAACAACATTAAAGTAATAATTGAATTTTAACTAAACACATTGCATCTTACTTGTAATTTACTTTTAAAAAGTTTCTGAAATAACAAAAAATGTTAAAAATCATGTTTTTCATTAGTTGAGTTACATATTTGGTCGGGTCGACGAGTCACTGGATAAAGTTAAGTTCCGTGCAATCACTCTATTAAACCGCATAGCAAGACTAATTAGTTATGATCATTACTTAACAACATTAAAGTAATAATTGAATTTTAACTAAACACATTGCATCTTACTGGTAATTTACTTTTAAAAAGTTTCTGAAATAACAAAAAATGTTAAAAATCATGTTTTTCATTAGTTGAGTTACATATTTGGTCGGGTCGACGACTGACTGGATAAAGTTAAGTTCCGTGCAATCACTCTATTAAACCGCATAGTAAGACTAATTAGTTATGATCATTATTTAACAACATTAAAGTAATAATTGAATTTTAACTAAACACATTGCATCTTACTTGTAATTTACTTTTAAAAAGTTTCTGAAATAACAAAAAAGGTTAAAAATCATGTTTTTCATTAGTTGAGTTACATATTTGTCGGGTCGACGACTGACTGGATAAAGTTAAGTTCCGTGCAATCACTCTATTAAACCGCATAGTAAGACTTATTAGTCGGCATTGTTGGCTGGCTATTGCAAGCTTGTATAGCAAATGATGTCACATCACACGACATCCCAGAGCTAAAGCATCCGAAGAGAAATTACCTTTTTCTATTAAAAATGGCAAAGCCTTCTCCTACTATAAGTAGGGTCGGCTACATGGATTCTTGCTCAAATCCATGTTGAACGATTCGACTATTTTTTATGATGGCTGTCGACTACCTTAACGCTTCCCCCACAAGGAGGGATTTGAACCTTGGTCTTTTAGGTGGTAGGAACACTGCACTACCTTTTTCTATTACATGATATTTTTTAAGTGCAGATGCATATGCTTTTTTTGTAGGTATAGAATCAGGTTAAAGTGCATGGATAAGATTAGTATATTATCAAATGGTGGTGCATACCATATTAGAAGAAATGGGTCGAAGAAGTAGGTTAATTTCTGGCATGTGTGTGCTCTGATATGAAGGCATTGCATTTGCATGCTCATTATATGACACTAGAACTCACATAATATACTGCTACCCATGTAAATATGCTCACTCATGCATATTTGACCATTCACTAATTTGATCTTGTTACTATAATCATACATTTTTTTGAATGTATGGTGTGTGTAAGTCTTCTGTGTTATCACGCCAAATGTTCTTGGCACTTGGTCAAGCTTTCCTACTTATTTGATCTGTCCTCGATTATGTTGTATAGGCATACTCTCTTTTCAAAATGAGGATTATGTAGTAAGTCCATACTAGATTCTATGTTTGATAATGATTATTATAAAAACCATAGGACACCCATAGGTTCTTTTGGATCCAAAGGGACTTCAATCATAATGTTAGGGGCCGTGAGATTTTTCTTTCAGATTTTGTTTCATAATTCCTTGTGCTACTCTTGTTTGGATGTCTCATCAATCTTGGTAGACACAGGGACCTCTACCTCTGAACATTACTTAACAGCATGCCTAGATCGCATGCTTGAAAGTGAATAGGGTGGGAACAATAGATGTGGTTTGCATTAGGTTGACATCATCATTTGGCCTAACCTCCATTATTTCGATGGGAATACGCATACCTTCGAATCCAATTGACATAAGTGAAGCATAAAAGTACATAATTGCGCTTTACTATATGTGTCCTCTGTTCCCTATTAATGAGTTGTATACAGCTTAGAATTATATGTAGACTGCTTTATGTTAGATTCAGCATGATTTATTCCCTCCACAAAATCCAGAAATGAACCTAAGAGTTCTTTGGAGGAACAACTCTTATTGATTGTGACACATGCTTTATTTGTGACGATATATAGAACTTCCGGATGACAATTAACCTATAATGACCGTCCTTAAAAAAGGAAAAAAAGAAACAAATCTTAACAACTAGCAGATTGCATTGATAAATTAACACATACAGCACAATGGGGTATGTCAATTGCTTGTGGGTATTACTTGCTAGAAGTAGCTGAGGAGCATTTGTTCTCTCAACCTTGGCTTCTTATATGAAAGCATTTTACTTATAAAATATTCAAGCTAACTGTAAAGTATGGGCACATTACGCAATATTTCGAATTTGGGTAATATTTGTTTCCCCAGTTACATGTTTTCTGTCTTCTTTGTGTATATCTTGATATTGCGGTTAATCATAAAACTAAAATATAAGTTTTTTTCTGAAAACCATAAGCATGCTTGGTTGCTATTTTTTCTGCCTTTTATTATCTGCAGTTTGACATTTTTAATAACAATGCAGATATGACTATTCCGGATATGGACAATCATCTGGAAAGGTTTGTTGCTATTACTTACCCGTTTCATCACTAAACCATAGAATGCATACTAATTCTTTGTTATCAAATTTTTCTTGTGACAGCCAAGTGAACAAAACACTTATGCTGATATTGAGGCTGCCTATAAGTGCCTTGAGGAGACTTATGGTGCCAAGCAAGAAGAGATTATACTTTATGGTCAATCTGTTGGAAGTGGTCCGACTTTGGACCTTGCTACGCGTTTACCACAACTAAGAGCTGTTGTTCTGCACAGCCCTATACTTTCAGGGCTAAGAGTGATGTATCCAGTAAAGCGCACATACTGGTTTGACATCTACAAGGTTATCCTTTTCGAAAATTGGTTGATGTTATATTTCATTTTATAGGTTGTACTTGTTTTCTAACTGAGTTATTCATTCTTATATTTTCAGAATATTGACAAAATTCCTTTGGTGAAATGCCCTGTCTTAGTGATTCATGTAAGTAATCTTTTTATCTGTGACTAAAATTTCCTCCCAAGGCTTAACTGTTCTTGCGCAATATATATTATAATTTTTCAAATTTTGTGAACTTTTTTATCGATTTTGCTTCATACGGTACATAAATGGACAGATAAACTTCTGAATTTACAAGATTTCAATCATGGCTAATTTAATTGGGGTTTAGCCCTAAAAAGGAAGGGTTAATTCGTGCATAAGATGGATTAACTCCCACCTCAGAAAGGGGCTATATCTTGTGAAATTCTACTCTTGTATAACCCCTGCAGACCGTGCAAATGCCAATGTTCTTTTCTGCCCTTTAGTAGGTAAGGTAGAGGTCTCTTCACGGGCCTAACCTATTGCCCTTCGTCAAGGACAGTGTGTAGCTGAATGCATTGATTTATACACCTGTTAGATTTATATACTTTCCAGTTATATGATATATTTCATTTTATTATATTATATTTGGGGCTTTTTATCAGATTTGTTGTATTAATTACTGTGCGACTTTAATATTTATCCAACACAGCTTCTGATTGGAAATTTTAAAACCTAAATCATGTTTGTCTACCGTATATTATGTTAGCTCAACTTTTAATTTAAATCTCTTACCTTTGATAGTTTCTTTTTGAATTTTGAAAACCATAAAACTATAGTCGTCCTTCGAGAAAAATCTGGCCAAGTTGATGGATTATTTCAAAGGTTACTTACATCTCACAGTCATAACAGTGTACTTATTCCTCAAATATAAACAAGCTACCAGCGATAGAACCACCTTCAACTGGAATGGGGGGGGGGACTCATCAATTTCCAACTTATCCCCCAGCAGGTTATCCACCGTAATCCGTCTTCATCTTCCCGGCGGTCTTGATCAAATCATAAATAATATCGACCATCTGCAGAAATAATCATCCTAAATCCAACCCTTCAATTAAACAAACTGGCCCTTAGTTTTTTATATTAATCTTGATAGGATAAAATGTAGTATGCCTGAGCATGGAATGGAATATTTTCTCGTTTCCTGAGCCGTGCTTGTGAGGAAATACTTTCTTACACTTGAAGAAGTTGGAGGGATCTCTGTGCCAAATAGATTCCTTTTCTACATAGACATGTGGGATCTTCTCGGCAGTGAGGTGGTTGTTGTGGTATTAAAATATATCACAGGGAACTCTGGTTTTGGCAGGACTAGGGTCAATAGTTTCCATTTCTTTCTACTTCCTAAGAAAGTAACATTGGTCAGTGGTGATGTTGACGAGTATAGACCTTTGATACTCTTGAACGCGGTTTATCTCACTGTTTCAAGATCTTGATTGTCCAGTTGAGTACCATCTCTGGGGAGATCGTATCTTCCGGCGAAATTTCTTTTATCAAGTCCGGTCTGCTCTGATAAAAAGCATAGCAGCCACTGATGCAATTGCAGTTTGGAGAGACTGCAAACTCAGGTTTCCTATGTAAGATCGATTTTAGCAAAGGTGTTGAAACTCCATGTTGACTCATTTTCTGGATCTTATTCAGATGGTGCAGCTTCCCTAGGAGGTGGATACTTCAGATGAAGCATTGTTTCAAATTTCTCTGCCATCATGTGTTAGAGTAACTTTATTATGTAGCTTTTGTTTGTCCTCTTTATGTAAATTACCCATAGAGCTTTTCTCCTATATAAGAGAGCTCTAGGGTTAATGGTAATGCATCTCATTCGTTCCCTTCAACATGGTATCAGAGCGACGGTCCTAGGCCGGAGTTCTTGAACCCTAACCCTACCCCACCCGCCGCCCTTCTCTCTCTCCTTCTATCTCGAGATTGGCGCCGCCCTCCTGTGCGCCATCGCCACCACCATCGCGTCCCTGTGCGCCATCGTCCTCCTGTGCGTGAGCCCTGTGTGCCTGCGCCACCGCCTTCGCGCGAGAGCCATCGCCATCGCCTGCGCTCTCTGAGCCTCTGCGCCCATCGCGCGTCTGGCGATCTCGCCATCCTGTAGCGCGATTCCATCTCACGCGACGCGCCATCCCAACCTCATGCGACGTGATTCCATCTCACACGACGCGATTCCAGCCTGGCGATTTCATCTCGCCATCCCAACCTCACGCGACGCGATTCCATCTCACGCGACGCGATTCCAGCCTGGCGATTCCATCTCACTAGCCTGGCGATTCCATCTCACGCGACGCGATTCCAGTAGCGCGACGCGATTCCTGTGCAAGTCCTAGCCGTGCTGTGCCGTGCAAGTCCTAGCCGTGCTGTGCAAGTCCTCAAACTATATGCCCTAGCCGTGCTGTGCAAGTCCTGTGCACGCAAGTCATGTGCGTGTGCACTATATTCCCTAACCGTGCTTCCTTGAATGCACATGTTTTGTGCGTGTGATCGCTTTGAGTCTATGTACAAATAGACAGTGTCTTCTGATTGTGTAACCCCAGTTACAGGTTATTGTTGTCGTCATGTCAGACAACAAGGTAGAGTTTCCATCTCTGGGTGCCTTCAAAGGTCCAGCACCCATTGTAAAGATGGATGGTACGAACTATGAACTGTGGGCCATGCAGTTCATGAGTCTTATGCAGTGCAATGGTAAGAAGCATATCCTCACACAAGAGGAACCTGTTGACAAAACTGGGGTTAACGCCTCATGGAAGGCTGGATTATTGGCTATGAACAAGGCTGCTTGATTATCACATTTCAGATGCATGGGAAGAGGAACATCAATAGTTAAATCAGTTAAAACGGATTTAACCCACATCATCTCAGCACTACCTTGGGCCATTGCCCTATATTCTGACTCTGCACTAGATCGAGCCAATACAGTTTGCTTCTTACTCTTCCAAGCTACTGGTGAGCTGCCAACAAATACAATAAAGCTTGAAGTTGACTTTCTATCATTAGGACACCCGGCATAGTCTGCATCAGCATAACCTGTGACGGATATCGAGGTATCTCTTCTAAACAGAAGACCAGTACCTGGAGACGACTTCAGATATCTCAAGATCATAAAAACAGCATTCGTGTGAGCCTGCCTGGGTTGCTCCATGAATTGGCTTACCCTATTAACTGCAAAGGCTATATCCGGTCGGGTAATAGTGACATACAAGAGCTTTCCCACTAGCTCTCTATATCGTCTCTTGTCTACCTCCTCAGAGTCATCATCATAAAGTTTGACATTAGAATCCATAGGAGTAGTAGCTGGTCTACATCCTGCCATACCTGTCTCAAATAAGAGATCGGTAACATACTTCTTTTGTGTCATTACCATTCCTTGCTTGTTCCGTGCAAACTCCAGCCCCAAAAAATAGCGAAGTGTACCCAAATCCTTCATAACGAACTGCTCGCCAAGAAACTCCTTGGCTGCTTGAATGCCCTTCTCGTTACTGCCTGTAATAACAATATCATCATCATACACTAAGATGATCACAATACCTCGCTGATCTCTCTTTACAAAGAGAGTATGATCTGCTGTAGATCTGACGAAGCCCTTCTGTTCAATCAACTCCGAGAGCTTCTGAAACCAAGCCCGTGGACTCTGCTTCAGGCCATATATGGCCTTATGGAGACGGCACACCATACTGGACTCCCCCTCAGCAGCAAACCCTGGCGGCTGCTGCATATAGACCTCTTCCTGCAAGTCACCATACAAGAAGGCGTTCGTGACATCAAGCTGAAATAGGGGCCAGTCTCGGACAACAGCAACTGCAATGAGAATCCGTAAGGTAGAATGACGGGCTACTGGAGAAAACGTCTCCTGATAGTCCACCCCATATGTTTGGGTGAACCCACGGGCAACCAGCCTGGCTTTGTATCTATCAACCGTACCACCTGCCCGATGCTTAACAGTAAAAACCCATTTGCTTCCAACAATGGACGCACCTGGTGGAGGATGCACAATACTCCACGTACCACGTGACTGCAATGCCGTCATTTCTTCTTCCATCGCTAAACGCCACGGGCTGCTCTGTAGGGCCTCCTGATAAGACCGTGGAATGTGTACTGCCGATAACCCAACAACAAAGTTGCGAAAGTCCAGGGACAAACGCTCCAATGACGCCTGAGAGCAAAAATCCATCCCATATTTGGGATTCATCGTCCGAGCACGCTTCTGCCGTCTATGAGCAATAGGAATATGTAGGTCATCGACAGAAGGAATGACAGTATCATCAATAGCCTGTACATCAGTACCTTGTACATCCATCTGCACATTCAAATCACATGTGCCATCAGTAGAACTCAAATGATCAGTACATACCTCGGGCGTGCTGGATGATGGAAGAGGCACATGAGCAGAGGGTCGTCGCTGATAGACCTGAGGATAATGAACAGTAGCTGGCGGTGGTGGTGGTGGTGTAGGCTGTGGTGGTGGTGGAGTAGGCTGTGGTGGTAGATGAGAGCATGGAACAAATGGAGGTGGAGGCGGCACATAGATGTCGTCTCCTTCCTCTGAGTGAGTGAGTCTGTCACCTGTAGGAGAAAAATACATAATGGACTCAAAGAAGGTGACATCTGCACTGACGTAGTACCTTCGTTTAACAGGATCAAAACACCGATATCCCTTCTGGGTTTTGGAATAACCCACAAACAAACATTTGACAGTTCTAGGAGAGAGCTTGTCAAGACCAGGAGAAAAACAATGAACAAATGCAACCGACCCAAAAACACGTGGTGTTAGGGAGAAAAGATCCTTCTCGTGAAACGCAGTCAAGAACGAAATCTTCTCCCCTAACACTGTCGAAGGCATACGGTTAAGAAGATAACAGGCAGTTAGAACCGCATCCCCCCAATAGGAGTGAGGGGCACGACTCTGAATCAAAAGGGTTCTGGTCATATCCAACAAATGGCGATGCTTCCGTTCAACCACCCCATTCTGTTGGGAGGTATAAGCACACGACGTCTGATGCACAATCCCATGAGACATAAGAAATTTGGAAAGTTGGGTACTACACAATTCTAGAGCATTGTCAGACCGTATGTACTTCACTTTAGCAGAGAAAATATTTTTTATTTCAATAATAAAAGCTTGAATAATATGACCAGCATCAGATTTATTTTTAAGAAGAAAGACCCAAGATAGTCTAGAGAAATCATCGACTGCAACAAGATAAAACCTGTGCCCTTGAAGATCAGGGACACGACTGGGACCCCAAATATCAAAGTGAAGTAACTCAAACAGACCATGACGACTCGGACCTGGACGACTCTGGAACGACGACCGGTGATGTTTCCCAAGCTGGCATGCCTCACATTGAAAAGTAGACCTGGGAGAAATCTGGGGAAGGATATGGACCATCTTTTGCAACGGAAGATGACCAAAGCGAAGATGCCATGTGTAAGGTGAGACAGATCCAGCACGAACAGAAGAGACACCATCGTAAGGAGACTGTACCAGTCTATAGAGTCCCCCTTGCTCACGGCCAGTTCCAATCACTCTGCCCGTTAGGATGTCCTTAAACACAAGAGCAGATGGGTCAAATATGGCACGACAATGTAAATCTTTAGTGATTTGACTAATGGACAGTAAATTCATTGAAAAATCCGGAGCATAAAGAACATTCTGAAGCCGTATCGCAGGGGTCAACTGCACCTCCCCCTGACCAGTAATGGGAGAGTGTGTCCCATCAGCTATCACCACAGATCGTCCAGTCTGAGTAGGATTAAAAACATCCAATTGCTTTTTATCCCCACATAAATGATGAGATGCTCCTGAATCCATGATCCATTCTGATAGATCTGAGCTGTAACAACTAGTGAGAGCATATGCTGTACCTGACGTGGATGCTGATGCGGAACCTGCTATCTCTGAAGATCCTGATGTACTAGCTTGCCCTTGATCTGGCATGATCGCTCTAAGTCTCGCCACAAACTCCTCGAATCTCTGATCTGGTAGATGGGAAGGACCCCCATCCTGTTGTGTCTGCTCCGCCACACGTGCTGTAGTAGGAGAAAACCCATGCTTAGAATAGCATGTTTCCTCAGTGTGACCAGGCCTGCGACAATAAGTGCACGGCTGTCGAGGAGGTCTGTACACTCCTCCTCGTCCACGACCACCTCTTTCTCGAAACTGTGAAGATCCTCCTCTGCCACGAGATGCTGCCATGGCCGATGACATCTGAGATCCACCCTGAGATATGGAGAGTCTGCTCAACCTGCGATAGGCCTCTTCCATAGGAGGGATGGTAGCATCGGTAAGAATACGTGCTCTGGCGGCGTCATATTCCTGATCAAGGGCGGCGAGAAACACCCCTGTCATCACTGAGTCCCTGTAGGCCTTCAACTGCTCCGGTGTGGCTGTCAGTGGGATGTACCCGTGAAGCTTCTCAAACATACCCCTTAGAGAGGTATACAGGGTATGAAGAGGACGGCTGTTCTGTTTCATCGTAAAGATGTCGTGCTGAAGTTGTAAGATCTTGGACTCGTTCTTCGCCGGAGAATATGTGGCAGCGAGTATGTCCCACATAGCCTTTGCAGTGGGTTGACTCAGAATGTCGTTGGCTATCTCCATGGATACGGTACCTGATAGCCATACACGTGCATATGCATCATCGGCCTCCCATGAGGGTGGATCATCACTGCTTGTTCTGGCTATTGATGCTTTGGCTTCGAGTTTGAAGTCTCTTTCGCTTGACTGTTTGTGTTGTTGAGTTGAACTCTGTTTGTTTTCTCTATTGGTTTACTTCATCTAGGAGTTCCTTTTCAAAGGTGATGAAGAGGTCAGATCTTCTGAGGAGGATATTCTTGTGGAAGGGTTCTTGGGTTTTGGGAAGCATATTACTTTTGGTGATATGAATAAGTTGTTGAGGCCAGATAGGAGGGACTCTGGGGGGGGGGGATTTACAAACATGGAATATAACTTTGCTATCTAACTAAATCATGAAATTACTAGTGAATAGTGTTGAATTTTCAGCACGATCATATTTTTATTCTTTAGCAGGACCCTTGATCTGGAGGAGCGTGTTAAGATGGAACGTATAGTAAGGATCACTCCAGCAGCGCCCACCTTTTTTAAGAAGAGGTTGAGATTGTAATCACTCACATTTCTGTCTAAATGACTTGTCGGATGCTGGTAATTTCCCACGGTTGCTGAAACTAGCAACTGGTTCCTGCATGATAATAGTGGAGTGATTGGCTGAGGCCGCTGATGGATATATTGTATAGTTCCCAACTTTTCCTTCATGCTTTCACATCTTGAGGGGTTCACACATCTATACTTTCTTTCTGGTCGGAAACCTGAGTCCACAGTTAGATGGAGGTGGACTATTGGTCTTGGACTGAAGGAATGTTCTATTGTGAATGCTTACAGTATAGTCCAAACCCCTTGACCTCAATTGTTATTGATTCATCTAAAACAACCTCACTTGTTATTGATTCATCTAAAACAACGAGAGAATTTCTGAAATGTTATTGATCTTTTGACGACTCATTATATGTATTGGTTTTAAAAAATGAAGTTTTGGTCTCAAAAAAAAAAAATAAAAAATGAAGTTTTTTGCCAGCTTCACTGTTTAAGAAAATAAACCCTCTAAACTCGGAGCAGATTCTTGAAATATTTTCTCTAGTTCATATTCAATTTGATTTTGTTTGACCTTTTTATCTGAATATGAAGGCCTTTTCTTAGAAACATTTGAATAGAAAGACTCTCCCTTCTGCTTTTCTCATCATCTTTTTAGTAGTTTGACGTGTTGTAATGCATCATAACACAATATCTTTGTTGCCTTCGGGTCGATGACGTACTCAAAGAATACTTGTTCTCTTATCTCGTCTTCATCATGAGAAATATATACATATTCACCAGATATTATAAAAGGTCTGCTTCTGGTTCTTTAAAGTCTAATCAACTACTGAAAAACAAAACACCATGTCCTTTTGTTAATTACCTACCTTTATGAAAATCTGCTCCCTTAAATTCACCCTGTCTGAAATTCATTATAAGAGGTGCATTTGTGGCTTCCATTTAAACAATAAAGATCAAATACTGATGAGAATGCTTATCGCACAGCACATTCTTCAGCAGTGCAGCACCTGTGGTTTATTGTATCTCAGAAACTGTTGGAGTATTTGGTAGTGCACCTATTGAGTTGTAGCAGGGTAAATGGATCCTGGAGAAGATCCATTTACCTCATCCTGTGTTCAGTCCCATACTGCCCAATGGTGGGACTTGGAGGCTCTGGGAAGTCTATATAAGGAGCCCCAGACCTCCTATACTCATTGAGAAAAAGCAATGAAGCATATGCCCCTTTGAGGGCTTCTCCCGTGGTTTCATCCCGCTCCTCACGGAGTAGGGTTCCACGTTAAATCCCGCGTTCTTATTGTTTCTTTATCTTTTTCCATGTTCGCTTCCGCATGTTTATTTTATAACATGGTATCAGAGCGGGTTCGATTCTCGAGGATTTCAAGTTCTTCATTTTTTTTTCATTTGAGATTCGATGTTACGTTGAAAGATTATCTGTTCAAGAACATAATCTGTTCGGAACTTGAAGTTCGTCATTTTTTAGGGTTTCTTTTTCGAAACCCATGATCTACGACTCAAGGCGCAGCCCCATCGGCGGTGACCTCCTGCACCTGGCGGTGGCGCTCCCTGCGCGTGGGGACCCCTCCAGTGGCACGCACATTTCACAGGTTCCCCGCGTGCGCCCCCATCGCCTTCAACTCCAGAGCCTCTCGCACAGGCGCAGTGCGCGAGCCCTTGGTCGCGAGAAGTCCTCTCTCCATTCGCGCACCACCTTGAGCCTGATTCTCCTGGCCAGCCTCCATATCGCCGCGACACCTCTAACCTTCCAATGCGGCGAAGACCCTCTCCAGGCTTGCGCACCTCCTACGCCTATTGTCTCGGGGCGACATCCTGTGTGATCCCAGGAACCCAGGCAGAGCCCTCGCGCGCAAGGCGGCGCACAGGCAACCCGATGTCCAGCGGCATGGCGCCGCCCCAGGCAGAGACTTCCTTCCCTCGCAACGATGTCACATCGTCATACAAAGCGGTGCGTGCCTCCAGCTCACGGGTGAAGCCGCATCTCTCCAAGCCCCCAGCAGCGCGCGCTCTTTTGTCCAGCAAGCAGCGGCGGCCTCTGCATCCCTTCGATCCCCTCCAATGGAGGCGGAATCCCTAACCCTCCGATCCTCGTGCATGGGCCTTTGAGCAGCCTTAACCCTCGGCCGCGAAGCGTGCTCCAGGCGGCGATGCCGCTTTCTTCTCCAGCAGCAAGACCCCAAAGGGTGGCGCGGAAGATATGAGAGGGTTCCCTCTCATTGCGGGAACCCTACCTTTGACGAGAAAGGAAAAGGAGGCCCGACGGCTCCTGTTTATTAAAAAAAATATTATATCTGCTGCTTTTACTGTAAGCCCAAATAAAATAAGGGTCTGATTGAAAAAAAAGGGGCGAAGGTTGTGTTTACCAAAAAAAGGGGGGGGGGGGAGAAGAATGTTAAAAAAACACAGAGAGAGAGAGCGCGATTGTTTCAAAAAAAAGAAGTAAAAAAAAGGCGCGTACAAAATGAAGAGCCGTACGCAAGGTTAAAAAAAAAGAAAGATATTTGCGAAAGCCGTAAAAAAAGAGAGGAACGGCTTAAAAAAAAGAAAGAAAGAAAAATGACGGCTTAAAAAAAATGAAAAGCCGCAAGTTGTTGGTTGTTCTTGTTTACCACCATATTATCTTATCTTCTCTCAACTTGGTCGACGTTCATATTTTCCGACAAGTATGGGAGAAAGGGGGAGTATATGTAGAGTCACAGGTCTATTCAGATGCTCCAGATGTCAGATCTTCATATTCCAGGCCAGTGCACATTGTTCAGACTCTACAGATTCAGTTGTTCAGACTCGACGTTAGAAGGTTCCGAGTCCAGTTTCAGACACGCACGAGTGTGATCATTGTCAGATGAGCATATGTTGTCATCATCAGTTCGAGGTCCCCATCATTCTTGTTGTTGTTCGGCCAGAGTTTTCATGTGAACCATAGGGACTCCAGAGCAGAGGACTATTCCCTTGAGGGCAAGGGTTTTCATGTGGTATCATAGGTGCACCAGAGCAGTGCACCATTCTCTGAGCCAGATGGGAGAGACCCAGTTCTCCGACGAGGAGACTTCAAGTGCAGTTTCAGACTCGATGGTCAGATTCCGAGTCTTCAGTTGACTCACACTCCAGCTCGTTCGTTCTCCTCACCTGCACGGCATGAGAAGCAACGTCCTCGACTGCAGCATGTGCGCGTTGGGTTGATATTGTCCGTAGTGTCCTGTAGCGTGAGTTGAGTTTCTTTCTGTTTGTTTGTCCAAGCTGAGCATTGCATGCTCCAGCTTGAGGGGGAGTGTTGGAGTATTTGGTAGTGCACCTATTGAGTTGTAGCAGGGTAAATGGATCCTGGAGAAGATCCATTTACCTCATCCTGTGTTTAGTCCCATACCGCCCAATGGTGGGACTTGGAGGCTCTGGGAAGGCTATATAAGGAGCCCCAGACCTCCTGTACTCATTGAGAAAAAGCAATGAAGCATATGCCCCTTTGAGGGCTTCTCCCGTGGTTTCATCCCGCTCCTCACGGAGTAGGGTTCCACGTTAAATCCCGCGTTCTTATTGTTTCTTTATCTTTTTCCATGTTTGCTTCCGCATGTATATTTTATAACATAAACCGAACATCAAAAAACTTCTACACCTGGAGAGGGCTTTCCACTTTCAGGGCAGCACCAAACCTAATCTCAGAATTATTTTATTAAATTTGTGATTGCATTTTTGATAAAATTTTCAGGCATAGATACTTCCATTGCTTAGAGTTGTGAAATCATACACAAACATATGAATTTCCAGTGTTCATCGTAACCGAGCTGTGTCATTAAGCAGCCAGCCAAATAATAACTGCATCTCTGATTAAGGGGACTTTACCTTCATTTATGGAGGATGCCTCACTGGGAGTATATTGCATTGAACTAACTAATGAGTTATGATTTGAGGCATTTCGATGCATCCTCTGTTGATTGCCAAGATTTTCTCAATACTGTATCTTACCATGTTAGTGGACACTATGGTATCTTTCTCTGATGTTCTGGTGTTAACTCTTAATTCAGGGAACATCAGATGAAGTTGTGAACTTCTCTCATGGCAAGCAGCTGTGGGAGTTATCCAAAGAAAAATATGAACCACTATGGCTTAAAGGTGGAAATCATTGTGACCTTGAACTCTTCCCATCCTACCTAAGACACCTTAAGAAGTTTATATCGACGATCGAAAAGCCACCCTCTCAGCGAATCATGTGGAGGAAGAACCCCGAAGGATTCGAGCCCTCTCGACGGAGCACTGATTGTTTCGAAAGCTCAAGGAGGAGCACAGACAAAAGGGACAAGCCGAGAGCAAGCACCGGAGGAATGCGAAAGGACGATTTCAGACTCAGCAGCATCGAAAAGTTAGAGAAGCTTACCATTTTCGAGCAGTTTGATAAGTCACGAAGGAGTGTTGACTGTGGTGAGAAACCCAGGAAGAACACCGAACAACTTGAGAAGGCACGGAAGAGTGTAGATCGCTTGGACAGAATAAGGGCAGCTTAAGCAAGTCTGTTTTCCCCGATAATCAGATGATTCATTTGAGGGCAGGTGGCATAATTGTCGCAATTCGTCTGTGCAATTTTATTTATGTGCTTCTACTAAGTTTGTATGTGGAAGTCACAGTAACAATGATGGGGTTGCAATGTGGGGCATACATAGAATGACAGGATAATGATATGCAATGTACCTTTATCATGTAGTTTGTTGTGGAAATCTATAACATAGCACTTGGGTTTGGAATATGCAATGATTAGGGAATGATAGTTTGATGTATAATTATATAAACCTTTGAAGGGATTATGCAGGAAATGGGAATAGCAGTGGAAGTTGATTTGTATCACTTCATGTTTGGAATATGCTTATAGATATTTTGTTTCTCTGCTGACAGTTCTCTCTGTGATTTTTTTTACATCATTTTCTTTTCTGAAAGATCTCTTTTGGTTGTTGATAGTATCTTCACTGTGCTTCAATTTGTTGTTTTAGGTCTGGATCGCTTGTCCAACTGTCTGTGTTGATGCCAACACCAACAGTGAAAATGTAATTAGTGGTTTTATTATGTCTTTATATATTTAAATCTGGAAATGGACATAGAAAAATTTATTTACAAATCTGAAAAATAGTATATGTACGAGTAAATGCTGATGATGGGATCGGACTGACATGAAAATCGGTACAAGTAAGCCCATGCACGTTCTGTCTATGTTTATATAATGCAATTGTGGATAACTTATTACATCAATAACAACTTACATTACGATAGGAAAGTCCTAAGATGAAACTGATAAATACTTATCACAGCATTTGCAATTATGTTGATATTCTAAAAATAAAATAACTGATATTATGGACATAAAGTAATGCCGATATTTATGATTGGAAGTAATAAATAATAAATATGGGATTTCTATGCATGTGCTCTTCACAGTTTCTTTGCAGTTATACTTGTGCCCTTACTTCTTCGATAACAATTGTGCACATAAAAAAACAATGGAATAACACTTACATCCACCGACTTTAGTTTCCATCCCTTCTCCTTGTCCTTACTTTTTCTATAATAATTGTGCACATAACAAAACTATATAATAACACTTATATCCACTGAGTTAGTTTCCATCCCTTCTCCTTTCAAGCACATACCAACACAATTGAGAGAGAGAGAGGTACATGTGTAATAATCTATTATCCGAACCTCTTTAATGGTCTGATGGTAGAAGCAGTAGCTCCCATTTCATAAGGAACAAGGTTCAAATCCCCCCTCCCCCAATCCCCTTCTACCAAAAAAAACTGTAATCATCTTCTTCATCTTCTTCCTTCAAACATCCTCTCCCCTCTCTCATTGCGTGATCTCCTTTAAACATCCAATCCGAAGCCCTCCTTTGCCCCTTGTCAGACCCCTCTGTCCCGCTCCCTTCAGCACCCAAACTACCTCCCCTCCCTCCTCCTCTTCCACCCTAAGCACCTCTGCACTTAGAACTCGACAACCTCCCCCAACCTATTCGGCTCCCCCTCCCCTAGCTACCCTTCCTCTCATCCTCTTCTACTATGTACCTTGGGTTTGAGTCGTTGACTAGGAATATATTCTGCTTCTTGTCGCGGTAGAGCATGTCCAACACCTTGTTTATCCCATCCTCCCTTATTGGTTTATTGTTAGCCGAGTTTGGTTGAAGGCGACAAGGGATTCTACCAGTTCTTAACAAGGTAGGTCGGTGACGGTAGTCATGAGTAGCGAGGAAGGAGGATGTGGTAGTGGTGGTTGGGTTTTGGGGAGAATCGAGACAACGAAGGGAAGGAAAGCAACGGAGGAAAGAGAGAGGCATCAAGTCGAGAGGGGGCTTAACCCCCAAGTCTCCCAGGATTCTTATACATATATTTTAGATGTAATAGAATATACATATTTTTTATTATAATTTACATTTATAAGTATGTAACTTCTATAAGTTTGGAAATAATTTCATTTTAAATATGATTTATAAGGTTAATAATCACCATAATCTAGAACATAATAGAGTAATTACACGCCATGAGATGCCAAAAAAAGATGTAAGAATCAGGTTGCAAAAGAAGTTATATGTATTACCATATTAAGGATGCATATTTATGGAGTTGTAGAAATGTATTCCCATTTGGACCGATTTGGATACAAACAATATATGAGATTTGTTTTTTATGGATATGTATATAGTTACAAATACTATTTCCACCTTTTTAAGTATGTGGATAAGAACATGATTTTTTTCAGATATAAACATGGATATCCGGGTTTCAAATCCCTCTTGAGAGGGGTTGCATTAGGTAGTTGATAACTAGCATAAAAAATAATTGTTTTTTTAACATAGATTTGATAAGAATCCATGTAGCCAGCGATACTTAAAATTGGAAAAAGCATAGTCATTTATTTATTTAATAGACATGGATATCCATATTATTGAATCTATGCATGTAAATTGTATGAACATATATCAATGGGTATATGCTATATAATTTATTGTATTTTGGATATAAAATTGATATGGATCAAATATGTATATATATAAAATCACATAATACTTTATATACCAACTTATATATATAATTATTTGGATATTCTATATTTAGTTCATAGAAAATATATCAAACATAATGAAAAATGGTATAAATATTTGCTACATAGAGTTATAAATAAATCTTGAACTATATATTAAGATAGGTATTTGAATATGGACATAGATATAAACATATATTGAATTGATAACTCTTTCCTTTCATATTTGAAAGTCAATACAGATATAGATATAAATATCAAAATATGTGTAAATATGATTCGGTAGAAAACCATATACGAAAATACATGTGTCACATACATGTTTGTATTCATTTACACAAAGCATTGTATAATATTATTTATTTAGAAGTGTTAAATTGATAGTATTCTCAATACCATAATAATGGAAGTGTATTTCTGTAAAAAAATTATATGGTTAGCTATACTATTTTTATAAATATTTGCATAAAATCATAAGTTTACATGAGTATTTTTGTAAAATTCCTTATAGATTTTAGGGATAATTATTTAGAATCATTTCTCCAGATTTATGCAAGCAATAAAATTCAATAAACGGTAAAATCTAAAATGACATATAGTGACAAAAAAACAGACGAAGAATGTCTCAATAGTCACCCTCCTAAGAAGAAAATCCTGGCTTCGTAGTTAACCGAGATCTGGTCTACTTAGATGGAAGCTGACTCAAGAAATAAAGAGTCAGCCGATTAGATTTTATAAGAGTAATCGATTCAATGAAGTTTTAAATTTCTAGTTTTAGATCTTGAAGTGGAGGCAAATAGGGCAATGGAAAAATTAAAGGAGGGCTAGGCTCACCACCTTTATTCCTATATAAAATGAGGTAGAGATAACCTTCTACCATTTAAAAATATGTAATACCCTCTTCATCCTGGTAACGTTCAGGTTTAGGTCCCTGGTCCATTATCGAAGAAAACTAACATTGACAGCTTGTTGGGTCCGAGCTCAAATTGGATTCGTTGACAACCGCCCAAAATGCTTAAGAGCCCAAATTATCAAGTAGTAATCCCCGTCACTTATAACCCACCCTCACACTTTATGATTTTTAGATGTGGGACTATGTTTTGGGGGTATGGTGTTACAATCCCCGCCAAAAGAGGTTCTCCTACAATGGATGGAAGCTTGGAGCTTGCAAAAGAGGTTCCCCACTCATCTATATTAGGTGTAATCCTAGATAAAGATACTCTTGAACCACAATGTAAATTGTAAATCTAGTCTCCATGAAGATCCTCTTGTTCTATTTTGATTGCAATTCTTTGATCTACATGATTCAGATGCAGATTGTGATTTTATTAATGTTGACGTAGTTTCTCGACGTTGATTTATTATATTCAATATTTCTTCCTTAGATCTATTTGTCCTTGTTGTATAGGATCCAAATGTCTTGTGAATCAACGGTGAAGCGAAGTAGATTGGGTCATAAACAACCTAGATCAATGATCTTCGCACCGATCAAAGTAGATTGGATTCCTCATTATCTGACTCGATGATCTCCTTCAAGACACAAACTTACAATGATTTTTGTGGTAGTCTTGATACAAATTTGATTGATACATTATTATGCTAGGTCCATGATTGAGGACGTTGTGTGTTGAATTTGGAAAGAATCTGAGTCATCTTGGGTAGATAGGGACTATCGAGAACATATTATAATACTAATTGCAAAAGGATAATTTCATCGGACTTAAGTACCCAACCAATATAATAATAATAATAATAATAATATTTTGCTCCATCAACGAGTAAAAACATAGTATAACAACAACCGTCCATGATGCTGTACGAATAAATAATGATTTATAGCTAAGGACAACAGATTGTTTTTTTGTTAGAATCACTCTTTCCTGATTGGTTTACATCTTCCATTACCATTCCAACCCATTTGAAGCACTTCGGAGCCGTGGGCCAAAAAGGAAAGAAATTGTATTGCTGAAGGTGGGTGCACGGGGCATCCAAGTGGGGTGATACCCAACCGGGTACCCGATTCTTCCGACTGGTTTTCCAGCGGGGCACAAAGGTTGAGCAGGTCGGGTACCCGATCCAGATATCTTACTCGGGTACCTGCGAACTACAGGTCAAAATAACAGGATCGGATCGGGTACCCGTTGGATACCGGCTATTTTGAACACCCCTACACGCTATAGGATATGCAACACTTTATTTATGGACTGACTCCTCGTTTCTATTTGCCATGAAGATCGTTAAATTAGGGTCCATTTCAGATGTGGAGTGGGGGTTCCGAATAATTGTGGCTCAGAAAGCCATTTATATCTCAACCACAAGCTATCTGTAATGTATACTGTTGTTGGTGGATCCCTTCATGTCACAATCAATCACGTCAACTTAAAGGACGAAGGTCCCACGGGATATCAATTCAACTAATGGCATCTTGTATAGGGATCACTCGCTGTCTACTAGAAAAGAAAAGCATGCCAAACTGTTCAGGTCCACTCGAGACTGAAATAAAATCAAATATTGCAGCTTTTATTGGGTCTCGATATGAAGCATACATGTTAATTTTATCTAGAGTTTAGAACATCACAAAAAGTAGCTGTATCATTTTTTCATTATCTCTTCAATTTTGGCGGCGCAGCTTGTTGCCCGTCTTCCATCAATTTCTATGTAACTTTCTGCTATCATAGGATATCTTTTTGTAAATTATCTCTTCAATTTTGAGCATCCATACAATTCATTATTTATATATAGGTGTATCATTGCCCTTATACTATAGATTTCTAATTTTTGTACATTTTTCAGAGGAACTGAAATATAATACCCATTCCAGCTCATACATGATGGATTATCTCCTATTTATATAGATGCAACTTTACTCGAGGGTTACTTTATTTTTGAAAGGAAAATAGAGATTGGAGATGCAACTTTATTCCAGGGGTACTTTATATATGATTTTCGGAAGGAAAATAGTTCTAAGCCGAAAAAGTACCCAAAGATCTACCCACTCTATGTGGTATGATTCATCAACAACCACGGATGATTGATTTAGGGTACTTGATTTGTTGCATTGGAAGTGTTGGTCCATCTTCGTATTTGGTGTGACATCTTTGACACCCATTATGCCAAATCTCGATTTGGATCTTGTTTGACCCCTAGCATGTCAACCTAATATAAATTTAGCGACATGTCATGTATTAGTTCATTTTGATAATAGATCTTTAGGGATCGACCATATATTAGCTTACTTTGATGGTTTGTTTTCGAGGACGGGGCATGTTTTAGTTTTTTATATTTCATGTATGTTTCAAGAAACTACCATGAGTTTTCTTTATTTGATGGCATATGCCTCCCTCTCCCCATCTACCATGAGTTCGTTCAATTTGATGACACATCTTCTTCCACACGTTACTACTAATACCACTTTTTTCTTCCTCCTGCATGCAACTGCAACCTTCTCCTTCCTCCACACCACCACTATCACCACACCCATCAACACCACTAAAAGCCATCATGGCCACCTCGATCCCCACTAGCCACCATCACTATTGTTGCCACCACCACCCTTGCTGCCTTCCGCCACCACAGTGCACTGTCGTGCATGTTGCGGGAGACGGATCGTCTGTAGACTATGCAGTAACCGCTCGAGCCGCGTGAGCGCTTCGCACGAATTTGCACAGTATGGGCCCACAAAAAGTATGAATTCATAGGAACTGCTCGATAAAGGTGGAGCGGATCCAATGATCCATGATTTTACTTCAGAGTCTGCGGTTTGCAGACGATCCTCTCGCGCATGTCGTGTTGCCACTCCCGCTTCCCGTACCATGCCGCCATTGCGTATCATTGTATGCCTTGCCCGGCCACCATGTGTACTAACACATCACTTTATTGAAACATATGCCTTGCAGTTGTTTTGATTAAATACCAAAATATTAAACTGAAATAGGAAATAGTTATTTTAACAAGTATCACAGACAAAGGGACGTATGTTGTATCATATTTAAAGCACTAGGAGAGAAGAAGTGCTACTTATTTCTTGTTTCGATCAAGTATTTGATGAGTTAAATTAAGTTGTTAATGAGACAATCATGATAAATCAACGACACATTTCTTGTTTATTTCTAGATATCGCATTGGTTAGTAATAACTTAGTTTACCATACAAAATGTAAAAAGCCTTTATTGCATTACAATTTGAGTATTGGTACATCGATACATTCTCTTACACACTAGTACATTCTTGAATACTCAATGTGTCGCATATTTCAGGTATTATTGTAACGGTAGACCCATGTGCACGGGTCCAAGTACAGTTACATGAACTGATGCCTTAGTACACGAGTACATAATTTGACAAGTTCATCATTCAAGTATTTTCCTTACTGTTACACATGTACATATTAATGTACATAGATACACTTTTGACTATTAGTCATCTGAACTTAATCATTTCAATGCGCCTTGAATAATTATCGAAAATGTGTGCACTGGTACATTTGTTTGTACACCAAGACATGCTAAATGCCGGCCAAGTTGCACCAGCACACTCGTGAATGAGTTGATTTTTCAAGCCCTTTCTTTAGATGGTGAATTGAATATTTGAAAATCTTAGGTACCCTTTTAACCTGGAAAGGTTGAGTAATTTACGTAAACCTCCTCTTCTGCGTCAATTTCTACCTTCTCGTCCTCAGGCATGCATCTCGGGCTCGGGTGTGTGAGCACACTCCTCATAAATCCAATACACACCAAGAGCATAAGTTCTCTATTCATCTACTCCAATCTCTATATTTTGGGAGTTATTTTGTGTGCTCAAAAAAAGATTATATGCAAAGCTCTCTATTCTTTACGTTCTTTATTGCACTCTCAAAAACCTTCAACTTCGATCTAACTTGATTTATATAAGTTACATGTTCATTTCATGATTTAAAGGCTTTATTGGAATATGGTATTTTATCTTTATTCTTGGCTATAAGATAAACCCTCGTGTGAGGTTTCCTACCATGAGGCATTATCTTAAAGCCCTTCTTCTTATATCAAAGATTTTTTTTGAGAAAAAAGAAGGTGAAATCCTGAGCTGTGACTGACAGCAAAAAATCTCTAATTTATTAAAAGATAAGGAGATACATTACCTTGTGGACTAGAATCGATAAAGGAAAAGACGGTAAGCGATTACATTTTCCGAATAGAACCTCTTATTTTTAAAAATTAGATCATTCCTTCCTCCCCAAATGGCCCAACGAGCTGCAAATGACAAAGCATAGTTATCCGTCGAGTTCATCTCTACCGACCTTAAGACCTCCAGAAATCGACCGAATCACCGTGCAGGACCCATGACGCCTGTAACTCCTTCAAAACCTGCTCCGAGAAAGGACGTGTAAAAAACAAATGCTCTGCATCCTCCATCTGTGTGTCACATTTATCACACTGGTATCTGGAATGTCAAACAACCTCCCCCTTTTTGCTTTACCACATAGTCTACCCCTTATGAGGCACCATAGAAAGATCTTCACTCTGAATGGGATCTTGCTTGTCCAAATAATTTTCGTATCTTGCTTCAGGTCAACATTCAGGATGAGTTATCTTGGTGTATGTTATTTGCTGATGATATTGTGTTGATTGACGAGATTAGAGATGTAGTAAATGAGAAGCTTGAGGTCTGGAGCTATGCTTTGGAGACTAAAGGATTTTGTACAAGTAGGGCAAAGACGGAATTTATGGAGTGCACGCTTGATGGAAGCAATGGTTAAGGAATCAAGGTGAATATTAGTGACAATAACATTCGGAAGAGAGACTCTTTTAGATATCTAGGATCTATTTTGAATCATGATGGGGAAATTGATGGAGATGTTACTAATATAATAAATGCATGCTGGCTAAAGTGGAGAGGAGCCTCTGCTGTTCTCTGTGATAAGAAAATTCCTTTAAAAATTAAAGGAAAGTTTTACAAAGCAATCGTGAGACCTGCTATGCTCTATAGATCTGAGTGTTGGCCTGTGAACCATAGACTTGTGCAGAGAATGGCTGCATCAGAAATGAAAATGCTAAGGTGGATGTGTGGACACACACGTAAAGATCAGATTCAGAATGATGCAATAAGAAAGAAAGTTGGTGTAGCTCCGATTAAGGATAAGATGCGAGAAAACTACTTAAGATGATTTGATCATTTGCGAAGAAGATCAATTGATGCAGTGGTTAGGAGATGACCCTACCTAATTGTGGGAAAAGGCTTTATTGTTGTTGTTATTGTTGTTGCTTCAGGTCAGGGTCCAGATCCTCCATTCTCCCTCTGAACACTATGTACGCATTTTCACCGAGAATCTTTCCCCTTCCCAAACAAAATGATCCCTACCCTTATAGATATAACTAGGAGAGGGTAGCTCAGACAACAATCTACCCAACTCCCTCCTTCTTCATCCTAAAAGCTCATACATGAAATGAGGGACCCATGAACCAGAGCCACTAGCATCAGTCATGGAACACCCCCTATTTTTCGCCACAACAAAAAATCTTGGGAACCTATTGCAGAGTACCCCTTCTCCCGTTTAGTTGTCCGGCCAAAATTGAAAGACCTCCATGGCCCCCATCTTTGTGTTATTCTCGACCTCAACTATGGTATATCATGAACCCCACTCCAAAGAGAAGAATCGAAGTGCGTTTTGCCTGCTTCTAGGGAGACACTGACACCATAAATGGTACGTAAAAGCTTGATAGCCAATTTGTCTGTGTCACCCCAAATTTGCACCACCCACTTATCCAAAAGAGATTTATTCATACAACTCACATCCCAAATTCCTAGGCCTCCTTCGCTTCTCTGCCTCGTGAGCTCCTCCCAATCTATTAGAGAAGAATCTTCTCATCATTACCTCTATCTTCTTCCTTACCCATACTGGCACCAACTGAATTAAAAATAAAAAAGATAGGAATCGTTGATAGCACATGATTCAGGAGAATCAACTTCCTAGCCTTAGATAGGGTAACCGCCTTCCATCGTACTAGTCTCTACTCATCTCCTGAGGACCATGTCCCATTCTGCTTTTCTGAGTCTGCCTGCCACTAAAGATAGTCCTAGGTAAGAAATGGGCAGCTTACCTAGGGGACATCTCAAAAGCAATGCTTCCGTGCTCCTATCCTCCTCATCCACCCCCAACTGAATCACCACAGACTTATTTCTATTGATCTTGAGACCATAAATGTTGCTAAAGATATCCACCAGCTACCTCATCCTTCTGTGCATTTCTTCTTGTGTCATCTGCATATTACAAAAGTGGAACTGAGATGGACCCTATAAGGAACCCTCACACCACCCTTCGTCATCTGCTCTCCTGAATATCACTGCCAACCAGTCTACCACCAAAACAAAAAGCATTGGTGCTAACGGGCTTCCCTGTCGTACAACCCTTTGTGGCTGGAAAAAACCTCCTTCCAGCCTCCCATTCACCAGAACTGTATATGATGAGGACGCGACACACCTTTCATATAAGCTATCTAGAGGTCAGTGAAGCCATGTCATCAAAGCGACTCCCACAAGAAATTCCATTCCACGCAGTCATATGCTTTTTCGAAGTCAATCTTCCATACCATCCTCTTCTTGTTTTCTCAATGCCATTGGAGGCAAATCTCAGATGCCATAACCAGTCCGTCTGCCATCTATCATCCAGGGATAAAAGAAGTCTGATTTTGTAGAACTACATCATCTAGCACTCGCCTCAGTCTATTTGCCAACCCATTGGCCAAAATCGAGTTAGATTGCATTAGACAATGCACTTGACCTATAGTCCTCCACCCGTATCGGGTTCTCCCTCTTGGGAAGGAGAAAAGGCAGCGCCTGATTAACCTTCTCGAATCCCTTGTTGCCATCTCTGAACTCATTGATTACTGCCAAAATGTCTTCCTTCAGCAGGTCCCAGAACTCCCTATAGAACAACACCGGAAAGCCGTCTGATCTTGGTGCCCCGTCCACATTCAAACTCCACACCGCGTTTTTGATCTCCTCCTCAATAAAAGGTGCCTCAAGCCCAAATGCCTACTCCTCCAACAATGACTCCACACCTGCTCCATGCCACCCCCATCCCTCACCTTTCTTTCTCATCGACATCTCCACAAAATGTTTCCTGAGAGCTCGCCCAAGCATAATGCCACCCACCACCCTCCCCCCAAACTTCAAGACTCTGAATAAAATTCTTCCTTCTGCTGGAAGCCATTGAATGAAATAACCTTGTGTTTACATCCCCTTGTCACAATCACTTCTTACTGGATCTCTGCCACCATTCAACTTCTTCCTTCTTGTCATCCATAAGCAATTCTTCTAGTAGCCTTGCCCATTCCAACACCTCATCTTGGTCCAGGCCCCTCTAATCATCCAATCCATCTAGTCGGATGACTCCCTGCCGAGCCTCACATCTTCGCTCCCTCCATTGCATCCTCACTCCACGTCTGAAATCAAGAAGGAAATTCTTCAGCAGCACTAATTTGGTTGCCAGATGCCATACCGTCAACCCCTCCACCTGCCGATCTCTCCACTGTGTGACCACCTCCTCCTTAAACCCCTCTTCCATCAGCCATGCATGTTCAAATCTGAAAAATGACCTGGGTCGCTTCTGCCCCTCTGAAGACCATACAATTGGCGCATGGTCGGAGTATGCACGAGGCAATGACCATGCCTGAGAAAGGGGGAAAAACTCCACTCCCTCAGGCGAGAGAATAAATACATACAACCATGATCTTGACCTAGCATTTTGCTACATGTTTGCATACCCTGTCACATCAATAATTGTAAGCCCCATGGCGTGTACATGGTTCCTACAATCTTCCGACCCTGGATCACGTCCACCACCCCTCAAAGGCATGTCATCCGACAACAAGGTCACATTTAGGACGCCACCAATGAGCCAAATGCCCTCGTCTCTGCATACTCCCACCTTCGAGAGATCTGAGGCCAAGGAATCAGGCATCGAACCTGTAGGTCCATACACATTGGTCACAGTAAAAATGACATCATCCACCTTCCGCTTTAGATGCATAGATAGAGAAAACAAGGATCTCCTCTCTGCCAGCTTCTCAAATTCATGCCTCCTCCATCTGGTCAGGACCCTGCTAGCCACTCCCCGAGCCTCGACCTCCACAAAGTCAAAAGAAGAGCCACCTCCCAGGTATCACCATGTCTCTCCCCCTGCCCTCGAAACCTTCACCGCTTACAAAAGCATAATATTCATTTGAGCATAGCCTATCGAATTCTTGACCCCTATCCAATTCTCAAGACGACCCAACCCCCTTACATTCCAAGAAAACACCTTCATGTGGAAATCGATTTATCCTTCCCAAACAATGGAACCACACCCAAACTTTCCGCAAAATGCCTAACAAGCAAGCTGAAGAAGCTAGATCTTCCAATAGACGATCACAGTCCTTCGTTCACAGCAACAGAGCATTCCCCTTTTGGCCGTCCCAAGTTCGGGCATGACCCCACCATCAACCTCTTCTTCCCCTTCTTCCTCCAAACTCGTGGCTTCCGCTCAAAGAACACCCAACCGGCTCCCCTCCACACCCTGCACAACTCCCCCAACCCCCTTCATCACCCCCTCCATCCCCTTTAACTTGCTTCCATCCCCTTCCACCCCATCTCCCGCCCCTTCCAAACCTCCCCCTGCCAGCCCCTGTGGTCGCAAGACCTCTCCCACCTCTGCCTACACGACCTCTCCCATCTCCCCGTGATAACGCCCCCACCCAAAAGTAGGGTTGTTCAATATATCAGGGTCAAACGGGTACCCGCCCCGACCCGTCAATTTGACCCTACTTTCACGGGTACCCGTGAAAAAATATCCGGGTCGGGTACCCGCAAGTTGCTAACCCGTTATATCGGAGTGACCCGGGTACCCGGTTGGATACCCGATCCTTGTGGACCTTGGAACCTTCCAATTTCCTGGATGCCCAACTTCCATCTCTGCGATTAGGGTCTACACCGCTCGACGCTCCCCCCCCGCCGTCCGTCGTCTGACACCTCCCTCCTCCTGTCTTGATTCACACGTCCGGCTCCCTCGCCATCGCGATGCCGCTCGTCGTAGCTCTCCGCTATGCCCTGCCACGGAAGAACCCCATGTCTGGTTGCAATATGGTAAATTCCACACACCGAACTTCCACACATCCTTCGATAAAGATTTTCAACTCTGTAATTTGATATAAATCCCACTTAATGGAGAGGGAAGGCATGCTCGATGCATGATTGTAATATGGTAAATATCGAGGAATTCAAAATTGCTCGACTTCGACATGCCTATCTTATGACATATAATTAAAATTATAATTTGCACCTTTCGAAATGCGATATATTTAATTTTATATTGAATCGGATTATTCCTAGAATAAAGTCCCCACTGTTGACTTGGAACACCTGAAGGTATGAATATTACAGACATGTTAACATTTGGATATGGATAAAGATGTGCATTATCATATTCTTGTTTGTTTAATACATGCACGTATGTTGATTGTACATTTTTTTGGATTCATATGGAAATGCATCCATCATCATATTTCCCAAATTAAGGGTCTATTCCTTTGATTCCACATTTAACATAGAACTGAAATTGCAAAGGGATATCTGAGAAATAGACAATGTGGTACAACTTTCGCGATGTTGATGCTGAACTGTGTATTTTTTCTGTAGCAACTCAGATGAGTAAACAAAATCTCGTTGGATAAAAGCGTGATGGAGTAGATACAAAGCACTAATGTTGTCCTTTGTATATGTGTCTGTATAAGATGGTGTACTCGGACAGATTTGTTTGGCATGAATATTGAAACATCGCGTGCATGATTTGATTCGGTTTCGCATGCCAACATGAAAGAACAAGTTTCAGGTGATGTGCCTAGCGATATCTGAAGATGCCGACACATCTGGAAGCTCGAAGGTGCTGCTGATCTTGGAACAATACTACATCCGGTCACAGCGCATTGCGATCCCAACGCAACTCGACATGAGAGGGTGCCAGCAAAATCCAGTAGAAGATTATACATGCTGAGGGTAGTAGTGTGCCATTTGGAAATGTGTTAACATATATAACTGATATGATATTGAAAACCTTAGCTGATTTCGCTTGTTGAAAACAAAGAAATAGCAGCGCTCCTATTTTTGCTATGCTGCAAAACCAGACTACAGAGTCTGGAGACGTTTGTCTTCTTCAGAGGCTTCAGGAGGAAATCCTGTGCTCCTTCGTCCAGTCATTTGTGTAAGCAAAAAACCGTAACTGATGAACACTGAACACAAGAACACTGCGTTTATGTGTTTTTTGTATATATACATTTGATGTGTATATTTTTGCATGAAAACACGACTAGGAGGGGTACCTAAATATATTCCAAACCGAAATTGGTAGTTTCATTTTTCTAGACTTTGTAATGCCCTTATTTGCAAATAGAAAAAATCAAGAAATTAGACAGTATATGTCTGCATGATAGTTGGCATGCTGCTGCAAAATTATGCTATGTTATGTGATATGTTATAGTTCATTTGGTGTGTATATATTTGTTGAAGAGACCCGCGGGTACCCGTGGGTACCCATTACCCATTCAAATAAGTTGGGTACCCATTAGAACCGGGTACCCGTTGAAATGGGGCGGGTCGACCCGTTGACCCGGTAGTGATGGGTCGGGACGGGTTATGATTGAACGGGTCGGGTACCCGCCCCATGAACACCCCTACCCAAAAGAGACCACCATCCCCTGTAGAGCACATTCTCTTCTCATACCCTTCTATCGCTGAACCCACTGTCAGCTCCGAGGCCCTCTTGGCAACACCCTCGAGTTTCCCTGACCCGTGTACATGCCTGGTTTCGGATCTGCCTCGCTTATATCCCTGAGATCCGGATTCGAAGACCTTGATCCGCCTTGTCGGGCTCCCCCCTCGTCCGCTCGGCTCCGTCGTTGATGACGGAACCCGACCTGATCCCACGACCAACCTCCCACGAAAGGGGACCCCCATCTTCCCACGATGTGCCACGTCTTCCGTCCGTCCGACTTCACCAGTCATCACGACCCACGAATTGTGCCTCAGATTTACTGCTCCAAAAAAGATCACGACAAACCCATGATTATGCAAAATTGTCAAGTTTGATTGCTGCAGACAAATAGTTTCCTGATCCACGGGATTCGCCACATTCTGTGGGATTGATTGTGAAAGGCTAAGAGGTGCTGAAAACATGGAATTTGGTGAAACGGCCGTCGCGATTAACGAAAGCCTAGCCATCGCGCTTGGCCCCCTTTGTGCTGCCTCGCCGCGCTACAGAAGATAAATACTACTAGTAGGAATCCCGTGCGCTGCACGGGAAACATGCATGGAAATAAAAACAATAATCAATTATTGGACATAATCTTGTAATATAATCTGCATCAAATAGTTCCCAATATTTTTTGCTGGATTTTTTCATAAGCATAAGAAAAAGAGATAAGATTACTATCTACATATGATCTTGACAATTTTGATAAATACTTTTAGTTAAAAAGCTTATAAGTTAGCAACATCTGGACTATTGCAATAAAAAAGCATAAAGATGGTCAATGTTACTCGCAATTGAAGATGTGTAATGTATAGCGAACAGAAAACGATCTGAATTTACACCTAAGATTGTCCGGGATATTCCTGACACTTAATGATATAGATCAACATGTTGTATACCACGCAAGTTAATAATAAATGAGCTAAATAGGCACAATAACTCTGGTGGATTAACTCGTTATATACAATATTTAGAATACGACTTTTACAAATGACAGGAAATCAATACTCTCATGTCAACACAATTACAATAGAAATATTAGTGGAAAATTACTACTATTCACGGGAAAATAAATTGACAATGGAAATAAATGATTTATAAATTAGATTAAACCGGAAATAAACTATCTCATCTTAACATAAACAAACAAAAAGCTTAACATAGTGAAATACATGGTACAGAACTCACTTATTATGAACCAACAACAACCACATATCAAAATTAAAAGAGATAAGGGAGAAGATGGATCCTGAGAAGTAAATTGTTGCTAACCATTTAAAACTATTAATGTGATATCTTTTAACATAATGTTATTTTTTTGAGTTCAAGAGTGGTATTGGAAGCATAAACATCTTATATTATTTTTGAATGCAAAAATTCAATGGTAATATTTTTAATGTAAAAATTCAATGGCAGTACGGCATGTTCTGTGTAAAGAAGGTAAACATTGCCTCTTATCCATGAAAGAATATTATGAAGCTTGCAAATCTAATATATCGTATATAAAAGGACATTGATACCTCGGACGAGATCAACAGCTTGGGAATCGAGCGTCATGGTCCCTACTATGAGATTCACATGGAGCTTTAGCCGGTACCTCTTTTGCACGTTTCCGTCAACCACAGACACAAACTCACTTATTATGAACTAACAACAACCACATATCAAAATTAAAAGAGATGGATCCAGAGAAGTAAACTCTTGGTAATCATTACCTTTATCTTCACCTTTATCTCCTGTAAATGCATCACCATTGGCCTGGCGAAGGGAGGGATGGACACGGGAGGCACAACATGAAAGATATGAAAGATGCGCAGGTTAAGGATGCGATTGTAAAGGAGGCGGGCAATGGACTAAGAGTGTGTCGTAGGAGCAAAGCAGAGGGTTCTGGTGCTTCATGTTATACGGCTTCGAGGGAGCTGATCCTATACGGCTTCTATGATCCTATACGGCTTCGAGGGGTGATGGACTAAGCTCGCCTCTCGTGTATGTGAACAGAGTAGCAGTGAGCACCGTAGAGGATCGTCTTGTCGGAGGAGAGGCGTAGCTTGCTGAAGATGGAGGGAGATGAAGTGACGCTGTAGAGGGAGGCGCGAGCAGCGATGCCAGAAAAAAAGTGTGATTTCAATGCAGATGATGGCAGAGGAAACGGTGGAGAAGCTGAACGATGATGTCTGGCGTGTGCAGTAAGCTATAGTCATACTTATCCAAGGAAGCACACTTACTACGAAAACGTAAGCAGCAAGCTATGCACAGGCAATGTCAGGAATGATAGCTTTTACCAACTAATACTGCGGTTTTTACCAGTATTTCAGGAACATTTAGAATACAAATATCATTTGTTTAGCAAAAAAACACATACACACATGTAAATGGCATTAGTATAACAAAAAAGAAACCTGCCACTACATCTGTATAATCACATCAAGAACCCGATAGCTTGCGAGACAGAAAACTGCCTAAATCCGGAAGCAGAATAAATAGTGTTCCAACTATAAAATATCATTGAAAGAAACTGATAGGTAGGTGGATCGCACGCGATCAAAAATCGCGATCCCCTCCCCCAATTATCAAGATCGAGATTTCCCTCCTGCCACCGCTGCTCCCGATTGAATCGGCATCGTCGACGTCGAGCCCCCGCCGTCGACCAAACACGCGCCCTCTGTGCCGCAACAGCCACCGGACCCCTATGTATGCCAACATGTAGGTCACCGGTGCCTGCAGAAAGGTAGCAGGCGACTAATCAACGCCTCTGCTGGTCGACAACAGCTCGGCAGACAACGGATCCTCCGCTCGATGGGATAATTAGGTTTGTGGGGAGAGGGAGTTGTTGAGAAAGGGCATTACAGGAGTTGCGTTGCCAATAGAAGGGTAAAAACGGAATGAACGGAGAGGTAGGAGGGTAAAAATGGAATGATGCGAAGGGACAAAAGGGTAAAACTGGAATGTAATGTGCAAAAAGAAATACCTTTGACGCTCTTTAATTTATATATATTGGATTAGTTGTGTGCTTGTAAATAGTTTGGATTACACTAAAATCCATTCTTATAGTGAGAGGTTGTAAGCCTTGGGAAGGTCAAGCTGAGGCATAAGACACAACCCTTGTATAGGGGTTGGATCTCTATTAATCTCAGTGCACTATAATTTGCTTATTATGGATTGCTTCTTGTTTTTAAGTTTTTTATTTTAAATTGTTATTTCTTCATTTGGTATCAGAGCCTTCTATGTTAGGTGATTCAGAAGTCAATTAGTTCGACTGATGTCAACAACCATGTCGAATGAAACTTTCCAAATAACCACCCTACTTAGGTGATACTTGTTATACACATTGGAAAAAAAGATGTCTACCTAAATGAAATCATCAATAAGAGTTATATCCTTTTGGAAGGTCACTAAAAAGAGTCTAAAGTCCACGAAGTTGTCAAAGAAATAGGAGGCTACTCACCAACAGATGAAAAGGCAATTCCCCTAAATTGTAAGGCAATGAGTATTTTATATTTTGACTTATCTACTGAATAGGATCTCTCAGTTGGAGTTTCCATATAAAATTTGTAGATGTTTGAGGTTATCTACAAAAGGTCTTACTAAGTCATGAAATAAAAAAATGGATCTATAAAAATCAAGTTCATGTTTTTCAAGATGAAACTAGGAGAATCAATCAAGGAGATGAGTACATGATTCACAAGTATCGTGCAACCATCGAAAGGTCTTGGCAAGGAATACTCAATTGAATATAAAGTTGAGAAATTCATGAGAGCTCTTACAAAGTAATGGTTTCCGAAGATTATCTTTATCGAGGACGCTAATGATCTCATCAAGATTACTTTTGAAAAGTTGATCAATCTCATGGCACATGAAGTCAGCCTTGAGAGTGAAGAAAAAGAAAACCAAAGATGACTTAAAAAGGTAAATGTTTAGCTTCTAACACAAAATTTTTTGATACTGAAATGTGAACAAAAGACAATGAAGACATATCTTTCATTTCTCGATAATTCTGGAAATATGTGAAAGATAGGAGAAAGTTCAAAAAGAAGAATTTGAAGAAAATATATGATCAAGTCATCTGCTAAAGCTATAAAATGAAAAGACATATGTCAAAACAATATCACTTTAGAACGAAGACAAGAAAGAAACAAAATATAGTTAAGAAGAAGAAGCTTATCAAAAGAAAGCCTTCCCAACCACTTGGGATGATTAAGACTCAAGCTCGAGTGAGAATCAAGAAGATTCCAATGCCGAAACGACACAACTTTGTCTCATGACAAATGAAATCGAAGTAAACGAATATATCAATGAACTTATGGAATCATATAATAAAATATTTCATGAGTGCATGGAAATGAAAATGGATAGGGTGCAAATCTGTATCCAAGGAAAAAGATTCCAAACGTCAATTAAGACAAATTCGGCATCTTCTTGTGCGGCCTTGACCTCAGTACTGCCACCATCGTGTTGTAATTTGAGAAGGCTAGCTCTTCTTGTCTTGCGACTACAAGCTATGTCTAGGTTTGGCTCTATGTCTCAACCTGTCAAGGTATGAGACAATTATTCTCAAAATGTCCCTTCTAATTAACAATAATTAACAATAATGTGCCTCTATCTATTTGAGCTCACCCTTTATTAGACGTCACAAGTCGTATATCCCTGCCAAAATTCCTACTTGATCTCGTTCGCCAAGTTTGTCATCTACTCAAACGTTGTCAATGTATGTCCACAGACTAGACCTCTCAATTTGCCTCTCAAGCCATTTCTAAACACGACAATTTGACCTATCTGTGGCAGTCGGGGTGAAATCACGAAACCTCACCAGACCCACAAATTTATGCTGGTAATTCTCTACGTTCTTTGGCCTTTGCTCTAGTTGAGCAAAGTGTTATCGTCTTCATCTCTTTCTTTAGTGACCTGAGTACCAATATATGCTAAAGAGGATCACAAAGTTTAAGTTTTCCAACTTCCAAGGCTTTTTCTAGATGATCTTTGGCGTCTTCCACCACCATTTAATTGCGCTCTCAAGAGTGTTCCTAGCAAATACCACATGGAACTCTTATGGAGTTGCATTCACCTAAATCCTTCTTCGGCCTAAGCATTCAACTCTGGCTATACATCATATTGAAGTATGACCGTTGATTCTCCATTTCAGACACCCGATTAGGGATTTTCCTGAAAGGGCATCCTCATCCTCATCACCCAAATGTCCTATCAGTACATCTGATATTCAAATTTCCCTATCAGGATATCGATCGGAGAACGGTTCACTGATCGATGAACCGTAATATTATTCTGGAAAACTTTTTGAATTTTATATAATTAAAAATAATATATAAAATTATTTGAAAATGAGAATTGATAAATGGTTTGCCGATTCTCATCTGTCAGAAATTGCATTGATCAGCAAACTGTTGACCAATCGACGAATTGTTAACCGATAGATAGATGCTCTGACAGAGAAATTTAAACATCAGATGCTCTTGATAGGACATTTAGGTGATAGGGATACCATGTTAAGAAAATCTCTCCACTCGATCGATTGCTCTTGTTTTAGGTATGAAAATCGTGTTTTACTCTAAATTCTTACTCTATGTGGGTGCTCATCTAGGAAGGCGCCGGATGTCTTCAGGATGTATGACAAGCTCGATGCGTACAAATAGGAATGGAGAGATGGGTATTGGACGAGAAGAGGGAGGAAAAAACTATACATATTTTTAGTAGTTTGCTAAGTTGAAGATTCGACAACAGGAAGATAAATCTATTCAAGTTTACTTGGTCCAGAGAAATTGGAGAAGCTTTATGCTCTTTTCTCTTCGATTAAACTGGTGTATATATCTAGTACAGTACTACCTCAAGATCAGAGGGGATCATCTGCGGTTCCAACGTCTGCTGTAACGCAGGAGATCCGTTGGATGGGGATCGAAATATCTCGAGACGTGTGCCAACTATGGTTGACTCTCATATAAGAGTCGTACAATCTTCATCCAACGGATCTTGAGCAAAGAATCCGTTTCCCCTCACGATACCTTGGCCTATGCAAACTTAATGCTGGTTTTGATGAAATAGTCATTGCAGCCTTAAAGGTGTAAAATTGGGTACTTTGCATGAAGTGCATTAGAGATGTGCATCTCTAGTAACAGGAACTAATTAAGAACAACACATATAAGATGCAATGGGATCGACAACCTCTTATTAGAAGCACACAACACTGACAACAAGACAAAAGCATACATCACATCAAAAGCACGAAGAAGAAAAAGATGCCATGCAGCACATATCAGTTGTTGCAGCAGCGGAAGAGCACGTATTTCTCCATGGGCCTCTTGCACTCGGCGCACACCACTCTATCCTGGAACTTCCCGGTGTCACCCGGCAGAATGAGGCGTGTGCAATGCTCCGGCGTGTGGAACGGCTGCAGAGCCTCCTCCAACGCCGGGAGGAACCCCTCCGTCTCTACCGCCTTCTTCCACGCATCGAACTGGAGGAGACAATCCAGCATCATCCTCCCGTGGGCCTTCACGAACTGGGTGGATCCGTGGCTGATGAGCGCCCACCCTTCCTCGCCGCCGTCGTAGCTGAGGAGGGTCATGACCTCGTGCATGATGGGGTCGTCCTCCATGCTGCGGCCGTGATGCATCTTGGAGTGCCACATGCTCTCCAGCCGGACCCAGAAGAACCAGATCATGGCCGGGTCCTGCCAGAAGGAGCTCAGCTTCTCGCTCGCAATCACGTTCACAGCCTTGCGCACGCGCTCCTTGGGGTTGCTCTTCCCGACGTAAAGCATCTCCAAGGGGAGATTGGCCTCCTTGGCGATGCGCTTGAGGGTCGTGGTGAAGCGCTTGATCCACTCGATGTTCTCGCCGCCGTATAGGCAGACGTATCGCCCTTCGCGGTTCTACGTGTTCCATGAAATGCCCAAAGATTAGAAAAGAAAGAGACCAGTCTTAAATTTACTACAGATATAAAGGAAGCTTTCTGATGAATACCCATTGGAGCACCATCTGGTCGATGTCGTCGACCAGGAACTCGAGGCGCCAGGTCTCCTCCTTCCACAGGGCCTCCTCCCTGTGGCTGGAGAACGGGAAGGCAAGGCTCCCCCATATCCACATCATGTGCAGCGCGTTGGGGCAGGACACCCTCCCCTGCTGGTCCAACACCACCAGCATCGGCTTCTTGTCGAAGTGCCACACGTCTCGTATGTACCTCGTCGTCGCACGGTCCACCTGCAATGGATGCGAAACTGTGTACCTACAGGAAACCCAACACCGGGAATACTTTGAGTTCAAAGATATCAAAACCAATTGCTTTTGAGTTGGATGTTGTACCATATCATCCCTGCGGAGAGTGTCGCAAAGGCCTCCTCCCTCGCGGCGGTCCACGGCTTGTGGCGGTCGACCACGGGAAGCCACACAATCTCGTAGTGCCGCTCAAGCTTCCCTTGGGTGTTGTCACGGTAGAGCTGGTCCAGGATGAAGACCTCGTCTGGAGAGACGTCGAGGTCCGAGATAAGCAGGATCACGATCTTCCGCCGAAGTACGTCCACACTGACACGCTTCTTGGTGATGCCGTCGACGAGGGGGAGGTCGTCTTTGGAGTAGAACAGCCCACGGAGGATCTTATGGTTATCGATATGGATCGTCTCGAAGAGGCGGATCAGCGCGTTGTAGGCTTCGATTTGCTTCTTGTCATCTGCAGAAATTCCTCGATAAATAAAAAACTTTAGTTGGCTTTAAACATATGATAACACCTATTTCTGAATCAGACCTATATATTGGTGGCAGAGATTCAATTGCTTGGTAAGGTGCTCATGAATGTTGGTTAACTTATGGGCCAAGCTCGATAGCTCCCAAGCCTCCGTTGTTGAAGTTATATACCTTGAATTAAAATCATTTACATAAATATTTAACCGGATACGGATACACGAGCATGAAATTATGACAAGAAAGAACATCTCACTCATTGCTGAGGCCAATGAGGCCCATGACCTGTGATGCGCAGGCGATGATGCTCCTGATGATCCAGTAGACGGCGGTGGGGATGTGAGCCATAGCCATGGACATGTCCGGCGTGTCGGGCAAGATGTACTCAGGTGGGAGCTCCTTGAACTGGACGATGCACTCAGTGACGTCGAGGATCACCGAGATGAGGTTGTTGAGGGCCTCGAAGCGGGGACGGAGGGTGTCGGTGTGCTCTAGGATGTCCGGCAGTTGCTTAAGGAGGGCTATGGACTTGGCTAGAGGGTTCACTGTGTGGAGCTGCGCTGTGAGCCAGAACTCACCATAGCCTGTCGCGAAGGCTGCCACGGCCAGGGCCACCTTCGACTCCCACGTGTAGTTGGACAGGAGGTGGAGGACGGAGATGGTGGTGGCATGCGCGTCACCAGCTGCGGTGGTGGTGACCTTGTACGAGATCTGCATCCAAACTACTCTGTTAGATTATACATGACAATTAACCGAACCCAACCAGCATTACTGTTACGTACCTCACAGGAAATCCTATGGATCGTGAAGGCCAGGGCTTCGAGGGTGCCAATAATCCCGGCTTGGTGAAACTTGTCGTCAGTGATCACATCCATGTGAGCCTGCTGCGGCGACTGTTCCAAATCAAAAGAACAGAAAACAAATTAATATAACCAGATATTATTATATCTCTATCCGAATAAAGACAGTACTGTGCATGGAATCGTTGATTGATTACCACCACTACGGTCGGCTTCGCCCTCTGCAAGACGTCCTCCACGATGCGGAGCAGCGGGCGGACGTCGACCTCGCGACCGTCGGGGGTGTGGGTTGCCTGGATCTGCTTCCTCACTGCGGTGTCATCGGACGATGAGAATAGGTGACGCTCGCCCCTGATCAGCTGGTTGTGCACCGCCCTCGAGGTCGCCGGAGCGGTCGTAGTGAGGGCCATCTCTTCTGTATGGCTCAAGGTTGATGGGCAGAGGTGGATGGTGCACTCCATGGGAGAAGCGAGTGGCGATATATATACACATGCAAAGGGGACGAGAATAAAGGGTTGATACCGGACTTTGCTTGGCGGAGGGGGTTGGAGTTTTGTCCTTGAGGCCGAGGGGTGGGGGCTCCATTCTCCGACCCTTTCTCTTTACAGATATTGGAGCTGTGTAGCTTAAGGTGGCACATCCATTTGATATGAAGTTAACAGAGATTTGTAGCTTAAGACGATCCCTCCACCCAGGGACGAAGACAGGAATGTTGACTTGGAGAGGCCAAATAGAATAAAAATATTTTTTAATATACGTTGAGTTTTTTTATTGTAATAATTATTTTAATTTCATATCATACTATCTATGAAATATATGTGTAAATCATCATGAAATACACGATTATTTCTTTTTTTACTTCCAGTACAAATTATAAATTACAATTTAAGGAGCTTTTATATCTTTACCTAAACGAAGTAGATAAGAAACATATGCCATTATAACTGAAACTATTTATATGTTTATCTAAATTATTCGGTGACAAGCATGAATCTAACTTAGAACATTGTTTTAGTATTTGGACTTGCATTCGAAGTGAGATATAAGTGATGTTTAATATATAAGTCGACAAATGAAGATAATGTATACAATTTTATATATGCCATTACAACTTTTATATTTTAATCGAATCCAATATTCTAACTGTTTTATCACAATCTAAGGTATACTTTAGTTAACTTAACAACAAAATGCTAGAGTTTTTATCATCCTAACACAGAAAAATAGGCTACATTTTTTATCTAATGTGATCAAGCACAACAAACTTTGTATAACAAGTAATAAACTAATGTAATCAAATTTTTCATATACATTTATTACTAATTTAATTGATGTATCTCAAACTTCCATCTTTAAATCAAATGAAGAACAATGCAACAAATTGATCAAATGTAACAAATAATTCAACATTTATTGCAATATCATTTGTAGTTAACATATAACAACTAATAATATTAGTCCTTTACCTCTTTAAATTCATAACATTATGCATTTCTAACAACAAATCATATAACAACATTTATCCATTTATATTTTTTTCTAATCATTGGTCAATTTAGCAACGATCTGTATAAATTGTAACGAATAAACTGACAGATAAATTATTGATATATGAATCTTTAGTAAAGATTATCGCATTCATTTCTAATTACAAAACAAAAATTAGTGTCACACTGAGTAATATTCAATATAATAAATTTAACATCAGAAGTTATGATAACAAACATTTAAATTATTTGTTATCTCATGTCAAATTTCTTGTAGTGGATGAATAATGAATTAAAAATTTATTTGATTATGCTGATATATGTACACATCCACAAAAGAGGCTTGGATCAAATCAATAGAAACGGAGCTTGGGACGACGCCGAAGCAGATGTGATGGAGCTGTGGCACGAGAAATGTTGGGGTATGGTTCGTTCACTTTCTTGAACCCGAGAAGAGAGAAAATGTCAATATAGTAAAATATTGTTGTACTATCCGAAAATTAGAATTAAATTGAGGGGAGAATAGACATGCGCTACTGATTTGCATTTATGGAAATAAATAATAAAAAAAGAATGGGAAGTTATGGGGGTCACCAAAGGATGAAAACAGTCGGATACAGATACAAATACCGGTATATCATATCTTACCCAATTTAAAATACGAATATGTGTAACGTCCCGGGCTTAAGTCCCCGGTCCGTTATAGAGGAAAACTAGCCTTGAGAACTTGTTGGGTTCGGGCCCAATTGGACCCGTTGACAACCACCCAAAATGCTTAAGCCCAAGTTGTCAAGTAGTAATCCCCACCACTTATAAACCACACCCATACTTTGTGAGTTTTCCATGTGGTACTACGTTTGGGTTGGGGTGTTACAACCTCCCCCACTTATATTCGCAACGTCCTCGTTGCGACATGGCCCATCACTTCTTCCAGTGATAGTGGCGGTTGCACGTTCCGGGTAGCCATTTCCTCCAACCTCTTTGTAGGGGCGGCTCCACCTCTTGGGTAGCCCTTTCCACTATCAGAGAAAATTTGGCTCTGATACCATTTGTAACGTCCCGGGCTTAAGTTCCCGGTCCGTTATAGAGGAAAACTAGCCCTGAGAACTTGTTGGGTTCGGACCCAATTGAACCCGTTGACAACCACCCAAAATGCTTAAGCCCAAGTTGTCAAGTAGTAATCCCCACCACTTATAAACCACACCCACACTTTGTGAGTTTTCCATGTGGTACTATGTTTGGGTTGGGGTGTTACAATATGAATGCGGATAAGAATATTGACGGATATAAAAAATATATTACCATATCGTTTAAAATGAATACGAATCGGATACGAATAATAAGCGAATATTTTATACACTAACCAAAATACACATGTTTAGGATGGTTTATAGATAAAATAGATATACCAAATATATTTATTTCATAACGAGTATATCAACGATGGTGAATGCAATCAAAAAATATTTTTACACACAATTATAGATAAATTTATGGCTATACTTTTATACTAAAATATATAAAAGAATGCGAATGCGAATATGAAAGTGATATACATTTCTGCTTCCATTTTAAAATGAATATGAATACAAATGCCAAAATATGTATAAAAACGAATATGACCGTAGATCGGATACGAATATATTCATGTTCATTTTCATCCCCGGGCCACCATATCTAATATTTGAAATCGTAAGAGGAAGTTATGCGTGTGATGGTTCACCATCTCGGATAGGAATGAGATTATAGAAATCAAACAATGATTTTTTTTAAATTTAAAAATAGCTAATGACTATTCGGATGGGGGGGCCCAATCACATTTCCTCTTATAATTAGGGAGGAGAGGCATGAGAGACGGGAAGGCCTGGCCCCCTCCCGCCCCCTCTCCCTCCGTCCCTGCATCTGAAGGATATGGAATTATCCTCAAGCGCATCATGGAAGCGTGATCGTCGTATCGGATACGACGAAGAACGACTAGTCATACTAATTGTTCGGTGCAACGGAATTTAAAAAAAATTTCATGTGATGAAACCACACGATCCAAGAACGATTCTCGGATCGTTTCATCTATAACCACAACAAGTTCAAGGAATACCTCTTGAAGCGTGGTTGATCGAGTCTCTAAGAGAAGAGACCTCCCGTCTCAAGTCCGATCGTCGGAGAGAAAGCTTGCGAGCGCGGAGATGAACCGCGTTGTCCTCGCAATCCAACAAGATGATCCAAGTACGGTTGCTCCTGATCTCGTCGTAGGAGATCAAACGTCTCCTTCGTGAGCGTAGCACTACAAGAAGACGGAGAACCGAAGAACGTCGAAGCGGCGGCGCGGTGGCAAGAGCGTCGACGAGAACCTCTCCTCTAGGGTTTGATGGTCGGCCTCCAAATAGAGGGAGAGAGGGTTGTCGTGTATGAAGAAAGAGAGAGAGAGAGAGCGCTTCAATATTGCATGTTCATAGAGAGCATGGTATGCCTCTCTATTTATAGGGTTTTTGGATCCATGGATCTCAATCCATGGGACACATAAAATCAATGTACGAGATTGATTTATGTCAATCCAATGGTCAAGAATGTTGTTGGTAAAACTAACAACTTATGATCTAATTTAGATTAAAATATATTTGACAAAATCAAATACAAATCAATACTAAATTATACCAACAAATAAGGAGAGAATATATATATATATATATATATATATATGGAGATTACATCTCCATGTATAACATGGTGGACGGCCATCCATTCCAAATAGGACATGGGTGCCGCCCACCTATTTCCTAATGAAGGGCAATCTCATGTTAATTCATGAGATTGCATATCTCCATAGAAATATCTCATTATTTATTTCCAACAATTTTTGTTGGATTTTATTCTTCAAAAATAATTCACAATTATATTTGAGAATATTGCAATCTTGCCATTGAAAAATTGTGAATCATATTCACAACCCAAAACAACATATAATTTACATTGTCAATTAATTACACAATGTGTATCTAATGCACATAATAATTAATCAACAAATATAAATTATAATTAGTTCTATCTAATACATTATAAATCACATTTATAATATATTATGAATAATTGGTTTCTATCCACATTATTCTTATCCATAATAATTAAATCATATTTAATTATATTGGATAATTTCTTCACACATCAAGATGATTAAATCATATTTAATCATTGTTTCTTCATTGCTTGGATCTTATGGAATTATTCTTGAACCCTTCAAGAATAATGTGATTTCTCCACAGATATTTGGAGATAAGGATATGGCGATTGTATTGTTCCACATATAGTGACTTGGATGTTGAGATCACATCTCAAATCCAGATCCCATAGACCTCCCACTGATGCTTGATCAAATTAAGACCATAGACCTAATCTTATCATTGCATCTGAATCTCATTCAGATCAATGTCTAGTTCATGGACTAAGATTAGGTTACTTCTCTAATGAGAGGAGTCACTAAAATCCAAACCTGTTTCATCACTCCCTCGGAATGGAAGCGTCATGGTTATACAATCGTTTATGATCACATCACCCTCAGGTATTCCCAATACCTGTACACCCTACATACTGGAAGACCTAGGATCATTCTGAAGATAAAGATCACTTTTACACTGTCATCTTCAGGGTTTGATCATTAAGTTTCTCAATCTTGGTCACTGGGATTTGGTATAGATCATATGCTTTCTCAAAGCATATATCTTACCTTCAAATTCACGTCATGCCTCCAAAGCATGATGACCATGCATGGAATTTGATCAGTCCCAATACCTCATGAGTGAGCTCATGTCTCCCGGTTTACAAGTGAACCTATATGATCCCTTTGAGAGATTGTATTACTCATATGTCCTTACATGCACACCAGCTCGCCGGTGTATAGACCTTGTGTTGGACATGTGAGCCCACGGCGAGCCATTATGCAATAAATGTTATTGCGAATATCATTCCCTGATCTGAAATGAAGAATAAATAATTTGCATAATAGGTCCCTCTGTACAATTAGGGTTATATACCATGGCCATCTTAATGATCATACAGCTGTTGATTCAATTATTGAATCATAGAGGCTGGTGCTTGGATGAATATCTAAAGGGTTAGATTGAGGACTCATCAAGCATCGTCAAATGATTGTTAAGATGTGATCTCCAGCCTGAGTAGGAGATGGCAATCCTTTCTCACATAGGCTGATATCTGACCGACCTCTTGATGCAGGTCCTCTGCATAGGAATAGAGATTCGGAGGTGTCAGATTAGTTAGGTCAAAGAGTTGACTTAATGAGATCGAGATAACCTAAGTCCTATGTTGAATGCTGTCACAGCATAGGCACGCATCTTCTGACCGGAGACAGATGTATTGCTATATGTCTGAGTATGTACATTTGATAGACCAATAGGTTGATGACCTAACCAAGGTCTATACACCGGTGCGTTGGTGTGCATATAAGGGCATATGAGTAATACGATCTCTCAAAGGGATCATACAGGTTCACTACTGAACCGGAAGACATGAGCTCACTCATGAGATATTGGGAAGAATCAAATTCCGTGCACGGTCGTCTTGCTTTGGAAGCTTGACTGAATTTGTAGGTTTGATATATACTTTTGGAAAGTATATGATCAAGACCTAGGTATGATATATGCTTTTGGAAAGTATATGATCGATACCAAATCCCAATGATCAAATGAGAAACTTGGTGATCAAACCCTGAAGAAGACAGTGTAAAATAGATCTTGATCTTCGGGTTCACCATGGGTCTTCCAGTATACAGGATGTACATGTATTGGGAATACCTGAAGGGTGATGTGATCATAAATGATTGTATATCCATGACGCTTCCCTTCCGAGGGAGTGATGAAACATGTCTGGATTTTAGTGACTCCTTTCAGTAGAGAAGCGATCCGATCTTAGTCCAAGTGTTGGACATTGGTCTGAATGAGATTCAGATTCAATGAGAAGATTGGATTTGCGGTCTTGATTTAATCAAGCATCTGTGGGAGGTTCGTAAGATCTGGATTTGAGATAAGATCTCAATATCCAAGTCACTATACGTGGAATAATACAATCGTCCTGTCCTTATCTCCAAGTATCTGCGGAGAAAGCACATTATTCTTGAAAGGGTTCAAGAATAATTCATTTGATGAAATGTATATCCAAGCAAGGACTTGATGAGATTTAATTATCAAGCATAATATGAATATGATTCATATTATTATCCAAGATAATTAAATGAGATTTAATTATCAAGGTTAGAGAATGTGGATAATACTATCCATGATATATGTGTATTATAAATGTGATTTATAATATGTATATATAAGAGAGAGAATTTATGTAAATAGCATTTATTAATTAATAGTGTGAATTGGATTCACATTTGGAAATGCAATTTACAAATTAGTTTGGGTTGTGAATATGATTCACATAATGTTCAATGGCATGATTGAAATGATCACAAATTAATTTGGAATTAATTTGGTGTATATTTTTGCAATAATTGAGAGATAAAATAATATAATAAAAAGGAGAAATAAAGCCACCAAATTTAGAGGTGACGTCACCCATGAAAAAGTCATGGGTGACACCCCTTGATTTTAGGAGGCTATATTGACTCTATTTTATTATCTTGATTTATCTCTTAACTAATTTATTTATGTTAAATTAAAATGTGTTGATAATGTTGCAAGATATATTTAATTTAATTATAAATAAATGTTGTTGGTTTTAACCAACAACAATTATAGCCATTGATCTTACATAGACCAAGCCTAGCCGTTGGATCTATGTGTCCATGGATTGAGATCCAATGGATCCTAAACTAATATAAAAGGAGGGCTAGGGTAGCCTTCCAAGGTACATCATTAAGAGTTGTGCAAGGTTACAACTCTCTCTCTCTCTTTCTCATTCTCGCCCTCTCTCTTTCTCTTCTTCATCAAGTGGCCGCCCACTTTGTGTTGAGAAAGGAGAGACTCTCGGCTTTCGCCTTCGACGACTCATGGATCTCCATCTTCTTTGGAGTTGCTTACTCTAAAGGAAGACGACGGATTTTGTTTGACGAAATCGGGGGAGCCATCGCTTGGATCTTCATCGAGGATTGCGGGAAGGAACGTGACTCATCATCGCACCCGCAAGTGCATTCTTCGTGGATCGGACTTAAGACAGGAGGATCTCTACTTTGGGATCTCGCGATCACAACCACGCTTCAAGAGGTATTCCTTATACTTGGTGGTTTGATGAAATGATACGAGAAGTGTTCTCGTGATCATGTGGTTTCATCTTTAGTTTAAAAAATTTTAATTTCCGCTGCATCTAGCGACTAGTGTGACTAATGGCCCCGATTGCATACGATGCGATCGACACGCTTCCGTGATGCGCTTGAGGATTCTCAATATCCTTCAAGTGGCATCAGAGTCAGGTTGAATAAGGTTTTGGATACGATCCATACACCTTAGACGATTTGGTTCTTGAAAGGGTTGCGAATTTTTTTACTGCATTTCAATTTTCGTACCTCTGCATAATTGAATTTTTCTGTACTGTTTAAAATGTTTAAACACGAAATTTTCAATTGGATTTTGTTCCCCATTAAACAAGGAAACCATAGAACTTGAGTTTATTAAATTTGGACTTCATTTGCTCAAGATATGGCTTTTTGAATATGACTATATTCACTGTTGCGGGAACTGCGGATTTGAACGTGATTAACGAGATAATTACGGTTTTAATCCGCCTTGAAATGCGTGCATTATCACTTGGGTTCTTTAATAAATCAAATAGGCAATCTTTGGAAACTTAGTTTGCAATTTTTGGATTTAAATTGATCAAGATATGTTAATTTTAGTGATTGGGGGTCACTGCTGGAAATTGACATTTTTTGATCTTGAACCTTGTGATATGTCATTCAATTATCATGATGAAAATTAATTGTTAATTTTCTGGAATAATTAGTGATAAATATTTGTGAAATATTTAAAGAGATAATTATTTCATTGAATGACACTTGCCTGAACCACAATGATGAGATATTAGATCTTGATCATTGATTCATCAACAAACATTGATTTCATGAAAACCATAGTTTATCCTACAATAGTTGTAGGACAACTTTTACATGAAAAACCCTCTTGCTTGAGTAGGATTGGGGATTTATCTAGCAAATCTCCTTATAATATAATCAAAAATATTTTGATGTATATTATATGGTATAATTTCGGTTGAAAAACCGATGAGCATCTCAAAGTACATGATGATCTATCTGGTATTATCCTTTCCCGAGGCGGATGTGGTGCCTAGTCGGAGAGCATTGGGGCCATGGGTTGCAACGTATGTGGTCCGTCCCACTCTCGTCGGTACTGGCCATGACAGCGGGTAGGGACTGTATAATACCGGAGACAGACAATGTGTATTTTTCTAATTATTAAAATTCGAATAATACGTACTTTGAGTATATACCTACTATTCAAGTAAAAGACATGTTTGTTGATTGATGATTGGATTGATGATTAATTTAATGTGATTAAATTAATTATATCCAATAAACACTCTATCATGAATAGATGTGTATTTCCCTTGGAAGAATTAATTATGTGAATGTGATTCACGATAATTAATTATACAATTTGAATATGAGGTGGAGGATCACATAAGTGACATCCATGGTCTCCCGTCAAGGCAAAGGATTCCGTCGCCAGTTGTTGTATATAGGAGACGCCTGTCCGAAGTGACAGATCCTATATATGATTTAATTAGATCGGGTTCTTTACTTCTCGAAAGAGTAAGGCCGTATACGTAGTGACCCCAATATCGGGTCCTCATATTATTGGGGCGATATTGGATTGCGTATAGCGAGTATTAAGCCTGTTGACGGTTGGTTCAATTAATGACGGGTCAACATCATCTTAGGGGTGGTGGGCCCGGGTGTTAAAGACCGAATTGGGAGATGCAAGTTGGACTTGCAAGGTGGAATGTGTTCCCGCTTCTTTTTATCCGAGTTGTAGGTTCTCATATTATTGGGATGCAATGAGGATAGGAAAGGAGATCCCAGATCTTGCTAGAGATATAATGGTAAGAATATCTCTTACATTGAAAGTGATTAAGGGAATGAACTTTCAATGTTGACAAGGCAAGACGACTTTGATATAAAATTCCTAAATCAAAGTAAAACATGTATATATAATATATATATACTCTTATGCAAATTTCTTATTTCAGATAATCCATCATTAAACCCACTCAATGTTATACTCAATGATAACCAGTAAAAATATCTTGGATTGGACTCATGATCCAGATATTGTACTTGCAATTGGACACATAATGTATGTGGTTGCAGTGTGCAAGTCCCCTCAACATAATGAGGAAGGGCAATTAAATAAGACAATAAGACATCACCTTAGGGTTTGTATGTCTCTACAGTCTTGATCTTTCATCGAGTGTACTTTGGAAGTGACATGTCGATGGTGATCGTAATTGTCGAATAATCCTTATAAAATAAAAGAAGATATTTTGGCATACGTATGTGCTCTAGACATTTAATCATGAATGACTTGGTTCTCTGTATTATGCAGAATGGTGGCTCGAAAGAGATGATGTATTCAAAATGTTTGAATACCTACCTTAACCTAAATCTCTAAGAGTTAAGATGCATGTAGATGTGATGAGTGTCATCATTCTGCTGTCTATACTCTAGTCATTCATGAAGCTTCATAATATTTATATTGTATGAATTAAATGAAGCATGTATAAATGTTGAAGTTCTCTTATATTGAAATTTTTTGAGTTCAACGTAAGAGATTCTTTGTCTTGAACAATGGTTGTTTATAGACAAAGAGAGTACAATGGAAGCATGGGTCAGACCCGAGTAAGAAGGAAAATCAAAGAGTTGACCTACTTCTGTGACTTCCATATCACATCCAAAGAGTTGGATGAATGGCAATGCTGCAATAAGTTGATGTGTTGATAGTATGGCTATCAAGTCTGTCTAAAATCCTTAGTGAAGGACTCAGATAGAGCATCAGAATAATCTACATATAATCATTGACTCTGACTTTCTTATTTCATAAGATAGAGTCTAACAATTGTATCCCAATCTTCTAATAACATTTGCAATTGGTTGCATGTATATATTAGAAGATTAGAAATTTGATCTTAAGGTTTAAAAGTCATCTACATGGATATTGATGTAGTTGTGACAACAATCTCTATTGGATAGATGGACTTCATATTCTCAGTGGGAGAGCCCTTAGTCTTAGAGAATGTCTCTATGACCTAGATATTAGAATACCCTCATTGTTTGTTTCTAAATGTTGGAAATAAACATGAATTCTGAGATAGAACTATCATAAAGAGTTATGATGGAAATATTTCAGATAGTAATCTAACATCTAGCGGACTCCACAAAACTAGAAAATTAATGAATGGTTCATTAAGATTTCTAATACTGAAAATCAAACCTTATACGATCAATAGGAGGATGAAGATCATTTGATAATGATCTGGCATCAAGCCTTGGACATTTGTCTATTGATTTGATCAATAGACTAGTAAGAGATGAAACTTTAGAATGTCTAAAATTTCAAATCTTACATACTTATGAATATTGTATTCGAAGTAAAATGTCCAATACACCCTTCTCTCGGAATGGTGTTAGATGTCGAGGTATTCAAGATCTCATACATATTGATGTATGTAGATCATCTATATCATAGTAAACATTATGGATATGTGATATCTATTGATGATTATGTATGATATGAGATTTATTCTCTTCACCTGAGAAACCTTTGAAATGTTCAAAGATTTCACAATTTTGGTTTAGAACCAAAGTTTGAAGGAAGATTAAATGAATTTGATCTAAACAAGGTAGCAAGTACCTATTAGATAAAATTCAAAGAATACCTTATGGAGATATGAATATCATTTCTATCTCACTCCTCCTAATACACCTAAACTCAATGGAGTTGTAGGGAGATACAATTGGATCATGTGTGACATGATTTGATCAATGATGAATTTTTAGCATAATTTCCTCTTAGTTTCCAGGTATATATGTGTAGTAGAGACTACAATATATATATCCTTAATAAGGTTCCATGGATGTAAGCTGGAATCTAGCACTTGAGAGTGCTACTTCATTAGGAAAATAAAGAATGGTATTGGATACCTACTTTATGACCTTGAGATTCTTAAAAGATCTCATCTCTGAGAATGTGATTCTTGGAGGATTGAGACTCTTGAGAATCAAGATGAAAATGAAGTAAAGGAACTCATTTAATCTTGAGAAGATAATGAGGCTCCTGAAATCGGAAACTAAAAGGACAATTAAAGATGAAACATTAATACCTCTTCAAATGAGTTTGAGGATGTATTCCATGTGTCAGCCAAGTCTGATAATGATCGGACTTCATGTGATGAAGCTCCTAAGGATCATGACATGGAATGATGGATATTAGCAATAAAGTCTAAAGTAGACTTCATATACAAATGTTGTATATGGACCGTCGAGGATCCATCTATAAGGGTTAGACCCATTAAGGTGTAAATGGATCTTCAAGAGAAAGGGAACGAGATGAGAAGGTAGAGACCTTCAAAGCTCGGTTCGTAGCCATAAGCTACACATTGGAAGAGAAGACATTGCTTGCAATGAGACTTGCTCTTCGGTAACCATGCTTAAAATCATCAGAATATTGCTAACCTTAGCTACACAACTTGACGATTGCATCTTCAGGATGTAATTCAAGATTGCATTCCTCTAAGAATACCTCTCGGAGGATATTCACATGAAGTAACCCCAGGGCTTCATGGTTGAGGAAAGCAATGTGAAAGCTAAAGAAAATCCATCTGTGGACTCAAATAAGCTTCTTAAAGATGGAACATAAGATTTGATGAAATTATAAATGTTATGATTTCAAATAGAATCTTGATGAACCATGTGAAGCTTAGTGGGGGTGCCATTGTGTTCATCGTGCTAAATGTAGATAATATCCTAATCATTTGGAATGATATAAGGATGATAATGAGTGTTTTATAGACTGGCTATTCCATACCTTGAGATATGATCTCAAGAATACCTCTTAGATCTTAGCTCTGAAGGAGTTCAGAAGCAAAGAAAAGAGGGTATTGGGACTGTCACATTTGTAGTACACCTTGGACATATTCCATTCCTGGAAATTCCAAGAAAGGCTTCCTTCCTTGAGATTTGGTACTGACCTATCTAAAGGAATAGCACCTCAAAGAGTTGAGGAAGTGAATGCTAGAACTGCTTGCACTTGTGCATCGGTTACGAGAAGCTTAGTGTATGCTAGATGTGTACAAAAGCCAGATATCTGTCATGCAGTGGGAGTAGTAAACTGTTACTAATCCTACTATGGAGAAAGAACACTTGATTGCAGAAATAACGATATCTTCAAAGATGACAAGGCTTTAGAGATGGTGATCTCTGAGTCTTATCTTTTAGAGCTTAAGACTTTATAGATAGAGATCTAAAAGGTCTTAACTGTGGATACCTTGAGAGATAGTGATCTCCCGGAATAAGGGTATTCTAATAAGGATTATGGAAATACTGGTTATAATAGTTATTGAGCAATAGTGTCAAGGACACTATAATTGCTTTGTCAAGATTGAGTATAGGTTGCATTAGATGCAACATTCGCATTGGATGCGAGCACTGTTACCTAGGGATATGCAAGTGCCGTAAAAGGACTTGGCATAGTCTTTTGGGAACAGAGTGACTGATCAGCTTACCTAGCTATTTTTCTAAATAGCATATGATTGTCACATGAGTGTGGTTTAAATGATTAGCCCATTAATGGCTCTTTGGGCTAGTGGGAGATTGTTGGACATGTGAGCCCACGGCGAGCCATTATGCAATAAATGTTATTGCGAATATCATTCCCTGATCTGAAATGAAGAATAAATAATTTGCATAATAGGTCCCTCTGTATAATTAGGGTTATGTACCATGGCCATCTCAATGATCATACAGTTGTTGATTCAATTATTGAATCATAGAGGCTGGTGCTTGGATGAATATCTAAAGGGTTAGATTGAGGACTCATCAAGCATCGTCAAATGATTGTTAAGATGTGATCTCCAGCCTGAGTAGGAGATGGCAATCCTTTCTCACATAGGCTGATATCTGACCGACCTCTTGATGCAGGTCCTCTTCATAGGAATAGAGATTCGGAGGTGTCAGATTAGTTAGGTCAAAGAGTTGACTTAACGAGATCGAGATAACCTAAGTCCTATGTTGAATGCTGTCACAGCATAGGCACGCATCCTCTGACTGGAGACAGATGTATTGCTATATGTCTGAGTATGTACATTTGACAGACCAATAGGTTGATGACCTAACCAAGGTCTATACACTGGCGCGTTGGTGTGCATATAAGGGCATATGAGTAATACGATCTCTCAAAGGGATCATACAGGTTCACTACTGAACCGGAAGACATGAGCTCACTCATGAGATATTGGGAAGAATCAAATTCCGTGCACGGTCGTCTTGCTTTGGAAGCTTGACTGAATTTGTAGGTTTGATATATACTTTTGGAAAGTATATGATCAAGACCTAGGTATGATATATGCTTTTGGAAAGTATATGATCGATACCAAATCCCAATGATCAAATGAGAAACTTGGTGATCAAACCCTGAAGAAGACAGTGTAAAATAGATCTTGATCTTCGGGTTGACCATGGGTCTTCCAGTATGCAGGATGTACAGGTATTGGGAATACCTGAAGGGTGATGTGATCATAAATGATTGTATATCCATGACGCTTCCATTCCGAGGGAGTGATGAAACAGGTCTGGATTTTAGTGACTCCTTTCAGTAGAGAAGCGATTCGATCTTAGTCCAAGTGTTGGACATTGGTCTGAATGAGATTCAGATTCAATGAGAAGATTGGATTTGCGGTCTTGATTTAATCAAGCATCTGTGGGAGATTCGTAAGATCTGGATTTGAGATAAGATCTCAATATCCAAGTCACTATACGTGGAATAATACAATCGCCCTGTCCTTATCTCCAAGTATCTGCGGAGAAAGCACATTATTCTTGAAAGGGTTCAAGAATAATTCATTTGATGAAATGTATATCCAAGCAAGGACTTGATGAGATTTAATTATCAAGCATAATATGAATATGATTCATGTTATTATCCAAGATAATTAAATGAGATTTATTTATCAAGGATTAGAGAATGTAGATAATACTATCCATGATATATGTGTATTATAAATGTGATTTATAATATGTATATATAAGAGAGAGAATTTATGTAAATAGCATTTATTAATTAATAGTGTGAATTGGATTCACATTTGGAAATGCAATTTACAAATTAGTTTGGGTTGTGAATATGATTCACATAATGTTCAATGGCATGATTGAAATATTCACAAATTAATTTGGAATTAATTTGGTGGATATTTTTGCAATAATTGAGAGATAAAATAATATAATAAAAAGGAGAAATAAATCCACCAAATTTAGAGGTGACGTCACCCATGAAAAAGTCATGGGTGACGCCCCTTGATTTTAGGAGGCTATATTGACTCTATTTTATTATCTTGATTTATCTCTTAACTAATTTATTTATGTTAAATTAAAATGTGTTGATAATGTTGCAACATATATTTAATTTAATTATAAATAAATGTTGTTGGTTTTAACCAACAACAATTATAGCCATTGATCTTACATAGACCAAGCCTAGCCGTTGGATCTATGTGTCCATGGATTGAGATCCAGTGGATCCTAAACTAATATAAAAGGAGGGCTAGGGTAGCCTTCCAAGGTACATCATTAAGAGTTGTGCAAGGTTACAACTCTCTCTCTTTCTCATTCTCGCCCTCTCTCTTTCTCTTCTCTATCAAGTGGCCGTCCACTTTGTGTTGAGAAAGGAGAGACTCTCGGCTTTCGCCTTCGACGACTCATGGATCTCCATCTTCTTTGGAGTTGCTTACTCTAAAGGAAGACGACGGATTTCGTTTGACGAAATCGGGGGAGCCATCGCTTGGATCTTCATCGAGGATTGCGGGAAGGAACGTGACTCATCATCACGCCCGCAAGTGCATTCTTCGTGGATCTGACTTAAGACAGGAGGATCTCTACTTTGGGATCTCGCGATCACAACCACGCTTCAAGATGTATTCCTTATACTTGGTGGTTTGATGAAACGATACGAGAAGTGTTCTCGTGATCATGTGGTTTCATCTTTAGTTTAAAAAATTTTAATTTCCGCTGCATCTAGCGACTAGTGCGACTAGTGGCCCCGATTGCATACGATGCGATCGACACGCTTCCGTGATGCGCTTGAGGATTCTCAATATCCTTCACCTTGGTTAGGTCATCAGCCTATTGGTCTGCCAAATGTACACACTCAGACATATAGCAACACATCTGTCTCCGGTCAGAGGATGCATGCCTATGCTGTGACAGTATTCAACATAGGTCTTTGGTTATCTCTATCTCGTTAAGTCAACCCATTGACTCAACTAACCTGACACCTCCGAATCACTATTCCCATGCAGAGGACCTGCATCAAGAGGTCAGTTAGATATCAGTCATATGAGCAAGGATTGCCATCTCCTACTCAGACTGGAGATCATCACTTAACAATCATTTGACGATGCTTGATGTGTCCTCTATCTAACTCCTTAGATATTCATCCAAGCATCAGCCTCTATGATTCATCCAATGAATCAAAAGCTGTATGATCATCAAGTTGGCCATGGTACATAACCCTTATTGTACAGAGGGACCCTATAGTGCATTCATTCATTTAATCTCAGAAAGGGAGTGAAAAATAATCAATAACTTTCATTGATGATTTATTCATTACAATAACATTTATTGTCGAAATGGTTCACTCGGGGCTCACATTGCTAACAATCTCCCACTAGCCCTCAGAACCATTCAAGAACAATCCTTAAACCCATACTCATTACATGCTGGTCAAAAACCTTCTATGTCAGAGGTTTGGTAAGAGGATCAACAACGTTGTCGGTAGAGGCCACCTTGGTGATGATGATGTCACCACGATTTTGTATCTCCCGAATGATGTGGTATTTCCTTTCCACGTGCTTGCTCTTTTGATGCCATATGGGTTCCTTTGCCTGGGCAATGGCTCCCATGTTATCGCATAGTAACGGGATGGGAGTATCAGAGGAAACTACGCCAAGCTCCAGGACGAACTTGCGCAACCACACCGCCTCCTTTGCAGCATCCGATGCGGCAATGTATTCGGCTTCTGTCGTTGAATCTGCAGTAGTGTCCTGCTTCTTGCTTCTCCAGCTCACAGCACCACCATTCATCAAGAACACAAACCCTGATGTCGACTTTCGATCATCTGCATCCGATTGGAAGTCAGAATTTGTATATCCCAAGACTTGGAGATCACCATCTCCATAGACCAAGATGTAATCTTGCGTCCATCTTAGATATTTGAATATGTTCTTTACTGCATTCCAGTGTTGTTCTCCATAGCAGGATTGGTAACGACTTACCATTCCCACTGCATGGCAGATATCTGGTCTAGTACACATCATGGCATACATTAAGCTTCCTACGACTAATGCATAAGGACATCCAGCCATGGCCTTCTTTTCCTCAATAGTTTGAGGAGCCATTCCTTTAGACTGGTGGATACCATGTCTTAAGGGTAGGAATCCTTTCTTGGAACTATCCATACAGAATCGTTCAAGAATCTTCTTAATGTATCCATGTTGTGACAATCCCAAAATCCTCTTTTCTCGATTTCTGAACAACTTCAGGCCTAAGATGTAAGAGGATTCTCCAAGATCTTTCATCTCAAAGGTATGGGATAGCCAAATCTTTACACTGGTCATCATCCCTGTATCATTCCCAATGATAAGGATGTCATCTACATAAAGCACGATAAAGCACGATGAACACAATGGCGCTCCCACTAGTCTTCTTGTATACACAAGGTTCATCAGGATTTTGCACAAAATAATAACTTTTTATGGTTTCGTCAAATCTGATGTTTCAGCTACGAGAAGCTTGTTTGAGCCCATAGATGGATTTCTTCAGCTTGCATACTTTGCCATCCTCAGTCATGAAGCCCTGGGGCTGCTCCATGTAGATATCCTCCTCGAGGTATCCATTGAGGAAAGTCGTCTTGACGTCCATCTGCCAGATGTCATAGTCAAGATATGCAGCTATAGCTAGCAGTGTCCTGATGGATTTAAGCATAGCCACATGAGAGAATGTCTCATCGTAATCGATGCCTTCTCTCTGTGTGTAGCCATTGGCCACTAGCCGTGCCTTGAAAGTCTCTACTTTCCCATCAGGTCCCCTCTTTCTCTTGAAGATCCATATACACCCAATGGGTTTTACCCCTTTAGGTGGATCCTCTAGGGTCCATACACCATTCTTATGCATGGAGTCAATCTCTGACTTCATTGCTAACATCCATCTATCCATGTCTTGATCTGCGAGTGCTTCATCAAATGAAGTAGGATCAATGTCAGTCTCACTTGACACATGGAATCCATACTTTTCAGGTGGTGCAACCACCCTCGAATTCCTTCGAAGAGGTATGGGTGTTTCATCTTTATTTATCTCTTCAGTTTCTGGTCTAGGAAGCTCAAAATCTTGAGGGGATTCAATGAGTTCCTCTACTTCATTTTTATCTTGACCTTTAAGGAAGTCATCCTCTAGAAACTTCACATCTCTAGAGACAAAAACCTTTTGGGTCTCAGGGTCATAGAGCTGGTATCCAATACCATCTTTAACATACCCAATGAAGTAACACTCACGAGTGCGAGATTCCAACTTACTTGCATCCACGTTCTTCGCATGGACTAATCAACCCCAAACCCTCAAGTGATTAACACTAGCTTTGGTTCCATACTAGAGCTCATGAGGAGTCTTAGGTACAGATTTGTTAGGAATCTTATTCAGGATATATATTGCAGTCTCTACTGAATATCCCCAGAAACTAAGAGGTAAATGTGCTTTACTCATCATTGAACGAACCATGTCCATGATGGTCCTGTTGCGTGTTTCAGCAACACCATTAAGTTAGGGAGTTCCAGGAGGAGTGAGATTGGAAACAATTCCATCTTCCTTAAGATATTCCTTGAATTCATCTGATAGGTACTCGCCACCTCGATCAGATCGAATCCATTTAATCTTCCTATCGGTTTGGTTCTCAACCAAAGCCTTGAACTCTTTGAACTTTTCAAAGGTTTCCGATTTATGATGTAATAGGAAGACAAACCCGTATCGCAAATGGTCATCGATAAACGTCAAATAATATCAATATCCATTTCGAGTCACGGTACTGAAGGGACAACATACATCGGTATGTATTAGGTCAATAATACCTTCGCATCTCGTAACCTTGTTACGAAAAGGCATCCTAGTCATTTTACCTCGAATACAATGTTCACAGGTAGGCAAAGATTGAACCTGTAGAAAATCTAAAGGTCCATCGTTTATCAATCTGTTGATCCTATCAACAGATAAATGACCAAGCCTTTGATGCCAAATCATATTCGAATGATTCTTATTCTCCCTGGATCTCTTAGGATTTTTATTAGTGGTTGTAACATTCTTGGCATTCTCATTAATGCACAATTCATAGAGTCCTCCAAAAGTTAAAATACTCTCTGCAATATATTTATCATAATTATTTATGACTAATTTATTACAGAACAGGAATGAATATCCACTTCTAACTAGCTTAGATTCAGATATTAAATTCCTTCTAACTTCAGGTACATAAAGACACTCTTTAAGTACTAGGACTCTACCACTAGATAATGATAGTCGACACGTCCCGACAACGACTGCTGCAACACTTGCATCAGATCCCATTTGGATGACTATCTCCCCTTCTTCAAGACTTCTAGTTTCCTGAAACAAATGCAACAAATTGCATACATGAACAGAAGTATCGGAGTCTACAACCTAACTTCCTTCTCGTCCAACGAGAAAACTAGTTTCAATGATGAAAGTAGATTTCATACCTACTGGGGCTTTACCTTTGTCTGACAACTTCAGGTATTCCGGGCAGTTACGCCTCCAGTGCCCCGACTTTTTGCAGTGGTGACAGATGTCGGTTTTTTTCGACGCCATTAGAGTGGATGCATTGTAAGAAGAGCCAACACCTTGTCCCTTCTTCTTTCTCTTCTGGGCCGGGCCCTTCCGAGAACCTTGCTTCCAACCGCGCTTCCCTCTGACATGTGCAACCATTGCACTGCCAGCGGGACTATCCTTCTTCATTACATCTTCTGCAGATTTTAATGCGGCAAGAAGACCAGCGCTTGTCAATTCCAGCTTGTTCATGTGGAATGACACTACAAAGTTATTGAAAGACTTGGGCAACGACAGCAGAATGAAGTCAGCTTGCATGTCTGCATCCATGGTTGCCCCAAGAGTCTCCAGCTCCGACAAGTACCCAAACATTTTGAGTACATGTTCACGAACCGAAGTCGTTTCCTATATCTTGCAGCGAATGAGATCTCTTTCATAACATTGTACCGCTGGGTGCAGTTAATGTCACCAAACATATCTTTCAGATTCTGCATTATCTCCTGACAAGTGCTCATCTCAACATGTTGTTTCTGCAGAACATTGGAGAGAGAACCCATGATATAGCATCTAGCCAAGACATGATCTTCATCATACTTGTCATTGTATGCTTTTTCTTCCTTGAATTTAGGGTTCTCATGCTTATCCTCGGAGAGCACATAACTTATGCGCTCTGCTGAGAGAACAAGCTCCAAATTACGGATCCAATCCGAGTAATTTGGGCCGGTCAATTGGTTGACCTCAAGAAGCCTACTAAGTGGGTTCAAGAACTCATTTTCTGAAACTGAGAATGCACTATATTCGAACATATTAAACATATATTCATATTTATGATATTTGATTAAGGCATTTTAAATCAAATTGTTCTTGCTCTGTCAACCTTGAAAGTTTATTCCCTTAATTACTTTCAAAGCAAGAGATATACTTACCGTTATATCTCAAGCAAGAACTGTGATCTCCTCCTTATCTTTGTCATATCCCAATAATATGAGAACCTATGACTCCAATAAAGAGAAGTGAGAACACATTCCGCCTTGCAAGTCCAACTTGCATCTCCCAATTCGGTCTTTAATACCCGGGCCCACCACCCCTAAGGTGATGTTGACCCGTCATTAATTGAACCAACCGTCAACAGGAATACAACTCGCTATGCGCAATCCAATATCGCCCCAATAATATGAGGACCCGATATTGGGGTCACTACGCATACGTCCTTACTCTTTCGAGAAGTGACGAGCCCGATCCAGATGCGCTTGCATACATGAGCTGTCACTTCGGACATGTGTCTCCCACATGCAATCCCTGGTGACGGAACCCTTTGCCTTGACGGGAGACCATGGATGTCACTTATGTGATCCTCCATATCATATTCAAATTTTAATCAATTATCATGAATCATATTCATATAATTATTTCTTCCAAGGGAAATGATAACTCCATTCATAATAGAGTGTCTCAATTGAACATAATCAATTTAATCATATTAAATTAATTATCAATCCAATTCAATCAACAAACTTGATTATTTTACTTGAATAAGTATATGGTAATATCTCAAAGTACGTGTTAATTCGAATTTTAATAATTAGAAAATACACCTTGATTTTCTCTGGCATTATACAGTCCCTACCCGCTATCATGGCTAGTACCGACGAGAGTGGGATGGACCACATATGTTGCAACCCGCAACCCCAATGCTCTCCGACTAGTCACCATATCCACCTCGAGAAAGCATAATGCCAGACATATCAAATTGTACTTGAGATGATCATCGGTTTTTCAACCGAAATTATACCATATTGTAATAATCAAAATATTTTTTATTATAAGGAAATTTGTTACCTATTCAAGCATCAAGTTTGATGATTGTGTTTCCAATTAAGATTTAGATAAAATATAATCAATTAATTGGTTGAGGCCAAGTCAATTATGTAAATAATCATCTTCCAATATTTCACAAATATTTTTCATGATTATTTCACGAAATTAACAATTAATTTCACTAATTGACAATCACTTGGTTCTAGATTAGGACTGCAATTTTAGTAGTGACCCCTACTCACTAAAATTAACATATCTCAATCAATTCAAATCCAAATTAGATAAACTCAATTTTCAAAGATTGCTAACTTGATTTAGGACAGAAATCAAGTAATTTTTCATGTATTTAGAGGAGGATCAAAACAGTAAATAACTCTTTAATCATGTTAAGATCTACAGTTCCCGCAACAGTGCATACATGCTCATTAAAACAACCATATCTCGAGCATACGAAATCCGATTTACGCAAAATCAGATCCTATGATTTCCTTATTTAATGGAGAACAAAATACAAGTAAATAATTCGTGCTTAAACATTTTAAACATGGCCGAAATTATTTACTAAACAGATCTACGAAATCAAATGCGATAAAAAAACTTCCGCGGCTTAACGAACCCAAGTCGTTCTCGGTTTGCGAATCATATTTAAAATCGTCAGCCTAAGGCTCTGATACCACTTGAAGGATATGGAATTATCCTCAAGCGCATCACGGAAGCGTGATCGTCGTATCGGATATGACGAAGAACGACTAGTCGTACTAGTTGTTCGGTGCAGCGGAATTTAAAAAAAAATTCATGTGATGAAACCACATGATCCAAGAACGATTGTCAGATCGTTTCATCTATAACCACAACAAGTTCAAGGAATACCTCTTGAAGCGCGGTTGATCGAGTCTCTAAGAGAAGAGACCTCCCGTCTCAAGTCCGATCGTCGGAGAGAAAGCTTGCAAGCGCGGGGATGAACCGCGTTGTCCTCGCAATCCAACAAGATGATCCAAGAACGGTTGCTCCTGATCTCATCGTAGGAGATCGAACGTCTCCTTCGTGAGCGTAGCACTCCAAGAAGACGGAGAACCGAAGAACGTCGAAGCGGCGGCGCGGAGGCAAGAGCATCGACGAGAACCTCTCCTCTAGGGTTTGATGGTCGGCCACCAAATAGAGGGAGAGAGGGCTATCGTGTATGAAGAAAGAGAGAGAGAGAGAGCTTCAATATTGCATGTTCATAGAGAGCATGGTATGCCTCTCTATTTATAGGGTTTTGGGATCCATGGATCTCAATTCATGGGGCATATAAAATCAATGGATGAGATTGATTTATGTCAATCCAATGGTCAAGAATGTTGTCGGTAAAAACTAACAACTTATGATCTAATTTAGATTAGAATATATTTGATAAAATCAAATACAAATCAATCCTAAATTATACCAATAAATAAGGAGAAAATGTATAAATGGAAATTACATCTCCATGTATAACATGGTGGACGGCCACCCATTCCAAATAGGACATGGGTGCCGCCCACTTATTTCCTAATGGAGGGCAATCTCATGTTAATTCATGAGATTGCATATCTCCATAGAAATATCTCATTATTTATTTCCAACAACTTTTGTTGGGTTTTATTCTTAAAAAATAATTCAAAATTATATTTGAGAATATTGCAATCTTGCCATTGAAAAATTGTGAATCATATTCACAACCCAAAACAACATATAATTTACATTGTCAATTAATTACACAATGCGTATCCAATGCACATAATAATTAATCAACAAATATAAATTATAATTAGCTCTCTCTAATACATTATAAATCACATTTATAATATATTATGAGTAATTGGATGTTTCTATCCACATTATTCTTATCCATAATAATTAGATCATATTTAATTATATTGGATAATTTCTTCACCCATCAAGATGATTAAATCATATTTAATCGTTGTTTCTTCATTGCTTGGATCTTATGGAATTATTCTTGAACTCTTCAAGAATAATGCGATTTCTCCACAGATACATGGAGATAAGGACATGACGATTGTATTGTTCCACGTATAGTGACTTGGATGTTGATTACCGAGTTCTTCGAGAGGAGGTACAGTCCACCGAGCCTATTGGTTTGCCATGGAGGCTAGGGCGTCATCAAGACCAACCAATCATCGTGATCGGACGATGCCTGTAGCGAGTTGTTTCCCTGAACTCCTTCTTAATAGGATAAAGAAGATGATGCTCTAGCAGGTCTATTAGTGCTCCTCCAAGATCCAACCAGATCCCATGGACCTCCCACTGATGCTTGATCAAATCAAGACCGTAGACCTAATCTTCTCATTGCATCTGAATCTCATTCAGATCAATGTCCAGTTCATGGACTAAGATTAGGTTACTTCTCTAATGAGAGGAGTCACTAAAATCCAAACCTGTTTCATCACTCCCTCGGAATGGAAGTGTCATGGTTATACAATCGTTTATGATCACATCACCCTCAGGTATTCCCAATACCTGTACATCCCACATACTGGAAGACCTATGATCATTCTGAAGATAAAGATCACTTTTACACTGTCATCTTCAGGGTTTGATCATTAAGTTTCTCAATCTTGGTCACTGGGATTTGGTGTAGATCATATGCTTTCCCAAAGCATATATCTTACCTTCAAATTCATGTCATGCTTCCAAAGCATGACGACCATGCATGGAATTTGATCAGTTCCAATACCTCATGAGTGAACTCATGTCTTCCGGTTCACAAGTGAACCTATATGATCCCTTTGAGAGATCGTATAACTCATATGTCCTTACATGCACACTGGCTCGCCGGTGTATAGACCTTGGTTAGGTCATCAACCTATTGGTCTGCCAAATTTACACACTCTGACATATAGCAATGCATCTGTCTCTGGTCAGAGGATGCATGCCTATGCTGTGACAGTATTCAACATAGGTCTTTGGTTATCTCGATCTCGTTAAGTCAACCCATTGACTCAACTAACCTGACACCTCCGAATTACTATTCCCATGCAGAGGACCTGCATCAAGAGGTCAGTAAGATATCAGCCATATGAGCAAGGGTTGCCATCTCCTACTCAGACTGGAGATCATCACTTAACAATCATTTGACGATGCTTGATGAGTACTCTATCTAACTCCTTAGATATTCGTCCAAGCATCAGCCTCTATGATTCATCCAATGAATCAACTCTGTATGATCATCAAGTTGGCCATGGTACATAACCCTTATTGTACAGAGAGACCCTATAGTGCATTCATTCATTTAATCTCAGAAAGGGAGTGAAAAATAATCAATAACTTTCATTGATAATTTATTCATTACAATAACATTTATTGTAGAAATGGTTCGTCCGGGGCTCACATTGCTAACAGCGTCCACCTAAATCTAAAGCTAATTAAATGTCGGGACATGTTTATTGGAAAGCTGTGCGCAGTTACCAATGTATACTTCACTCAAATAAAAGGATTAATGGTGCAGCTTATTGTCCGCTTGTCTGTTTGTCTCATATCATCAAAACCTAGAATGGACTTGTAATCCCTTTGCTTAATTATCTACGTATCTACAACATTTCACAAAAATTCATTGTCATGTGCTATTTATCTTAATGGTAAAATATCTTATTTTTTAAATAAAATTTGAGTTGCTTAAAAGTTCAGACATTTGATCATTAAGATAAAATAGCAAATGACATTGAATTTTTACAGAATTTGGTAGACATACAAAGGATTAACCGAAAATTCACTTTACATGATTGGATTTTTAGAATCGAAATCGCAAAAAAAAAGAGATTGGGAGTACAACACCTATGTTATAACGTAGGTTACTTCAAAGGATCCACTACCTGAAAGCCTACCTATTTACCTTTCACTTAACAAAATATAAATGACCGGACATAGATACTTGTTAAGCAAACCAAAATAATATGTTCAAATCATATGTAACTCAATATTAATCACTTCGCACAAAATGTGTATGTGCACGGGTGCACGTGCATATTTGTTGGAGAAATGGGGAGGAGCCAAATAGCAAGTCACACTTTTTAATGTACTCTAAAAGTCAATTACTTTGAATTGAAGGTTAGGGCTCAAGATTACCTTTGCATATGAATTAGTCGTTTAAATCTCAACCCACTTCAAGACCCGCATTCGATTAAGTAAATGTGTTAATTTTCAATACTCCGGTTATTTTTGAAGTCTACCTATATGGATAGACATGGTATGGAATTACAAAATGAATGAAATTGAAAACACACATTTTTCTTATTAAATGATGGTTATCTACACAATTTTAAATAAAAATAACACAACTATTAGCATCTAAAGGCCGTGATAATGATATGTTGGGCATCACGAAAGCAAGTCATGGAAACAAATACTTGGATAAATAAGTCTAAAAACCATCACAAAATAATATTTACAAGATCCGTCCATAACTGGGCTACATTCTTGATGGCGATGGTGGGTCTCTCTTAATAGGGTGGAAGCAGTGAAGTACAAAGGATCGTTCCAAACACTAATAATGTGGAAGTTTATATAGTACAACATAATCAATCTTACTAAACAAACAGTCTTCCTAAATGGGTAGGTTTTTCAAATTTCCTTAAATAGGAAGATCTTGAAATCTCCCCCAATAGAAAGAATAGATGGTCTAGGAAATAATTACAATCCTGATTGATCCTCTAATCAATTGTGATTTGGATGGATTCTCAAATTAGAATCTAGATATATACTTTGATCAACTAGAATCTAGAAGAAATTTCACATCAATTAAAATCTAGATAGAAATCAATCAATTATAATTCAAATAATATAAACAATTTCTACTGTGAATTATATTCTCAAATAGTAGAAAAAAATATTGCTAGACTCCACAATGAGTTAAGTTCTTAGATTGCAAAACAAGCATTGTTGGACTCCACCATTAGTTAAAATCTCAAATATAAGAAAAACAACTTGTAGACTCTTTCATGAGTTGAATTACATATAACATAAAAATCATTGCTTAAGTCCATCATGAGTTGAATTCTCATATAGCAGATAACCACTCCATGTCTCCACCTTGAGTTGAATTGTTAGATAGTAAAAAGCCCCTTGCTTGACTCCACTATGAGTTGAATTCTCAAATAATAGAAAAATCACTACTTAAGTCCACCATGTGTTGAATTCTCATTGTTGGACATGTGAGCCCCGAGCGAACCATTCATATAATAAATGCTATTGTAATATATTTGTTTATCAATAAAAATTATTGATGTTTCACTCCCTTTCTGAAATTAAATGAGTGAATGCACTATAAGGCCCCTCTGTACAATTAGGGTTATGTACCATGGCCATCTTGATGATCATATGGCTGTTGATTCATTAAATGAATTATAGATACTGGTGTTTGTGAATATCTAAAGAGTTATATAGGGGACTCATCAAGCACCGTCAAATGATTATTAAGAGATGATCTCCAGCTTAGTAGCAGATGGCAATCCTTTCTCACATAGGCTGATATCTGACCAACCTATTGATGCAGGTCCTCTGCATGAGAATAGTGATTCGAAGGTGTCAGATTAGTTAGGTCAATGGATTGACTTAACGAGATCAAGATGACCTAAGTCCTATGTTGAATGCTGTCCCAGCATAGGCACCCATCCTCTGACCAGAGACAGATGCGTTACTATATGTCTAAGTGTGTACATTTGGCAGACAAATAGGTTGATGACCTAACCAAGGTCTATACACCGACGCACTGGTGTGCATGTAAGGGCATATGAGTAATACGATCTCTCAAAGGGATCATACAAGTTCACTTATGAACCGGAAAACATGAGCTCACTCATGAGGTATTGGGACCAATCAAATTCCATGCATGGTCGTCGTGCTTTGGAAGCATGATAAGAATTTGAAGGTATGATATATGATTTGGGAAAGCATATGATCGATACCGATTCCCAATGACCAAGATTGAGAATCTTGGTGATTAAACCCTAAAGAAGACAATGTAAAATTGATCTTAATCTTCAGGCTGATCATAGGTTTTCTAGTATGCAGGATGTACATGTATTGGGAATACCTGAGGGTGATGTGATCATAAACGATTGTATAACCATGACGCTTCCATTCCGAGGGAGTGGTGAAACAGGTCTGGATTTTAGTGACTCTTCTCAGTGGAGAAGCAATCTGATCTTGGTCCAAGTGTTGGACATTGGTCTGAATGAGATTCAGATGCAATGAGAAGATTAGATTTGCAGTCTTGATTTAATCAAGCATCTATGGAAGGTACGTAAGACCTGGATTTGAGATAAGATCTCAACATCCAAGTCACTATACGTGGAACAATACAATCACCCTGTCCTTATCTCCAAGTATCTGCGGAGAAAGCACATTATTCTTGAAGGAGTTAAAGAATAATTCATTTGATGAATTATATATATCCAAGCAACAAGATGTTGATAATTAAATGAGATTTAATTATCAAGAATAATATGAACGGGATTCATATTATGAGAATGATTATCCAAGATAATTAAATGGGATTTGATTATCAAGGATTACAGACTGTGGATATTGATATCCATGATATCTGTGTATATATATTATAAATGTGATTTATAATATATTAGAGAGAGAGCACCTTTGTAAATAGTATTTGTTAATTGTTAATGTGAATTGGATTCACATTAATCAATTAATTGGAAATGTAATTTACAATTTAGTTTGGGCTGTGAATATGATTCACATATTTTCAATGGCATGATTGAAATATTCACTAATTAATTGGGAATTAATTTAGTGGATAATTTTGCAATAAATATACACTAATTAATTGGGCATTAATTTGGTGGATAATATTGTAAATAAATAAGAGATAATAAGATAAAATAAAAAATGGGATAATTGTCCATCAAATGAGGTGGCGTCACCCATGAATTATTATTTTTAATAATTATCATATTATTAATAATTATCATATTATCTTGTGATAATTAATTTTATTGAATTAAATTATGTTTATGATAATGAAACATATATTTAATTTAATATAAATTAATATGTTGTTGTTTTTGAACAACAATTATCATGACCATTGATTTAAAATACATATCAATCTAACCATTGATTTTGTGACTTCCAAACTAATATAAAAGGAGGGCAACCCTAGCCTCTTCTAAATATACAATATTAAGAGTACACGCCTACTCTCTCTCTCTCTCTCTCTCTCTCTCTCTCTCTCTCTCTCTTTCTTTCTCTAAGGTGGCCGTCCACCTTGTGCTTTGAGGGAACAAGCAATCGTCTCCATGCCATTGTGCTGTCACTTCGATTGCTCGTGGATCTCCATCGATGGATTTTGTTGGACGAAATAAGGAGATTCAATGCTTGGATCTTCATCGAGGATTGCGGGAGGAACGCGTCTCATCATCGCGCCAACAAGTGCCATCTTCGTATATCGGACTTGAGTCAGAAGGATCTCTTGCTTTAGAGATCTTGTGATCGCAACCACGCTTCAAGAGATATTTTTAATACTTTACGGTTTTATAAAACGATCCAAGAAATGTTCTTGTGATCATGTGGTTTCACCTCTTGATTTAAAATTTTTAAATTCTGTTGCATCTTGCGACTAGTACGACTAGTCGTCTTGATCACATGAGATGCGATCAACATGCTTCCGTGATGCACTTGAGGATTCCTCGTATCCTACAAGCGGTATCATAGCATTAGGTTGGAAAAGGTTTTGGATACGATCCACAAACCTAGGATGACTTGTGTTTGAAAGGGTTGCGAAATTTTTTGCTGCATTTCAATTTTCGCATCTCTGTTTAATTGAAATTTTCGGCACTGTTTAAATTATTTAAACACGAAATTTTCAATTTAATTTTGTTCCCCATTAAATAAGGAAACCATAGGATCTGAGTTTATGTAATTTAGATTTCATTTGCTCAAGATATGGCCCTTTGAATAAACATATATTCACTGTTGCGGTAACTGCGAATCTAAACATGATTAATGAGTTAATTACTATTTTGATGCACCTTGAAATACATGAAATATCACTTGGGTTCTGTCGTAAATCAAATTAAAAATATTAGGAAACTAATTTTGCATAATTTGGATTTAAATTGATCAAGATATGTTGATTTTAGTGAGTAGGGGTCACTGCTGAAAATTGGCAAATTTGATCATGAACCATGTGATAGTCATTCAAATAAGTTGATGAAAATTAATTGTTAATTTTCTGAAATAATTAGTGATAAATATTTGTGAAATATTTAAAGAGATAATTATTTCATTGAATGACATTTCACTAGCCAAGATGATAAGATAGTTGATCTTGATCATTAATTGGTTGATATGAAATCATCAACAAACATTGTTTTCATGAAAAATCTTAGTTTATCCTACAATAGTTGTAGGACACCTTTTACATGCAAAACCCTCTTGCTTGAATATGATTGGAAATTTATTTAGCAAATCTCCTTATAATATTATCAAAATGGTTTTGATGAATATTATATGGTATAATTTCGGTTGAAAAACCGATGAGCATCTCAAAGTACATAATGATCTATCTGGCATTATCCTTTCCTGAGGTGGATATGGTGTCTAGTCGGGGAGCGTTGGGGTAGCGGGTTGCACCGGATGTTGTTCGTCTTATCCCGTCGGTACTGGCCATGATAGCGGGTAGGGACTCGATAATGCCGGAGAAGTCAAAGTATATTTTTCTAATTATTAAAATTCGAATAATACATACTTTGAGATTATACCTATTATTCAAGTAATAATCAAGTTTTTTGATTGATAATTGGATTGATAATTAATTTAATGTGATTAAATTGATTATATCCAATTAAAAGCACTCTATTATGAATATATGTGTATTTCCCTTGGAAGAGTTAACTATGTGAATATGATTCACGATAATTAATTATTACAATTTGAATATGAGGTGGAGGATCACATAAGTGACATCCATGGTCTCCCATCAAGGCAGAGGATTCCATCGCCAGATGTTGTATATAGGAGACGTCTGTCCGAAGTGACAGATCCTGTATATGATTTATTTGGATCGGGTTCTTTCCTTCTCAAAAGAGTAGGATCAACATCATCTTAGGGGTGGTGAGTCCGGGTGTTAAAGACCGAATTGGGAAATGCAAGTTGCACTTGCAAGGCGGAATGTGTTCCCACTTTTCTTTATTCGAGTCACAGGTTCTCATATTATTGGGATGGAGGAGATCCCAGATCTTGCTTGAGATATAGCGATAAGTATATCTCTTACTTTGAAAGACAATAAGGGAATAATCTTTCAAAGTTGACATAGCAAGACGAATTTGATTTAAAATACCTTAATCAAATGTTTTAAAAATGAATATATAATTATTTATATATTCTAATATAGTGAATTCTTAATTTTAGAAAATGAAGTCCATGAACCCACTGAGCAGGCTCCTAGAGGTCAATCAGTTGACCGGACCAAATTATTCGGATTGGATCTGAAATTTGGATCTTGTCCTATCTACGGAGCGCGTCTCGTATGTACTATCCAAGGACAAGATAGCAAACCCTAAGACTGCAGAAGATAAATCTTTTAATGAGAAATATGATGAAGACCATAACTTGGCAATGTGCTATATTCTTGGGTCATTATCCAATGTGCTTCAGAAGCAGCATGTGGAAATGAACCATTGCCAAGAGATCATGCTGAATCTGAAGGAAGTGTTTGGTGACATAAACCGCACACAACGCTATAATGTGATGAAATAGCTTATTCGCTGCAAGATGCAGGAAGGGACCTCTGTTAGATAACATGTACTCAAAGTGTTTGGGTACCTCTCTGAATTGGAAACCCTGGGAGCCTACATGGATTCTGATATGCAGGATGATTTCATTCTCCTGTCTCTCCCTAAGTCTTTCAACAACTTTGCCGTGTCTTATCACATGAGCGAAGGCGATTTCACTAACGATGGGCTGTTAGCTGCATTGAAGTCTACAAAAGACATAACGAGGAAGGATGGCTCCTCTGCTAGTGCAATGGTAGTACAAGTAAGAGGAAAGCGCGGTCGGAAGTAAGGTTCTCAGAAGGGCCTGCCCCAGAAGAGAAAGAAGAAGAATTAAGGACTTGGTTCATCTTCTAGTGCTTCCACGTTAATGACATCGAAGAAGACCGATGTCTGTCACCACTGCAAGAAGCCGGGGCACTGGAGGCGTAACTGCCCAGAATACCTGTAGTATGCTGACAAAGGTAAAGCCCCAACAGGTATGAAATCTACTTTCATCATTGAAACTAGTTTTCTCATTGGACAAGAAGGAAGTTGGGTTGTAGATTCTGGTGCTTCTATTCATGTGTGCAATTCATTGCATTTGTTTCAGGAAACTAGGAATCTGGAGCAAGGGGAGATAGTCATCCACATGGGATCTGATGCAAGTGGTGCAACAGTCACCATCGGGACCTGCCGGCTATCATTATCTAGTGTCGAGTCTTAGTACTTAAAGAGTGTCTTTATGTACCTGAAGTCAGGAGGAATTTGATATCTGTATCTAAGATTGTTAGACATGGATATTCCTTCCTTTTCTATAATAAGTTAGTCATTAATCAATATGATAAATTTATTGTGGATGGTGTTCTGACTTCTGGTGGACTCTATGAATTGTGCATTGATGAATGTGTCATGAATGTCACTGCCACTGATAATAAAAACCCTAAAAGATCCAAGGAGAATGGAAATCATTCAAATATGATTTGGCATCAAAGGCTTGGTCATTTATCTGTTAATTGGATCAATAGATTGATAAGGGATGGACCTTTAGATTTTCTATAGGCTCAATCTTTACCTACATGTGAACATTGCATCCGAGGTAAAATGATCAAGATGCCTTTATGTAACAAGGTTGTGAGATGCGAAGGTATTCTCGACCTAATACATACTGATGTATGTGGTCCCTTCAGTACTGCGACTCGAAATGGATATCGATATTATTTGACGTTTATTGATGGCCATTCACGATACGGGTTTATCTTCCTACTACGTCATAAATCTGAAACCTTTGAAAAGTTCAAAGAGTTTAAGGCTTTTGTTGAGAACCAAACCGATAGGAAGATTAAACGGATTCGATCTGATCGAGGTGGTGAGTACCTCTCAGATGAATTCAAGGAATATCTTAAAGAGAATGGAATTGTCTCCAATCTCACTCCCCCAGAAACTCCCCAACTTAATGGTACTGTTGAAAGACACAACAGGACCATCATGGACTTGGTCCGTTCAATGATGAGCAAAGCACGTTTACCTCTTAGTTTCTGGGGATATGCAGTAGAGACTGCAATATATATCCTGAATAAGATTCCTAGCAAATCTGTACCCAAGAATCCTCACGAGCTATGGTATGGAACCAAACCTAGTGTTAATCACTTGAGGGTTTGGGGATGCTTGGTCCATGCAAAGAATGTGGATGCAAGTGAGCTAAAATCTCACACTTGTGAGTGTTACTTCACTAGGTATGTTAAATATGGTATTGGATATCAGCTTTATGACCTTAAGACCCAAAAGTTCTTTGTCTCTAGAGATGTGAAATTTTTGCAGATGATTTTCTTAAAGGTCAAGATAGAAATGAAGTAGAGGAACTCATTGAATCATCTGAGCATTATGAGATTCTTGAACCAGAAACTGAAGAGATAAATAAAGATGAAACTCCTGTACCTCTTCGAAAGAGTTCGAGGGTGGTTGCACCACCTGAAAGGTATGGATTCCATGTGTCAGGTGAGACTGACAATGATCCTTCTTCATTCGATGAAGCACTCACAGATCATGACATGGATAGATGGATGCTAGCAATGAAGTCAGAAATTGACTCCATGCATAAGAATGGTGTATTGACCCTAGAGGATCCACCTAAAGGGATAAAACCCATTGGGTGTAAATGGATCTTCAAAAGAAAAAGGGGACCTGATGGGAAAGTAGAGACTTTCAAGGCATGACTCATAGCCAAGGTCTATACAGAGAGAAGGCATTGACTACGATGAGACATTCTCTCATGTGGCTATGCTTAAGTTCATCAGGACACTGCTAGCTATAGCTGCATCTCTTGACTACGACATCTGGCAGATGGACGTCAAGACATCTTTCCTCATTGGATACCTCGAGGAGGATATCTATATGGAGCAGCCACAAGAATTCACAGTTGAGGATGGAAAAGTATGCAAGCTAAAGAAATCCATCTATGGGATCAAACAAGCTTCTCGTAGCTGGAACATCAGATTTGATGAAACCATAAAGAGTTATGATTTTGTGCAAAATCCTGATAAACCTTGTGTGTACAAGAAGCTTAATGGGAGCACCATTGTGTTCATCATACTTTACGTAGATGATATCCTTATCATTGGGAATGATACATGAATGATGACTAGTGTGAAAATTTGGCTATCCCATACCTTCGAGATGAAAGATCTCGGAGAAGCCTCTTACATCTTAGGCCTGAAGTTGTTCAAAAACCTATAAAAGAGGATATTGGGATTATCACAACATGGATACATTAAGAAGATTCTTGAATGATTCTGTATGGATTGATCTAAGAAAGGATTCTTCCCCTTAAGACATGGTATCCATCTGTCTAAAGGGATGGCTCCTCAAAGTGTTGAGGAAAAGAAAGCCATGGCTGGATGCCCCTATGCATCAGCTGTAGGAAGCTTAATGTCTACCATGATGTGTACTAGGCCAGACATCTGCCATGAAGTGGGAGTGGTAAGTCATTACCGATCCTGCTTTGGAGAGCAACACTGGAATGCAGTAAAGAACATATTCAAATATCTAAGACGGATGCAAGATTACATCTTGGTCAATGGAGATGGTGATCTCCAAGTCTTGGGATATACAGATTCAGACTTCCAGTCAGATATTGATGACCGAAAGTTGACATCAGGTTTTGTATTCATGTTGAACGGTGGTGCTAAGAGCTGGAGAAGCAAGAAGCAGGACACTACGACGGATTCAACAATAGAAGCCGAATACATTGCCGCATCGGATGCTGCAAAGGAGGCGGTGTGGTTGCACAAGTTCATTTTGGAGCTTGGCGTAGTTTCCTTTGATATTCCCATCCTGTTACTCTGCGATAACGCGGGAGACATTGCCCGGGCAAAGGAACCCAGATGGCATCAAAAGAGCAAGCACGTGGAAAGGAAATACCACATCATTCGGGAGATTCAAAAGCATGGTGATATCATCATCACCAAGGTGGTATTTGCCGACAACGTTGCCAATCCTCTTACCAAACTTATGACACAGAAGGTTTTTGACCAACATGTAATGAGTATGGGTTTACGGATTGTACCTGAATGGTTATGAGGGCTAGTGGGAGATTGTTGGACATGTGAGCCCCGGGCGAACCATTCTTACAATAAATGCTATTGTAATATATTTGTTTATCAATAAAAGTTATTGATGTTTCACTCCCTTTCTGAAATTAAATGAATGAATGCACTATAAGGTCCCTCTTTACAATTAGGGTTATGTAACATGGCCATCTTGATGATCATATAGTTGTTGATTCATTAAATGGATCATAGAGGCTGGTGTTTGGATGAATATCTAAAGAGTTAGATAGGGGACTCATCAAGCACTGTCAAATGATTATTAAGAGATGATCTCCATCCTGAGTAGGAGATGGCAATCCTTTCTCACATAGGTTGATATCTGATCGACCTCTTGATGCAGGTCCTCTGCATGGGAATAGTGATTCGGAGGTGTCAGATTAGTTAGGTCAATGGGTTGACTTAAGGGGATCGAGATAACCTAAGTCATATGTTGAATGTTGTCCCATCATAGGAACACATCCTCTGACCAGAGACAGATGTGTTACTATATGTCTAAGTGTGTACATTTGGTAGACCAATAGGTTGATGACCTAACCAAGGTATATACACCGACACACTGGTGTGCATGTAAGGGGCATATGAGTAATACGATCTCTCAAAGGGATCATTCATGTTCACTTATGAACCGGAAGATATGAGCTCACTCATGAGGTATTGGGACCAATTAAATTCCATGCATGGTCATCGTGCTTTGGAAGCATGACAAGAATTTGAAGGTATGATATATGATTTGGGAAAGCATATGATCGATACCGATTCCCAATGACCAAGATTGAGAAACTTGGTGATCAAACCCTGAAGAAGACAGTGTAAAATTGATCTTAATCTTCAGGTTGATCATAGGTTTTCCAGTATGCAGGATGTACAGGTATTGGGAATACCTGAGGGTGATGTGATCATAAACAATTGTATGACCATGACGCTTCCATTCCGAGGGAGTGATGAAATAGGTCTGGATTTTAGTGATTCCTCTCAGTGGAGAAGCAATCTGATCTTGGTTCAAGTGTTGGACATTGGTCTGAATGAGATTTAGATGCAATGAGAAGATTAGATTTGCGGTCTTGATTTAATCAAGCATCTGTGGGAGGTACGTAAGATCTGGATTTGAGATAAGATCTCAACATCCAAGTCACTAGACGTGGAACAATACAATCGCCCTGTCCTTATCTCCAAGTATCTGCGGAGAAAGCACATTATTCTTGAAGGAGTTCAAGAATAATTCATTTGATGAATTATATATATCCAAGCAACAAGATGTTGATTATTAAATGAGATTTAATTATCAAGAATAATATGAATGGGATTCATATTATGAGAATGATTACCCAAGATAATTAAATGGGATTTGATTATCAAGGATTACATATTGAGGATAGTGCTATCCATGATATATGTGTATATATATTATAAATGTGATTTATAATATATTAGAGAGAGAACACCTTTGTAAATAGCATTTGTTAATTGTTAATGTGAATTGGATTCACATTAATCAATTAATTGGAAATGTAATTTACAATTTAGTTTGGGCTGTGAATATGATTCACATATTTTCAATGGCATGATTGAAATACTCACTAATTAATTTGGAATTAATTTAGTAGATAATTTTGCAATAAATATACACTAATTAATTGGTCATTAATTTAGTGATAATATTGCAAATAAATAAGAGATAATAAGATTAAAAAAATGGGATAATTGGCCATCAAATGAGATGGCGTCACCCATGAATTAGTCATGGGTGACACCCCATGATTTTAGATGGGCAATTATCCATTTTTAATAATTATCATATTATCTTGTGATAATTAATTTTATTGAATTAAATTATGTTGATGATAATGCAACATATATTTAATTTAATATAAGTTAATATGTTGTTGTTTTTGAACAACAATTATCATGACCATTGATTTAATATACATATCAATCTAACCATTGATTTTGTATATGCCAGGGATTGTGATCCGTGGACTTCCAAACTAATATAAAAGGAGGGCAACTCTAGCCTCTTCAAAATATACAACATTAAGAGCACACACCTACTCTCTCTCTCTCTCATTCTTGTCCTCTCTCTTTCTCTCTCTAAGGTGGCCGTCCACCTTATGCTCTGAGGGAACAAGCAATCTTCTCCACGCCATTGTGATGTCGCTTCAATTGCTCGTGGATCTCCATCGACATATTTCGTTGGAAGAAATCAAGAGATTCAAGGCTTGGATCTTCATCGAGGATTGCGGGAGGAACGCGTCTCATCATCGCGCTCGCAAGTGCCGTCTTCGTAGATCGGACTTGAGTCAAGAGGATCTCTTGCTTTAGAGATCTCATGATGCAACCACGCTTCAAGAGGTATTTCCAATACTTTATGGTTTGATGAAATGATCCAATAAATGTTCTTGTGATCATGTGGTTTCATCGCTTGATTTAAAATTTTTAAATTCCGCTGCATCTTGCGACTAGTACGACTAGTCTCCCCGATTGCATGAGATGCGATCAACATGCTTCCGTTATGCGCTTGAGGATTCCTCGTATCCTTTCACTCATATAGCAGAAAAAACACTAGTAAACACCATGGAGAGTTGAATTATCAAATATTAGAGAATCTATGACTAGACTCTACCTGAGTTGGATTCTTAGATAACAGAACAACCAATGCGAGATTCAAGCATGAGTTGAATTCTCAGATAACATAAATACCATTGTTAGACTCCACTGTGAATTGAATTAGCAAATAATAGAATAACAACTACTAGAAAGTGTTGTCTATTGAATTCTCATATAACAAAAAAAACTACAAGACTCCACTATGAGTTGAATTCTCATTTAATAGAAAATTCATTGCTAGCTAGACTCAATCATGAGTTGAATGCTCAAATAGTAGAAAAACATGGCTAAATAATACTGTGACTTAAATTCCCATATAGACGAAAAATCATTGCTAGAAGAAATTCACCGCTAAACTCCAATCGAGCTGAATTTTTAAGTAATAGAAACAAATCATGGTTAAACTTCATTGTGAGTTGAATTCTCAAATAATAAAAAAATAGTTATTAAACTCTACTATGCATTGAATTCTCCAACAATAAAAAAAAGTCACTGCTAATGATAATGTGAGTTTAATTTTATATAAAAGAAGAACCATTGCTAGCTAGAATCAACATGAGTTGGATTCTCAGATAGTGAAAAACCCACTATTGGACTCCATAGTTAATTGAAATCTCAAATAGCCGAAAAAACCACTACTAGACCACCACTTGATTTGAATTCTCATATAGTACCATTAATGGACTCCCACAGTAGCAATTGATAAGCACACATGTCATCTCCATGTCCTCGCCTAGTAATCGACATGTCCTCCACAAGTGTGTTGACATGGACTTTTGGTGGTCAGCTTGTCCTCACTAAAGTTTTTGTCACTAACCCTTACTATGGAGGACATGCGCTAGCCTAATTCTCAACGATTCGAGTGGGTGATGATGCATACTCATCCATTCCCAAAAGACAGCTCGTTAGCACACCAGTTTAGCTAGGAACTAGCGAGAACTTTATGCTCTTCAATTTTGGGAAATATAGAGAAATATTTTATAGATTTGGTGGGGTTCTAAAGCTGTACAATCTGCGACAAAGTTATACTTTGTGAATGGATATGTAATATATATGTTATATTTTAAAGAAAACATATATACTAAATATACTATACTTGTGAATCTTTTTGATAGAGATGGAATTCACGCTTACCAGCCGAACCAACTATAAAATGTAAAATACAAAGAGAGAAGACATACATACATGCAGTGTAGAATATAGATATTGGAATTCACTTACATTTATAGACAATAACAAAAACATACTCACTTCTTTTTTTGTTAAGACTTCATTTTTGTGAACCCACTTCTTCATATCTTCCGCCAAATTATTCGATATATTTACTATTTTATTAATTGGCAATTCTTAAATTGAATGTATCTCAATATATATATATATATACCAATTAAAAACTTTTCTTTTATGAAGAAAAAAAATTATGACAAATTCTTAACCATTTACTTAATTATTTACTTGGAATTAATCGAATGAGCGGTTTTTAAATTTAATCTCCCATTTTCTTTAATGATATAAGAAACTAAAAACGATTTACAACCGATCGGTATCAATTATTTTCAATAATCAATCTTTTTGCAATAACAAAAATTATATATATATATGTAAACCCTAGAACAGAAATTGTTACACGGATACAAGTCAGGTATTTTATCTACATATTAATGTATACTTGAAATTTAAATATATCATAAAACCTTCATATATATGGGACCTATAATACATACAACAAAAGATCTTTTAAGGTTTCGAAATCTTAAAAGTTCAACTAATATTATGGTTTTGACACTCATCCTCTTTTCCTTGGTAAAAAAGGTGGATACTTATGCTTTTTCTTGGAATTCTTCTGAAGCTCTTTTTGGAGTTGTGCTATTATTTATTGATGCGGTTCATTAGTGATGAATCTCCATTTCATCACCTTTATTTTTTTATTTTGACCTTAAATACTTAGTTAAATGCATGTATATATCATTACTTTTCCAAAAAAGCACTCTGTAAATTGTAAAAAATATTGCATAAATTATTTATTTAATTCCAAAATAAAAGAATAAAGGAAAGAAAAGAAAAAAAGAAATGAAGTGTCAAGACACTGAGTGATCCTAAATCTCGATACCCAGTCATCATGATGACTTGGTCGACATGGAATAAACTAAGGGGAGATAAGGCAAAAGAACTATACAAAAATACATAAAAATCACATAGAAAATCATGATTTAAATTACCCAATAATTGGTTGTTGAGATTCATTTTAATTTATTATTTTTATACCTCAAATAATAAAATCCTCAACATGAATATTGTATATAAAAATACAAAGAAAAATAAAAAATTGATTTCACAAAAAATAATGCATAATGTGCCCCGGACATACAAAATAAAAAACCATAAAGATAACTTGGCAGACCTTTATCTTCTCCATACTATATCAAAATTGACCAAACTCAACTTTAATTATATATAAAAATTAATAGGCTATTTAATGAAAGTAGTTCATTCAATTTGGAGTTAAGATGAAAAAGTTAGCTTTTTGGCCCTCATTGTGCATTATACATGTATATTATATTCAATATATTTATGATTTATATTTTTCAATTTCTTATATTTTTATAAAATTTAAAATATTATTTTAAATACATATCCATAATTAAAATGAAATAAAATTGTTAAACTAAAATATATCAATTATTCCTATACGTAGGTAAAATGTATTATAATACACATATAAGAATAATGTATATAATAATTTAACTATGTCAATAAACTCATAAAATTACCATAAAAATTACTAAATATCTATTTAAATAATAAAAATATATATAAATATTGTATATAATAATATATATTACAAATTAAAAATTAAGGCACAGAATACATTTTTACCTATGTTTATACATGTAAAAAAGCAACTTAAAATAAATGACTTTGTAAAAATAGTTAAAAATAGGAATTAGACATTATATAAAATTAGAAATATTTTTATGTTTTTACAAAAACTAATTAAATTATTTATTGATTTATGTTCATTTTTGAAGGTATTTGTGCCATGGAATTTCTTGGTTGGTTCACGTGGACCAATAGTGACATGCTTTGCCACTTGGGTTAAGGAATATCAAAGGTCGTTGCGACTCGAATCACGAAGCATAATTAACAAGAAACCACTCAAAATATAGCAATCAAGCACAAAATCAATGTTAGGGGTCAAACACAAGGAACATGAGTGAAACCTAAGAAGTAGACCTAATCAAAAAATAAAAGGCATATTTTTTGTGATTTTTAATTTGCAAATTTTTTATATTTTCAAAATAAGGAAAAAAATATGCAAGCAAGGCTAAAAACTAGTTTCAGTAAAATTTATTAAGACTAAAAACGCTCACAAACAGGAAATAAAAATATTTTGAGTTTTTCAAATATTCAGATGTTTTTGGTGATTTTATAGGATTTTTCCACTTTTTATATGATTTTATAAAAATGAAACAAGAATAAAAGAGTAAAACAATGTACAACCTGGACCAAAAGGCAAGTCTAAAATAGTTAAAATGCCTTGATGTCCTGGAAATGATTTTTATGAAAAAGGAAAAACAATCTAACTAAAATGACTGGAGTCTTAATATTTTGAATTTTCTAAATTTTTTAATGATTTTTATAAGTTTTTTAGAGTTTTAGCTTTTTAGGGTTTTTATGATGGATTTTCAAACAAAAATGTTATTGAATACAAAGCATATAAAAATATATGCACAAAATTTTTTATAGAATTTTTGAGATGATTTTTCAAATTTTTATGTATTTTATAAAATAGACAGAATAGTTTTAGGGTATTTTTCATTTTTAGAAAATACCAAACTAAATTAATTCACAAAAATTACCCTAGATATTACATGTTAATAGGAGTTAATTGTAAATTTTATGGAATTTTTGGAGTTGATTTAGTAATTATTTGATTCAAAACAACACACACAGAATATAGGGACCTACTTGCAAGTATTTGAAAGTTTAAGGACCAAATAATAACAGACATAAAAAGTTCGTGGCTAAACTTGCCATTTATCCAATTAATTCACGTACATGCTCAATAAACTACGCATATGGGTATAACTACAAATACCTAAAAGTTTCTATTCAAAGCATAACAGTCAAAAGCATAGGGGCATAACATGCAAATACACCATCCAAGCACGTGAGACAACACGTGAGTTTAGTGGAGCATGACTAAAATGCAAATACTAAAAGTATGTGTCCAAACTGCAAAATGTTTGTACTGCTACTTATTTTACAATAGTAAAAGACAAAACACAAACTAATGAGGATGAGAAGGAAATATACCCCTTGGGGCACCCGCATGACACGTGAGGGCTCGGGCGGCTCTGATGCTTCACTGAAAAAGATCTGACGATCCTGATACGGTCGGGAACATGCACCTGATATGGGCGGCTACAATACGGATCTAACGAGCCTCAAAAGGTCATGGGCGTATGGTGTAGATCTGCTCTCGGTATTGATTAAACAATTACAAACCATGCCTGGATGAACGGTCCTGATCAGAACTGGAGGAGGAGTATCTAGGGATGAGCATTGGGCTGGGCCGGCCCGGCCCAGCCCGAAGCCCAACCCAAAAAGCCCGGCCCGACCCAGGCCCAAAAGAATATCGGGCCGGGCTTGGGCCCAACATTTAGGCCCAAATTTTTTTTGGGACGGGCTCGGGCTTGGCTCGGCCCAGCCCGACCCGGCCCAAGGGCCCGGCCCGAAGAGGGCCCGAATCCTTTCCCACATCCTATATGTATGAAAACTCCCACCTATTTCATGTGCATTCTCTTCTTGTATCATGTTTTCATACAATGTTTATAAATCAAGAAAGTCAAGCGTGTGATATGAGTTGATGATCAATGTATTTCAATTAAAAAATAATTTTCCTTAATTAGTATTTGGTTTAGATTCTTTTGATTTGAATTTGTTAGTATTTATTTTTTTTCAATCGAAACATTTTCTATTATTGTACATTTATCCAATATGGGTCTTCTACCCATTTTTTAACATGTAGGATCTGGTGCACCTGTTATTGTTAACTGGATAAGTTTGGTTCACTCTTTTAATTTCTATAAATGAGAGACATTCATGGTATCTAGCATTGAGTGCACATGTGTAAAATGAGAATCTTCAGATTTAGTAGAATTAAATTTTAGGTGTTTCACAAGTATTATGTACATGTTTTAAACAATTTTGGCTTGTGTAACTTGAGTTGAGATTAACTTGAAACAAAAGAGTCAAAGTTAATAATATCTAATTGGGAGATGGGCCGGCCCGGCCCAAGCCCGGCCCAAAGGAATTGGGCCGGGCCTGGGCCTGGGCCGAACAAAAAGAAATTTTACGGGCCTAAGCCCGGCCCAAGGCCCGAATTTTTTATGCGGGCTTGGGCCTGGGCCCTTCAAAGCCCGGCCCAGCCCGGCCCATGCTCATCCCTAGGAGTATCTGATCGACGGTGGAAGAGGGTCCTGGAAGAACTCGCCGGGGCCGACCTTCAATCGAGCGAGGATAGAGATCCAACGCTCTGATGGAGGTGCGGAGGAGCTCAACATGATCATGGATGTGCTCCGTGTCTGATGGTGGTTTCTGATGAAGAAGGCAACAATTGGAGAACGGAATGGGGTAGCTCCACCTGTAGCTGCTCCGCCTGAGCAAGAGGGACTCCAGATGATGCTCCTATTGTACACGGGTACCTACAAAGGGTAGAGGGACTCGGGGCGAAGCTCTGGTCCACGTTATTAAAGCTAAAGGCGAAAGAAGAGAAGGTGAGTGAAGCTCGATCTCCAGCGAAGGCGACAGAGGGAGATCCTAGCCACAATCTTGACCTAATGGTAGAGCCTAAGGATGATCATGCTACGGTGCGAGATGTAGGGTGATGAGTAGGTTCGATCAATAAGGATGGGTGTGGGTAACGGGGCTTCGACGATCTGGTCGAAGACAGTTAACATATGTCAACACTAGATGGAATAAATCGAATGGACTGATGAAATGCGGAAGAGAAAGTGGATACATGAAGGTTGGAACGAGTTCCTGAGCTCTAGGTAAATATGGTGGGACGGGTTGTGGCCTTGACCAAGCTGTGGAAGGCTGGGAGGCTACATGCGACGGAGCTCCGGCCACGTAAATGAGCTGCGTGAACCACGCGACCGAATTCCGCTCCAAGGATGGCCTCCGATAGCTGTCACTCAACTAAAGGTGCCTAGGTGTGGAAGAAGGGGCGAGGAACGAGCTAGGGCTTTGGGTAGGCGGAAGAGATACTATATAGGATTCTCCAAGGTCTAGAAGGATCGGCTAAATGCACAAAACCCAAGAGTGATCCGGATCATCCAAGGGACCTGCAAAGATGACAGATGTACGAGGTTTATTGGGTCCAAATTTCAAGGCAAATGGAGATCAGAGGTGGGTTGTAGAAAATCGAGAAATGGGTCCGGCGAACACAATCAGGGTTTGACCTAGTAATGGGGAGACATTGACCAGAGGTCAACACCCGAGCTGGACCAATCAGAAAATCTGATTTTACAAAATATTTACAAAATCAATAAAAAATAGTAAATGACTTCAAAATAAAAAGTGTATAAAATAATTTTTTTATTATTTTTCAAACTATTTTTCTGTTATTTTTAATTATTTTTATGAAAAAATAGTGTATATACAGTATATAGTGGTATATACAAGTATAATATACCTTTGTATTTTCTACAATTATTTTTATTTTCTTATTTTTACACAAATACCCCAATTTTGTATTTATTGATTTTCTATATATTTTTAGGGGTACAAAATAATTTTTATTTTATTTTTATGATTTATTTATAGGTATACAATAAATAGGGGAGTGAAGCATATATATACATGTATTTTGTACAAATGGGAATGGATTTTTATTTTTATTTTTCTGATTTTTATTTTGTTTTTATTTTATTTCTAAGAAGATGTACAAGGAGGTAAAAAGAATACTTTATTTTTATTTTATCAAAAATAATTATTTATATACATAGGTGATATGTACAGCATAGAGTATGCCCTATCTCTCTCTACTTATTTTATTTGGCGGTCAGGTCTTGGCTTGACCTTCTCTTGGGGTTCGAGTCACTTTGCATTTATTCTAAATACCTCCTTCCTTTTTCTTTTCCTTTAATCTTTTATTTTTGCACAAATACATGCTAATTATGCAATATTAACTAATGCATGCTAATGCTAACTTATTGTATTTACACACATTTACGTGATGATTTGCCAAGATAAGTAGCTAAAATAAAAGAATACAGAGTGAGAATCACGGATTCATCACCCTCCTATACTTTACCTTTTCTAGTTCCTTAGTAAACAGTTATTTGAAAAAGAAGAGAAAAAGAGAAGAAAATAAAAAGAAGGAGAATCAAGGTTGACTATTAAACTTGTCTTCATTAAATTGAAGTGTGGAGCTCAGTCAGATCTTTGGATTATTAGTTTGTTGGAACCTTAATTGTGCCTAGGTTTAAGACTCAACAGCCTCTAAGTTCCACCAATCTATGGTCAAGACTCCTTGATAATCCAGATCAGAACAAGTCTACATACACAAACTCTAATGGCCATGAATCTTTTCTTATACGATGTAAGTGATATGTAGCTCCCCATCTCAGAAATGACGAAGAAACAACCCCCCCCGCATAACAAGGTAACTCTAATGCCCTAGTCTAGCACCTCTTTCCTTGAGGGTAGGGTATTTCCTTCTAAGTTCAAGTACAACAGACTCAAGAAGAGGGGAAACCAGAGAATGGACCATGACCGGTGTAGCCATGTATCCCTGTGACGAACCGCAAAATCGACCCTTTAATAATGCTAAATTAGCACTAGGAAATGTCGGTGCAGTCGGGCCGGTTTTGGTCGTCAAAGAGATCACCTCATCTAAAGGTAAGCGATGATAAGATGATCGTATTTATTTTACTTGGCAAGAAACCAAGGTCGAACTCAGGGACACGAGCCTCTCTCGTATTAATCGGATTTAAGTGTATTTAATTCAGTGTTGAATTAAATAACTATAGGTCAAAATATGCAAAGACAATGCATTAAAAATAAACATGCATTTTTTTTATCAATTTTTATCATGCAAATGAATACACATGCAAAGCATCACAAATATGCCCTAGTCACAAATTTATGAGCAAAATATTCAATGAGTCAATTCTAGATTTATTTGAAGTGTCAGAGCTTGATCGTCAAAGTGAACAAGGCATGAGAACTTATTAAAAGCCACTTAGACAACTTAATACTTCATTAAAATTCAAGTCTCTAAGATAAAAGATTAATCATGCCATTAAAAAGTACATCAAACAAGCTCTCAAACGAAACTGAAATCAATTAAAACAGAGGTACGGTGCTCAAGATATGCAAAAAGGAAAGCAAGGGCATAACTGAAAGAAAACTTGAAATAAACTAGCAGACAGGTCCCTGGAAGGGACGAAAATGTAAAAAAATGAAGTACGGGACCTTCCCTGAAAATGACCCACACGCACAGGGGCATTTTTGCAATTATCAAAACCCGCGAGGGCATAATTACAAATTACCCACCGTGCGTGTGATCTGCACGTGACGCAGGACCATTCTGCAATTCTGGAGAAGATATGGGCATCTCTGCAATTTACCCCAGAATAGCACGTGCGATGCACGTGCTATCTAGGCTCGGACGAAGGGCAGGCTCGGCAGAGGTTCGGGGCAGCTTCGGCCAGGCTCGGACGATTCGAAGCGAAGTGCAGGCTCGGAGCAACCAAGCCTGGAGGCTCGGTGGCTGAGGCTCGGTGCTGCTATGGAGAGGACACGTGGCTGCATTGTGGCCGTTGGATCGAGATGATCCAACGGTCGCTGGAGAGGCGGGTCTTGAGCGACGTGGCTGGATCCGTGCCGTCAGATGAAGATCATCCGACGGCAACTGCTCTTCCGTCTTCATCCTCGACTGGCGGCGGCAACTGAACTCCGGTGAAGGAGTCTCTCCTACGCCGCTCCTTCTCCATCGGTGTGGTCTTCCCCGAAGCTCCCTAAGTGGTCGTCGAAGAAGCCCGGAGCTCGGGGAAGGTCCACAGGCCACTGGCGACGCTCGGTGGAGCTCGGATGGTTACCGCGAAGTTGATGAAATCGGCTCCGGCTGATCTCCGATCGTTGAGTGAAGCAAGACCTGCAAGGTTAATAGCGCATAGCCGAAGCGAGAGAAAAGTGCGTGCGTACGACGTGAAGTGAGGTGGAAGCTCAGGCGGGCGTGAAGAGCATGGGAGCTCGAAGCTCCTCCGCCGCGAGGGCGGAGGAGGTGGGTCGGAGGTTCGTAGGAAGGAGATGGTGAGCGGAGGGTTGCGCGGTGAAGGGGGATCGGAGGTGGATCTAATGAGGTGGTCGTCGGAGCGAGGGGATGGCCGGAGAGGCCTAATTAAATCGAGTAAAGAAAATAAAAAAATATCAGAGAAAAGATCGGATGGATGAGATTGGCTCAGGAGATAACGGCTGTGATGGCCGGGTGAAGATGCCATCGGAAGGACCAGAAGGTGACACGTGGCGCATGAAGAGCGAGGCGGGGACGTGCGGTGTAGATGAAGAGCGGGAGATGATCAATGGCTGGGAGAAGGCAGATACGTGGAAGCAGCGGGGCCGTTGGATCCGAAGCGAGATCCAACGGCCAGGGTCGGTGGCGGATAAGACAAAGAGGCCGGGCCACGTGGCGCTTCCAGAATGAGCCACGTGGCCCAATCAGGTTATTCAGAGGGTTTTTCTTATTTTTGAGGGCCCTATTGGCCGAATTTGAGAAAACTCAAAACATGAAAGTTGTAGATCTTGAAGAGATCTACAAGTTTCATGTTGACCAAAACTGGAAATAAAATCAAACAAGGGCCCGAAATATTTTTGAGGGTATTTTTTTAGGTCTAAAAATACCACGAATTTTTGTTTTGTCATTTTTTTGTGGTTTTTAATTTATTTAGGACTCTGTTAATTATAGGGAATTAACAGAGTTTTATTGGCAAACTTCTAAGCAAGGGGGTTAATTATAATAAATAAAGATGATGAAACTGAGGTTCATCACCCCCCTATACTTAAACTATGCTCGTCCTCGAGCATCAAAAAGAATGACTAAGTTGGATTAACCCCCTTGTGCATGTGAATACAGGATCCAAGCTGATCAAGTCCACTTGACTTCAGAGATCCAAAATTCTAGAGTTCAACCCAGCCTTAATCAAGAGGCTTCCGATTCCTCTATTTCTCTAGACTCTCTCTGATGTACATATAAACTAAAGGATATGAAATTTAGTGTTGACCGCAATTCTGAGAGTAGAGTCAATTCGTCATCCAAAATCTTGACCTGAGAAAATCTCCTAAGGACCCAATCCTCAACACTAGGGAATCAATCAAATCTTGCATTCAGTCCACCGTCTCTTTAGTTGTCAGACTTAGAAAATGTGGATGGCAGGCCAGAAAATGGAGGGCATGGGATTGTGTCAATTCTTCTCTCCCTCTCATTGGAACAAGGATTCTCTCTAGTGCCTTTTTACGCAACACATTTTTTTGGTGTTGATCAGTGCATCCGTCAAGAGAAGTTGGAGCCGTCTGCACTTGTTTTCCTGGGAGTACACCGGGGTGTGTCTCTTTTGAGTACCTATTGTACCTTCGACACCCAGACTTGTAGCATTTACGATGCAGAGCCCTTTTTTGGTGCAAGCCCAACTCCTGGTCCTAATAGCGGTGGTCCAAGTGGACACTTTTGAAATGGTTTGGAGCGCTCGCCTTTGGTGGAAGCTCTTTGATAATTGATTTTGTATGGAATGAGAGCTTTTCTTTGACATTTCATTGACTTGTATAATTTGTGGCTAGCTCCACTGCTTTTACCAAGAGTTGGCGCACACTGATCAACATTTTTTATTTATTTTTCACACCCAGGCACTTAGGTCAATATCAAGAGATTAGTATAAGAACCAAGTTCTCATACTGGCTAATATTGCTGACACTCAGGTTTCATGAAGCCTCCAAAGATTTTATCCCATCCTCGAGCATCATTAGATCAAATCCAAACTTGACTTTCTCTTCCCAATCCCTCAGGTGAAAAATCAACTCATCTCAATCAAAACCGCAGTCGTGCATGTGATGTGCTGATCATATTCTCTTTGTCTGAGACTAAGCATGGAATATAGCATGCAAATCTAGAGACCTAGGGGAATGTGGATGATTAAGTCTAAGACCCTGATGGTTAAGGCTGGTTAACCGCAAATCTCAAAGACTTCAAAAAGCTAAGTCTCCTTGACCAATTCAGATCCTGGGTGAAAAGTGTAAGTGTAGAGGACTAATCCAACTTCTTCATTCAAAAACAAGATTTTTTTTAATTTTAATTTTGCTTATTTTTATGGATTTTAGTTTTTAAAGTTAAAACATAGGTTAGACTCAACTTTCCTTGATAAAAGATTTTCAAAACCATGTCACATAAATAAAAGATTTTCAAAACATTTTTCAAAAAGATTTTTCAAAACAAGAAAAACTCATTTTTTTCAAATCATTTTCGAAAATATTTTTATCAAAATAGTGTAACATAGTTAGAAAAGCCGTAAAATCTTTTGAGTTCTCTTAGTCCAAAGAAGTTTACTTTAGCCAAAAAGTTAAATTTTTCAAAATTTTCAGATATTAGCTAAAGTAAGTAAATTGTATATGCGGTATACCCCCCTATCCTTAAACTTTGCTATGTCCTCATAGCACTAGATGTTATGAGTCCATGGATCCATTTAAGTCTATAGGAATATACGGGCACTAAGAGGAGACTCCCCCTATACTTAGGTTAGAAATAACCTAAGTATAAAGGCAAGAAAAGATGAGTAGAGAAATCACAGGGACTTGGGTCCCCCCTATACTTAGGCTGAGATTAGCCTAAGTATAAAGATGGAAATTGATGTTGGAAGAGACCCAAGGTGAACGAAGAAGAGGGATGGATTTACAAGTGAGCGGTTTTGAATCTTGGAGATGAAATGGAGTGACTACGGTTCTGGGGTTGTGTGTCGCAACAAATATGGCTCAATCAAGCAAGCAAAACCCTTAGTTTCACCAACTCACACATGAAACCAACCAAGGTTGGTTGATTATCTTGTCGGTTTTATTGGTGATAAAACTTTAGATAATTACGCAGAGAAAAAATGTGAAATAAAAACCAACGCGTAACTGAGGGTGTTGCTCTCCCAAAACCGAATTTTACTCCATTTTTGGTTGACTTGCAATTAACAGTCCCAATTTTATTTTGAGTTATCACTGAATTAAAGTTAGCACAAAATCAAGAAGTCATCGTCTACCGTTCATTCCATTTTCCATTAATCCTAGGTGATCAAGCTAGGAAATGAAAGCTGAGAAAAACATGTATTCGAAGAAACCGCGATCTAGGCTAAGCGAGAACTCATGCAGTGATTTGACAGAAACACGTGAAAAAAACGGGGGCTGTTTTGAAAACCAAATCCAACATGCATGCAAGTCGAAAAAGCCGCACCTAATCATGCATCTATTAGCGATGATTAATCTTCATTAATTTTTTTTAGCTACATGATGCGAGATTATGTGCGTCTATCATTTAGTGTGTCCTACCTACGATCAAGCACGTAAAAATATGAAAGATAAAATGAGCTCGGAGAGCCGCGTGCCTATCCTAGGTCGACACTCAAGTGGGGACGATCCCCACACAACCACAATCGTTCGATTACAATCGCGAGTCTTCGATCGAAAACCGCTGTAAAAGACGAATTATTAGAAATAAAATGCAACAAAAATGCGAGACATTTTTTTTCTTTTCTTCCTCCTTTGCTCCAAGCATGCTCCTGCGGCTCCTCGCCTCCTTGATCCATCAAGGGACCTGCCACAGAAACAATAGTTAGATATCAATTAAGGAAGAAAAAATTTTATATGCAAAATATGAATATGTGATTATTTGACCTATAAAAAGGAACACCAAATTAAACAAACAAAAATCCAAAAAATAAAAGAAATGAGCCGTGTCCCCGGCAACGGCGCCATCTGACGAACCGCAAAAATCGACCCTTTAAAAATGCTTAATTAGCACTTGGAAATGTCGTAGCAGTCGGGCCGATTTCGGTCGTCAAAGAGATCACCTCATTTAAAGATATGCGATGATAAATCAAAATGAGGTGATCGTGATTTATTTTACTTGGCAAGAAACCAAGGTCGAACTCAGGGACACGAGCCTCTCTCGTATTTATCGGATTTAAGTGTATTTGATTAGGTGTTGAGTTAAAGGCATATAGGTCGAAATATGCAAAGACAAAACAAGACAATGCATTAAAACATAAAACATGCATTTTTTTATCAATTTTTATCATGCAAATGAATACACATGCAAAGCATCACAAATATGCCCTAGTCACAAATTTATGAGCAAAATATTCAATGAGTCAATTCCAGATTTATTTGAAGTGTCAGAGCTTGATCGTCAAAGTGAACAAGGCATGAGAACTTATTAAAAGCCACTTAGACAACTTAATACTTCATTAAAATTCAAGTCTCTAAGATAAAAGATTAATCATGCCATTAAAAAGTACATCAAACAAGCTCTCAAACAAAACTGAAATCAATTAAAACAGAGGTACGGTGCTCAAGATATGCAAAAAGGAAAGCAAGGGCATAACTGAAAGAAAACTTGAAATAAACTAGCAGACAGGTCCCTGGAAGGGACGAAAATGTAAAAAAAATGAAGTATGGGACCTTCCCTGAAAATGACCCACACGCACAGGGGCATTTTTGCAATTATCAAAACCCGCGAGGGCATAATTACAAATTACCCACCGTGCGTGTGATCTGCACGTGACGCAGGACCATTCTGCAATTCTGGAGAAGATATGGGCATCTCTGCAATTTACCCCAGAATAGCACGTGCGATGCACGTGCTATCTAGGCTCGGACGAAGGGCAGGCTCGGCAGAGGTTCGGGGCAGCTTCGGCCAGGCTCGGACGATTCGAAGCGAAGTGCAGGCTCGGTGGAGGCTCGGAGCAACCAAGCCTGGAGGCTCGGTGGCTGAGGCTCGGTGCTGCTATGGAGAGGACACGTGGCTGCATTGTGGCCGTTGGATCGAGATGATCCAACGGTCGCTGGAGAGGCGGGTCTTGAGCGACGTGGCTGGATCCGTGCCGTCAGATGAAGATCATCCGACGGCAACTGCTCTTCCGTCTTCATCCTCGACTGGCGGCGGCAACTGAACTCCGGTGAAGGAGTCTCTCCTCCGCCGCTCCTTCTCCATCGGTGTGGTCTTCCCCGAAGCTCCCTAAGTGGTCGTCGAAGAAGCCCGGAGCTCGGGGAAGGTCCACAGGCCACTGGCGACGCTCGGTGGAGCTCGGATGGTCACCGCGAAGTTGATGACATCGGCTCCGGTCGATCTCCGATCGTTGAGTGAAGCAAGACCTGCAAGGTTAATAGCGCATAGCCGAAGCGAGAGAAAAGTGCGTGCGTACGACGTGAAGTGAGGTGGAAGCTCAGGCGGGCGTGAAGAGCATGGGAGCTCGAAGCTCCTCCGCCGCGAGGGCGGAGGAGGTGGGTCGGAGGTTCGTAGGAAGGAGATGGTGAGCGGAGGGTTGCGCGGTAAAGGGGGATCGGAGGTGGATCTAATGAGGTGGTCGTCGGAGCGAGGGGATGGCCGGAGAGGCCTAATTAAATCGAGTAAAGAAAATAAAAAAATATCAGAGAAAAGATCGGATGGATGAGATTGGCTCAGGAGATAACGGCTGTGATGGCCGGGTGAAGATGCCATCGGAAGGACCAGAAGGTGACACGTGGCGCATGAAGAGCGAGGCGGGGACGTGCGGTGTAGATGAAGAGCGGGAGATGATCAATGGCTGGGAGAAGGCAGATACATGGAAGCAGCGGGGCCGTTGGATCCGAAGCGAGATCCAACGGCCAGGGTCGGTGGCGGATAAGACAAAGAGGCCGGGCCACGTGGCGCTTCCAGAATGGGCCACGTGGCCCAATCAGGTTATTCAGAGGGTTTTTCTTATTTTTGAGGGCCCTATTGGCCGAATTTGAGAAAACTCAAAACATGAAAGTTGTAGATCTTGAAGAGATCTACAAGTTTCATGTTGACCAAAACTGAAAATAAAATCAAACAAGGGCCCGAAATATTTTTGAGGGTATTTTTTTAGGTCTAAAAATACCACGAATTTTTGTTTTGTCATTTTTTTGTGGTTTTTAATTTATTTAGGACTCTGTTAATTATAGGGCATTAACAGAGTTTTATTGGCAAACTTCTAAGCAAGGGGGTTAATTATAATAAATAAAGATGATGAAACTGAGGTTCATTACCCTGGGAGCCCAACTAGTGTAAGTATGTATCCGCTAGCTTCATGAGATGAGAAGGTGGAACATAAGATTTGCTTTATTTGATTATATACACTCCAGCATGCATTTTATTTTCAATCAGGCCTGTCTACTTTTTTAGCATTTTTCTTTTTGCTCATTTTTTTGACGTGCATATGTACACCATATCTGCATGGTGCAACATATATACATAAGGACTTTTTCTTCTTAAGACAATAGACAATCCCTCTTTTGAAGCATTATTGCAACCCACAACTCCTATCTTTAGACCTCAACACCGCCAGACCAAGTTGAGGAACACTTCCTTCCCTAAAGGAAGACGAGAGCTTCCTCCTAGAAGTACTACCCTTGTATGCTACCCCAAGCCAAAGGAAACTACCTCCTCACCACCTCATCCGTAGAGAGCTATGTATAAGGTGCTAATGTAAGTAAAGCCATTGTTTGTGAGAGTCATGTGTGCATTGTTAAGTGTTCTACTTAGGTCATCAAGATGACATGTGGACATGCAAAATTTTTGGAAATGTTTGAATGCATGCATGAATGCAGAAGTTTTACAAACTATTTACAAACGCTTACACACGGTTTTTTGCAAACTTTTATTTTTCAAATATTTTACAAAAATTTTGTACTATATACATGGTTTTGATACAAAAAATATTTACAAGCATTTTAGAAGCAAAACATTTTTACAATCATTTGTACAACAACAGTTTTCTTAAATTGCTACGTACGTGCAATAAAGAATTTTATGTACAGGAAAAATTTTGAATTTTTTGTGATTTTTAGATAAAGGATTTTAGCCAATTTTATCTATTAATACATTCACACAAAGTACAAGTTATGGCTAAAGTATATGTGTAATATATACGACACCCCCTATACTTAGCTCGAACGATGTCCTTAGAGTGATCAAAGAGCGATGACGAAGAGATAACTCATGCTTAGTATAGGGAAGTGAAAAGAAAGGCTATACTACAATGACGAATAAAAGAATGGTATGAATAGAAGTCAGTGAGCCCCCTATACTTAGGATCAAGTAATCCTAAGTATAGTAGACTGTACACAAAAGGGAAACCAAGGGTTAGGATGTACATGTTCTACCTCCCCTATACTTAGGGTAAAATATACCTAAGTATAGGAAGCAAAAGAAAGGTAAAAAGAATCAAAAGAATAATAAAAATTCTGACACCCCCTATACTTAGGGTAAAGTACACCCTAAGTATAGCATAATCACAAGATGCAAATGAGGTGTTAGACTAAAGAATGAGGTGATATAGACATCTGGATTTATATAGGACATAAGAACAATGATAATCAGGCATGAGATGCAAATGATATGAGTCAAAGACCACATCTCATGCAAAATGAATCGGGGCTACGCCAACAATCAAGGGATCATGATCTAGATATGGCTTGAGGCACTGACCATTGATGCGAAAGGTGGAATTAGATGACATCTCAGATTTGTAGATACTACCGTTGTCATGCACCTTTCAGACCAGGTATGGTATTTTCCACTTACTCTGTAATTTCCCTGGAAATAATCTAAGCCTGGCATCTAACAACCATACTCTCTGATCTAGCTCAAACTGCTTATGGCTGATATGAGAATCATGCCATTCCTTTACTCGCTCCTTATACTGTAGGCTATTTGAAAAGGATGTATCTCTAAGCTCCTCCAGGGCTGCCAATTCGGCCTTTCTTTGATCTCATATACTCTCTGAATCTAATAATATATCAGTAACATCCCATAGTGACTTATGCTTAATCTCAATAGGTAAATGGCAAGTCTCTCTATAAACAATACGAAAGGGAGATGGACCCAAAATAGTCTTGAAGGAAGTCCGATATGCCCATAGTACCAAGTCCAAAAGCTGTGACCAATCCTTTCAATCTGAACAGACTACCTTCTGCAATATCATCTTGATCTCCTTGTTCGATACTTCTGCAAGACCATTAGTCTGAGGATGATATGTAGTAGCTACTCGATGGTCTATGTTGAACTTGTTAGCAAGGGCCTTTACCTTGTCATTTATAAAGTGAGACCCCTGATAACCCTAAATTCCCTCAAGACCCGGGTGAAGGTAATAAAACAAGGGTCGTTGCGACCCGGATCTCAGAGGATGGGTATATCAAGAAAAATATCGAACCGCGAAATAAATCAGAGATCAAAACACGAAGTGCGGTCCTAGCTATGAGATTAACCTGGTATAGCACCCAGGGTCGAACACAAGGAGCACGGGTTGGCCAGAGGCCTACGAAGTAGTAAAAATAAAATAAAATACAAAGATTTTTAGTGGTTTTTAATTAGTTATATATTTTTTTTGGATTTTTAAAAGTGAAGAAAATAAAAGAAAGTAAAAACAAGCACACTTGAGCAATTTATTTAACACACCAAAAATCAAGCAAAAATTCAAGAAAAAATGTTTTTATGTTTTTTAGTGTTTTTGGTGAATTTTTGGGAATTTCATAAGGTGTATTTTATTTTCTAAAAATCAAACAGTGCTAAAAAGACAAGGTACTGTCCAGCCAGGCCCAAAACCCAAAGATGAAATATCTAAGGATCTCAAGAGGGCCTGGAGGTAATTTTCCTGTATACTAGAGAAAACAAGGAAAATTCGAGCACCAAAATTATTGTTTTTGGGTTTTTAGATTATTTAATATGATTTTTATAAGTTTTTAGGTGTTTTTGAATTTTTAGGGTTTTTAAGCAATGAAAAATAGCCAAAATTGGCTAGAAAATCAAGCAACACCAGAAACAACACCTAATTTTTATGGAATTTTTGGGGGTGTTTTTATATTTTTTTGTGATTTTTCAAGTGAAACAGTGCCAAAAATAGATGTTTTTGAATTTTTAAAATTAACAAATAAACTCAAAAATGTCCTCCAAAATTCTCAAAAATCCTACAACATGGCAGGAGCCATGTGTCAAATTTTCATCGAATTTAGAGGTGATTTGATATTTTATTCAAAACTAACAAGGGGGCACTGTGCACAGGGACCAAAGTGTAAATACCCGAAGATCTGGGGGTCCAGGTGCAAATAACCCAGCAAGTCACGCGCGTGGCGCGTGCCTGGGGCACTCAGGGACCTTTTGGTAATAAAAACCAAGTCCTAGGACCTTTTGGTAACTCGTACCAAAAAGTCCAAGGGCTATGTTGCAATTAACCCACTAAAATCGCACATGTGCAAATAAAGTGTTCACAGGGGCATAAAAGCAATTACCAAAAAGTTTCTAATCATTCATGAACCAACCAGAACTACAGGATAATAGTTGCAAATAACCCAGACAAAGCACGTGGCGAAGCACGTGGACCACAAATACAGGGGTATAAATGCGAATCTCAACAAGCACAAGGTCCAATGTGCAATTTACCCTACTTAAATAAAATGCATAAAATATTTACAGGACTGGAATTAAAAACACAAACTACGAGGGGGCCTAAGATAAATTACCCCTTATTACACCGACGGCTGGATGAGCGCCACGTAGATGATCGGACGGTCTCGGATGGCTGGCGCTTCTCTCCTTTACGCTAACGGTCCGGATGAAGCCTCGAGATGATCAACGGTATCTGCTCCTCGATGAATGGACGGCCACGATGGAAACTGGAGCGGAGGGCGATCGGACGGTGATGGAGGACCCTCGAAGAACAGGTCTCCGGCGGACTTCGCCGGGCTCGTGCGTGCGCGATAGTCCTCCGTGGAGCCTTCTGAAGGTCGGGGAAGAGTCGTGGACGGCTCCCGCGTCTGCCGGTGGGCTCCGATGATCGAGGCAAGCTCCAGGGAACTCGGACGGCGTCAGCGGAGCTGGGTCTCCTGGCTGAATGGTGAAGGGCCTCAGACAGCCCTCGTTTCGACCTGAAAAGAACACCAGAAGACTCACGGGTCGAGGGCAAATTGCCTCGACCCAGTTAGGCGAAGTGGGGGTGGCTGGTGCGTCGGCACGACGAGCTCCGGCGAAGGTGGTCGGCGGAGGAGCTCGATTCCCAGATCCTGTGCGATCTGGGTTGGGCGAAGGGGTGAAGAAGATGCGGAGAGGTCTGGCGAAGATGATGGTCAGGTCGGAATGACAGATGGGATATCGGAGGTGGCTGGCGACGGCGGCGAAGCTACGCTACCAGTAAGCTAAGAATCGAAATCTACGCTAATCTACGGCCTAAGGGATCTACCTGGGTGGTCGAAGAGACTGGGGAAGAGCAGGGGGTGCTCCTGGTCGTAGCCTCAAGGGTCGTCTCGGCCCGAGGCTCGGTGCTCACGCTGGTGGCGGAGCAACGGCGGTGAAGAACGCCAGATCAGTGGTTTCGCCTCCTCGCCTCGCTGCAACAGGGGCGATCGCTTGCTGTCACTCTCGCGGTGCCTCTGGAGTTCACTGGGAAGAAGGGGAAGAGCCAAAGATCGGGCGCGGAGGCGGCGGAGGTGGTTCTATATATAGCTGCAGGCTCGATTAGGGTTGGGAGGCGACGACTATGGAATGCGTGGATCTCACGGCGAAGGATCTGGCGAGGATGTCGGATGATCGGCGAAGGATCCGGGCGCGGGGTTTGCGTGGGCGACAGGCTGGAGGCGCGTGGAGAAAATGGCGAAGGCGGGGCGGCACGCGTCTTCTCAAAAAGGAAAGAGTCCGCGGGGGAGTTGACCGGGGTCAACAATCCCCCGTGGAACAATCAGGAGCTGCCATTTATTAATTTTTTTGTTTATTTATTTTAAGGTAGAAAATGGTCGAATTAAGAAAAACTTAAAACATGAAATATTTTTCTTTTATTTTTTTCTATTTTTTGGTGATTTTTAATTAATTTTTGGAAATAAAAATAGGGTAGCTATATATATATAGGTATATGTACACTATTTAGATTTTAAATTGTTGAATTTTTTTATTTGTTATTTTTATGTATTTTTATGCCTATTTTATATTTTATTTATTTACATCATAAAATTAGGAACAAAATGATATTTTTATTTTATTTTAATCATTTATTTATATGGGAAAAAATATAAATATATATGTACACCTATATACATGGTATATGTACAATGTATTTGTGTTTTTATTTTTCAATTTTTTTTTGTTTTGCTTTAATTTTTATTTTTATTTATTTACAATATGTAACATAGACTATTTACAAAAAGTTTGGAAAATAAGTTAATTTATTTACAAGGTTAAATAAATACCTAGGTGTGGTTCATGTACGTGGTGAAGGAAGGGTATTTTTGATCTTTTTTTGCTTTTTAAACTTTTTTTTGAGTCTCTTTTTGTGAGGAAAATATTTTTATTTTATTTACATAAATATTTACAAAATGAGCCCTTATCTCCCTCTACTTTGGCTTTTATGCGGTCAGGCCCAGGCTGGGCCCTCCCTTGGGATTAGGTCGCTCAATATTTATTCCAAATATTTTCTCTCTTTTTCTTTTGTCTCTTTATTCTTATATTTGTGCACAAAAACATGCTAATTATTACTTTTTACAAAATGCATGATTTTGGTAATTATTTCTATTTACAAATATCTACATGTATTTGCAAAGGTTTTTGTAGCTAAAATATAAGAATAAAGAGTGATGAATTGGTATTCATCACCCCCCTATGCTTAACTTTGCTAGCCCCTTAGCAAACACTTATTTGAAAAAGAAGTGAAAAAGAAAGAAAGAAAAAGAAAAAGAGAGGAATGTACATGGATCAAGGCTGATTAGTAAACTTGCCTTTTATCAGATTGAAATATGGAGCTCGATTAGATCTTTAGATTATCAATGTGTCGGAACCTTATTTAGACTTAAACTTAAAACTCAACAGCCTCTAAGTTCCACCAATCTATGGACAAGACTCCTCAATAATCCAGATCAGAACAAGTCTACATACACAAACTCTAATGACCATGAATCTTTCCATGCAGTGTAAGTGATAGTAGCTCCTCACCTCAGAAGTAACAAAGAAACAACCTCCCCCAACCTGGTAACTCTAATGCCTCTGTCTAGCAACTCTTTCCTCAAGAAGCGGGGTATTCCCTTCTAAGTTCAAGTGCAACCGGCTCAAGAAGAGGGGGAGAAGTATAGACTTTTGGAAGCTCAGCCAGTGTAGCCAAGTCTCCCGCTGCAAGCTTCATGAGATGTGACATGATACCATAAGCTTTTGCTTTATACTCCGGTGGGGTTATTAAATTTTCAATCCGACCCACCAATTTTTTTTTGGAGTTCTTTTTGCATTTTTGCATATTTTTTTTTCAAGTGCTTCTGTACAACATATCTACATGGTGCAGCATATATAAGAAATTTTCCTCTTGAGCCAGTAGACTATCCCTCTTTTGAAGCTTTATTGCAACCCACGGCTTCTGTCTTTAGCCTTCATCACCACTAGACCAAGTTGAGGTGCACTTCCTTCACTATAAGAAGAAGAGAGGTTCCTCCTAGAAGTACTACCCTCGTATGCTACCCCAAGCCGAGGAAAACTGTCTCCTCACCACCTCATCCGTGAAGAGCTATGTGTAAGGTGCTGGTGCAAGTCAAGCCATTGTCTCTGAGAGTCATGCGTGTGTTGTTAAGTGCTCTACTTAGGCTCATTAAGATGACATATGCTCATAGCCTAGTGGACTCAAAGAATTAAGTCACCATGGACCTGAAAAGCCTTAAATCTAAGCCCTATAAGGTTCCTCTTAAAGTTAAGTGGATTAAGATCTTAGTCAAGCTCCATTTCTCAATTTAATTTCCAGGCATAGTTTAAATGTCAACTATCATCCAGAAAAACTATTTACATATGTACAAAAGATGCTATTTACAAATATTTTACAATCGTGCAAAATTTTTGAAAAATGGATGGATGATGCATGAAGTGCAAGTTTTGCAAAAGTATTTACAAACATTTACACAAGAGTTTTGCAAACTTTTTGTTTCAAATCATTTTGGAAAAAAATTGTACTATATACATAATTTTGATAAGAAAATATTTACACAAGCTTTACACAAAAAGTTTTTGAAAATATTTTTACCAAAATACTTTGTACACTAGCTATTTATGTGCAAATAAAAGAATGTTTGTGTGTATGATTTTTTTTTTTAAATTTTGTGATTTTTAGCCATTTTATTAACACACTCACACAAAGTACGAGTTATGGCTGAAGTATATATGAAATATATACGCACCCCCCTATACTTAGCTCGAACGATGTCCTCAGAGTCAAGAGCGATGAAGAAGACATAACTCGTGCTTGGTATAGGGAAGTGAAAAGGAATGGATAAGTACAGAAATGAATAAATGAATAGAATAAGAGGGACTCGGTGGTTTCCCCCTATACTTAGGATTAACTAATCCTAAGTATAGAAAGCTGTCCATAAAGGGAAATCCGAGTGAAGAAGATACAGAGTCTGCCCCCCCTATACTTAGGGTAAAATATCCCTAAGTATAGGCAGCAAAAACAGGAGCAGAAAGAATGAAAAGAATACTCGCAGGTCCGACAATCCCCCCTATACTTAGGGTAAAGTACACCCTAAGTATAGCATAATCACAGGATGAGAAAAGGGATGTGGGACTAAAGAATAGAATGATATGGACAACTAGATCTATACAGGCGGAGGAACAGTGAAAATCAGGCGTGAGATGCAAAAGATGTGAGTCAAGAGACCACATCTCACGCAAAATGAATCGGGGCAACAATAACGTCCCGCGGCTCATGATCTAGAAATGGCTTGAGCCGCTGGCCGTTCACTCGAAAGGTACTCTCAGAAGATAACTCAGATATATCAATGCTACCGTTATCGTGTATCTTTCTGACCAAGTAAGGTCCCTTCCATTTGCTCTGTAGCTTCCCTGGAAATAATCGTAGCCTTGCATCAAACAACCATACTCTCTGTCCAATCTCAAAATGCTTTTGGCTGATATGAGAATCATGCCACTCCTTCACTTTCTCCTTATAATGTAGGCTGTTTGAGAAAGCTGTATCTCTAAGCTCTTCCAAGGCGGCTAACTCTGCCCTCCTCTGGTCTCCTACACCATCTGGATCCATAAGAATATCTGTAACTGCCCAAAGTGACTTGTGTCTCAGCTCAACAGGTAAATGGCATGGCTTGCCATACACGAGGCAAAAAGGAGATGTGCCTAATGGTGTCTTGAAAGACATCCTATATGCCCACAAGACCGAGTCCAAAAGTTGGGACCAATCCTTTCGGTCGGGGCGGACAACTTTCTGCAATATAGTCTTGATCTCCCTGTTCGAAACCTCGGCTAGACCATTCGTCTGTGGATGGTATGGCGTGGCTACTCGATGGTCTATACTGAACTCACTGGCAAGTGCCTTTACCTGGTCGTTGACGAAATGAGACCCCCCATCAGAAATCAGAACTCGTGGAACCCCGAACCGCATGATGATGTGCTTCCTCAAAAATCTGCAAACTGTCCTCGCATCAGCGGCTCGGGCGGGGATAGCCTCAACCCAACGACTAACATAATCTACGGCCAACAGAATGTACTCAAATCCCTGACTCTTAGGGAATGGACCCATGAAATCGATGCCCCATGCGTCAAAAACCTCACAGAAGTGAATGGGCTGCATCGACATCATATCACGCTGTCCACAAGTGCCCATCCTCTGACAGTCAGTACACCTCTTCACGAACTCATCAGAGTCCTTGAAGAGTGTAGGCCACCACAAGCCGGATTGGAGCACTTTCTGTGCCGTTCTCCTCCCAGAATGATGTCCTCCTGCCTCAAGCTTGTGGCAGTAAGTGAGGACGCTATGATGCTCCTCCTGAGGAATACACCGACGCCAGACGCTATCCCCTCCTTCGTGGTAAAGGATGGGATCCTCCCAGTGGTAGGACTTGGCCTTCGCAAGGAAGGTCTCAAGCCTCTGCCTGGGCCAATCTTGTGGGACTTTCCCAGCAACGAGAAAGTTCACAATATCGGCATACCACGGGAGTGAGGCGATAGCAAGGATTGCCTCATCTGGGAAGGTATCTCGAATAGGATCAATCTGCTCAGAATCCTCAGGCTGCTCTAGTCGGGAAAGATGATCCGCCACCACATTCTTGACTCCAGGCTTATCCTTGATCTCAATGTCGAACTCCTGGAGTAGAAGGATCCATCTAGTAAGTCTGTCCTTGGCATCCTTCTTTGACATGAGGTACCTGATGGCGGTGTGGTCAGTATACAAAGTTACTCTAGATCCAATGATATACGATCTGAACTTATCTAGGGCGAAAACTACAGCTAGCATCTCCTTCTCTGTGACCGTGTAGTTTCGCTGGGCGGGATCCAATGTTCGGCTAGCGTAGTGAATGGCGAATGGAACTCCGTCCCTCCTCTGTCCTAGCACGGCCCCTACGGCAAAATCAGAGGCGTCCGTCATGATCTCGAATGGAGAGACCAATCGGGTGGCTGAAGGACAGGAGCCTCAATAACACACTGCTGGAGAGTCTCAAAGGACGAAAGACACTTGTCATCGACAAGGAACTCAGTGTCTTTCGTCAAGAGGTCAGTCAACGGTCGGGCAATCTTGCTGAAATCATGAATGAATCTCCTATAAAAACCAACGTGCCCCAGAAATGACCGTAGCTGCTTCAAATTGGACGGCGGTGCGAGTTTTCTAATGACGTCAACCTTGGCCGGATCAACCTCCATGCCCCTGTTGGAGATGATGTGGCCAAGCACCGTCCCTTGAGTCACCATGAAGTGACTCTTCTCCCAAGACAGAACCAAGCGGGTAGAAATACATCGCTGGAGCACTCGGTCTAGGCAGTCAAGACAGGAATCGAATCCGTCGCCGTAAACCGAGAAGTCGTCCATGAAGACCTCCAAACACTCCCCTACCATGTCCGAAAAGATCGACAACATGCATCTCTGAAAAGTCGCAGGGGCGTTGCATAGCCCAAATGGCATGCATCGAAAGGCGTATGTACCGAAGGGACAGGTAAAGGTGGTCTTCTCCTGATCCTCAGGAGCGATGGCCACCTGATTGTAGCCCGAGTACCCATCCCAGGAAGCAATAATGACTCTTCCCTGCCAATCTCTCTATGATCTGATCAATAAAAGGCAGGGGGAAATGGTCCTTCTTGGTGGCCTGGTTGAGTCTCCTGTAGTCAACGCAGACCCGCCAAGAGGTGGGTACTCGTGTAGCAATCTCCTCTCCCGACTCACTGATCACAGTCGTGATGCCCGTCTTCTTGGGCACCACATGCAAGGGGCTAACCCACTTGGAGTCGGAAATGGGATAAATAAAATCTGCACTCCACCATTTTGATATTTCCTTCATGACAACCTCTCTTAGGTTGGGGTTCAGTCGCCGCTGGAACTCATGCGACGGCTTTGCCCCTTCCTCGAGATAGATATGGTGGGAGCACAACGAGGGACTAATCCCATGGAGATCTGCTACGCTCCATCCAATTGCCTTGCGGTTCTTTTCAAGAACCCCCATCAGACGGGATTCTTGTTCTCCAGTCAGATCGGCAGAGATGATGACTGGGTACATCTCAGACTCTCCCGCAAGGAATCGATACTTCAGCGAAGTAGGGAGCGGCTTTAGCTCTGGACAGCTGGGTGCTGGCAAATCTGGCTTCTGAAGAAGATGTGTGTATGCTGACAATTCTGCCAAATCTGCCTGGGAAAATGATAAAGAACTCTCACAAACTGGATCTGGAGAAGGCGGGTCCTCTGCATTGTCTCTGATATGCTCTGCCTCTACCTCCTCCTCATCTGTAGGCTCAGGTGGATCCAGGTCTGGCATCTGATCATCACAATCTGCCCAATCAGATTCTGAATCCGAGGGATCTGTATCAACTGCGGTGGCATCAGTACCACCGTAGAGCAGGGTGGCCTTAGTACCACCATCACTGAAAATCGTGTCGCGATCACGATCCGACTCTGCTGACTCAATAGTATCCTGAACCAGGGCTGTGCTCTCCAGACTATCCTCTGCTATCATCTCTGCATCAGCTGTATCTGAATATGAGAGGATGGTCTGTGCTGTAGGATCTGCCCAAGCTGCCTCATCATCTGTGATCACAAAATCACAGTCCTGGTGTATGTCTGGCTCTGTATCTGTCAGCTGTTCTGAATCTGTAGTGCCCTCTGAGCGGGATCTATCTCTGGCTCTGTGGTCCTTAACCGTCTCTATTTGTATACTCTCGCCCTGGACGCGAAAGAATACCTTCCCACTGTCATGGTCAGTCACCGCCTTGGCTGTGGCCAAGAACGGGCGACCGAGGATGATGGGGGAATCGGTCAACGAGTCAGGGGTCTCCATGTCCAGCACTACGAAGTCCACGGGGAATTGCAAACCCTGAATCGTGACGACAACGTCTCGCAACAACCCCTTTGGCCTCTTGACAGACCGATCAGCAAACTGAAGGTATGTCCTGCTCTGTCTAAGAGTGCCCAACTCTAAGTGGTCGAGAAGGGCTGCCGGAAGAAGGTTGATCGACGATCCGCTATCTAATAGAGTACGGTCGAACCTCTGCTCACTAATCTGACATCTGACATACGGGGCTCCTAAATCTGGCCTCTTGGTCGGCAGATGGTTCTGGATCGCGTAACACGTGGCTTTTGTCAACACATGAATCTCTGCGGTGTTGTTCCTCTTCTTCCTCTTGACTGTGGTCCTGTCTCTCAAGGATCGCTGAAGAAGAGGGATGTGCTGCAAAGCCTCATGGAGGGTCAGCTGGATGTGAAATCGGTCTATCATGCTCTGGCTGAACTCCTCCTGCTCTCTCTTTTTTGGATCTTTTTCTCTTTTCTTCCCCTTCCCCAACTCAAGGGCTCTAGGAAAGGGGATCACATGGTCCTTCTCAGATGAAGGACTAGGAATAGGCCTAGACGGTTCGATGACCGGATCCTCACATACATCATACACCACAGTGGGATCAGAAGAAACTAAACCTTTTCCTTTATTCAAAATAGAGTCCTGAGATACATCCATACGAGGAAAGACAACATCTCTATCAGAATGAATATTGGTGGCCTTAGTACCACCTCTAGCTGGCTCTACAACTAGACGTCTTGCAGCCTCAGTACCGCGGGCTGGCTCGGCTCTGCTGGTGGCGTCAGTACCACCTCCTCGATATGGTGAAGCGGCGGCCTCAGTACCGCCGGTGGAATCAGCATCTCGGGTGGCATCAGTACCACCGTCATCATCATGTGCAGCTTCAGTACCGCTCTCCTCTTCCTCATCTGGCACTCTAGATGGATCCTCGCATTGTCGCTCAGATGAGGCGCCGCCTGCTGGTCTTCTACCGCTCCTAAGTGTAACAAAATCAGCATCAAATAGATCCGACGACATATCATCAAATGAGTCACTAGGAGTGGTAGGCTCAGTGTGAACTACCTGCTCAGATTTCCTCTTCAAGCTATTCGGATTAGGCTCGATCTGTGCAGGGATGGCGGCCTTCCCTCTCATCAGGTCCCGCATCTCCTGGCGGAACTCGTCCATCTCCCGTCTAAATGTAGCCTGCTGCTCTGTGAAGATGCGGGCTAGATCATCCAAGGCGGGGCTCTCATGGGAGCCCGACGGGTTGCCTCTCTGGTAATGAGGCTGCTGGACCTGGTGCTGCTGCGGCTGAGAGGGGTAAGAGGAAGGATGCTGCTGCTGGTGAGCCTGCTGCTCACGTCTCCAAGTCTGTCCCTGCTGCTGGTAGGGACGAGGTACGAAGGATGATGGCTGGTGTGACTGGTATGTTGGGGGCTGCTGGTGATCTCTCTGCTGGGAGTACTGCCCTCCCTGACCGGCTGGCTGCTGTTGGGACTGGTTACCCCCATTCCCCCACCTGAATCCGGGATGGTCTCGTCGGATTCCAGGTTAAGGACGGTCATACCAAATCCCGTTGACATCCATCAATGGTTCCTCATCGTAAGGGGCTGGTGGGAGTACTTCCAGAGGCTGATCCGGCTGATATACCACCATCTGTAAGTCTGGAGATGGTGGTGACTGGTAAGAGGGCTGCTGCTGCCGGTACGGCTCCGCCTGTACAAGGTGAACTTGTCTAGGCTGCTGCAAGGAGCTGGAGCGTTGGGACGAGCTGCGGCTGCCGCCGGAATCGCCTCGCGACTGAAGACGGGGCTGAGAAGCCGTCTGTGCCTCCTGAAGACACAAGAGATGGGTCTTCATGTCGCTCAGAGTTTGTGCCATCTGCTCCATCTGAGTTATGCCCTGGCACTGCTTATTCTCTATTATTTCCATGCGGTCCAACTTCTCGCTGATAATCCCCATGTCCGCAGCGGCCGACTCTGCCTGTGCGGCTGCAACTGTGGACGAACTGGATGGACCTGCATCAACCCGTGCTATCCACTGGTACTGCACGGGTCCTGGCGGCTGCTGAGATCTCTGTGTGTACAACCGAGTCTGGGACATCACCATGTAATTTTCGGCCATCTCCTCGTAGATGGCCCAGACTTGGTTGTGGTCCTTGGCAAAGTAGGACCCGCCGCAAGAAGCATTCACCAGACCCTGAAGCTCTGGCGTCATCCCACTAAAGAAGCTCTGAACTAGGTTCGGATTGGAAATGTCGTGGTGTGGGCATCTATCCAGAAGCTCTCTGAACCTCTCCCATGCCTCGTGAAACTGCTCGTTAGGGAGCATGGAGAAGTTGTTGATCAGGGCCCTCGCTGCATTCGTCCGCCCGAGTGGATAGTACTTGTTCAAGTACTCGATGCGGAGCTGCTCCCAGGTGTAAACAAACTTCCCTAAATGCTTCAGCCAGGCGGCTGCTCTATCTACCAGTGAAAAAGGGAAGGCCATCATCCGAATCGTATCCTGGTCCACATGACGGTCGTGGACAGTGCTGCAGATCATCAAAAACTCCTGGAGATGGAGGTGGGGCTCCTCAATGGCAAGTCCGTGAAAATGAGGAAGCATCTGCAGGGTGTTCGGAGGGAACTTGAAATCCCCCACGATAGCAGGTACCACCACCCAATGGTGCATCAGTGTAGATCCGGGGTTGTGTAACTCCCGCATCGGTCTCGGTGGTCCTGCTGCGGCGGCGGCTGCCGCTGCGGCAGCCGCTGCTGCGGCTGCTGCCTCTGCATCAGCATCAGGAATGTCCTCATGCTCGCTCTGATCTCTCTCTTCTCTGAGTCGCTCCAACTCCCTTCTCATCTCAATCATGAAAGCTCCCTGATCGCGCAGCTGCTTCTGTACTGTCTCTAATGATGCGATCAGGGTGGAGTTGATCGCTCCCTGGTCTAGTACAAAATGTTCGGGTTGTCGGGAGTGATCATCGGAACTGCCGGCTCCGGCCATAGTGACGTCTGCAAAATCAGATGAGCCCAACTCAGGTTCTGTCAAATCAATTCGTCTTTCCTCGGGCTCATGTCTCTCAGTAGCAAAAGAAAGGGGATCGAGGGAGAACAGGGTGGAATCGTACTCGGGCCCGGAGAGCTGGTCTCGACTCTCACGGGCCAACCTAGATGGTGAAGTAGACGCGCCTGAAAGCGGTGCAGCCAGAGGCTGCCTAAGAGATCGTCTACCCATCATCTTGATCTGGCGAGTTGGGCGGATGGGATCTGGAGAAAATATGATCGCAAAGCAAACCCCCGGTTCACCAACGCAACACAATCTGAAGACCGTGAAAGCTCGGTCAATTTATCTTGTCAATTTTATTGGGTGAACACACAAAATATCAGAGCGCTTACGTGACCTGTTAGGATACCCGATGCTACTCCAACCGACTGTCCCGCACGGAAGAGTCGGTAGTCAGCTAGAAATATCACCGGAGGGCTCTACCTAGGGTGCGTGTCACTCTCTCGCGCATCCAAACCATACAAGGAGGGGGTTGCTCTCCCCAAGACAAATTTTTAATGTGAGTGTCTTTTAGGGTCAATAGTGTTATCCAGTCCCACTTTTTTTTGTTTTTCTTTTTAATTTTTTTTTCAAAATAAATACAAGCGGCCTAACGAATTTTCCGATTCTCCTGATGATTAAGCCAAAAAAAAGGGAGAAGACGAAAAAGCCGATGCGCGAAGAAATCAATGATGCATGCAGAGAAAGAAATGCGTACCTTGTCTCCAGCACTCTACATGCAAGTGATCCGCGCAGAATTTAAAGACAGAATTAAACTACCTAAATGGTGCAGCGAGGAAAAACCGAGTCCTAGATGAGCAAATTTCTATCGCAAGAACCGTCTAACCGATCACGGTCCTCCAAGCCAAAGAGTCCGGTCTTGGCCCGTCCCTCCTCTGCCCGACAAATCGGGGGTAGGAGAAGCGCTTTGTGGGACGGGCTACGGCACGTAGGCCACGGAAGAAAATGAATCGGCTATTTTTATTAATGATTTTAGTAGGTCCAATTAACGTCCTATAGGATCAGGCAAGCAATTAAGTGTGGGGACCCTACTAATTACGGCACAAGCAAGAGAAATTCCTAAATCTAGGGGCTCGAGAAAAACCGCGTAAACACCGGAAAAGGCAGCTAGCTATCAAAACCGCAGAAAAAGCCGTGAAAATCCAAATGGGTCCCCCGAGCACACCGGTACTCGGCGAAACAGACCCGCTAAGTTACAAGTGTCCACAAATGTCCACGTTCTAAATTATTACAAACAATATTGTTTTCTCTCAAAAAAATAAAATTCTTCTTCTTCCTCTCCCTGCTCTTCTTCCCATGCGGGTCCTCAAAAATAAACTCCAAGTTGTCCACGCAGTACCTCGCACAAAAATCAAAGAGAGAGTGTCAGAAAACAATGACAATATAGAGAGACAATATGGAAAAATGACTACAAAGCCGTGCTCCCCGGCAACGGCGCCATTCTGATAACCCGAAATTCCCTCAAGACCCGGGTGAAGGTAATAAAACAAGGGTCGTTGCGACCCGGATCTCAGAGGATGGGTATATCAAGAAAAATATCGAACCGCGAAATAAATCAGAGATCAAAACACGAAGTGCGGTCCTAGCTATGAGATTAACCTGGTATAGCACCCAGGGTCGAACACAAGGAGCACGGGTTGGCCAGAGGCCTACGAAGTAGTGAAAATAAAATAAAATACAAAGATTTTTAGTGGTTTTTAATTAGTTTTATATTTTTTTTGGATTTTTAAAAGTGAAGAAAATAAAAGAAAGTAAAAACAAGCACACTTGAGCAATTTATTTAACACACCAAAAATCAAGCAAAAATTCAAGAAAAAATGTTTTTATGTTTTTTGTGTTTTTTAGTGTTTTTGGTGAATTTTTGGGATTTTCATAAGGTGTATTTTATTTTCTAAAAATCAAACAGTGCTAAAAAGACAAGGTACTGTCCAGCCAGGCCCAAAACCCAAAGATGAAATATCTAAGGATCTCAAGAGGGCCTGGAGGTAATTTTCCTGTATACTAGAGAAAACAAGGAAAATTCGAGCACCAAAATTATTGTTTTTGGGTTTTTAGATTATTTAATATGATTTTTATGAGTTTTTAGGTGTTTTTGAATTTTTAGGGTTTTTAAGCAATGAAAAATAGCCAAAATTGGCTAGAAAATCAAGCAACACAACAGAAACAACCTAATTTTTATGGAATTTTTGGGGTGTTTTTATATTTTTTTGTGATTTTTCAAGTGAAACAGTGCCAAAAATAGATGTTTTTGAATTTTTAAAATTAACAAATAAACTAAAAAATGTCCTCCAAAATTCTCAAAAATCCTACAACATGGCAGGAGCCATGTGTCAAATTTTCATCGAATTTAGAGGTGATTTGATATTTTATTCAAAACTAACAAGGGGGCACTGTGCACAGGGACCAAAGTGCAAATACCCGAAGATCTGGGGGTCCAGGTGCAAATAACCCAGCAAGTCACGCGCGTGGCGCGTGCCTGGGGCACTCAGGGACCTTTTGGTAATAAAAACCAAGTCCTAGGACCTTTTGGTAACTCGTACCAAAAAGTCCAAGGGCTATGTCGCAATTAACCCACTAAAATCGCACATGTGCAAATAAAGTGTTCACAGGGGCATAAAAGCAATTACCAAAAAGTTTCTAATCATTCATGAACCAACCAGAACTACAGGATAATAGTTGCAAATAACCCAGACAAAGCACGTGGCGAAGCACGTGGACCACAAATACAGGGGTATAAATGCGAATCTCAACAAGCACAAGGTCCAATGTGCAATTTACCCTACGTAAATAAAATGCATAAAATATTTACAGGACTGGAATTAAAAACACAAACTACGAGGGGGCCTAAGATAAATTACCCCTTATTACGCCGACGGCTGGATGAGCGCCACGTAGATGATCGGACGGTCTCGGATGGCTGGCGCTTCTCTCCTTTACGCTAACGGTCCGGATGAAGCCTCGAGATGATCAACGGTATCTGCTCCTCGATGAATGGACGGCCACGATGGAAACTGGAGCGGAGGGCGATCGGACGGTGATGGAGGACCCTCGAAGAACAGGTCTCCGGCGGACTTCGCCGGGCTCGTGCGTGCGCGATAGTCCTCCGTGGAGCCTTCTGAAGGTCGGGGAAGAGTCGTGGACGGCTCCCGCGTCTACCGGTA